>CP139501.1:336828887-337428887 GCA_021014915.2 Artemisia tridentata subsp. tridentata
GGTCTAAGGTTCAACAAGAAGGTTTCATGGTATGGATGATGCCAAGGAAATTTGGGAGGCTATCAAGAAAAGATTTGGAGGGAATGCAAACTCCAAGAAAATGCAGAAGGTTGTTCTTAAGCAGCAATTTGAAGCATTCTCAGTATCCAGTGCTGAAGGGTTAGAGAAAGGCTATGATAGGTTTCAACATATTCTATCACAATTGGAGGTTCATGGTGCTGCTGTGTCTGAAGAAGATGCAAACCACAAGTTTCTCAGATCACTACCAACAGAATGGTCAAATGTGGCAATGACCATGAGGATGAAGGAAGAAGTTAACACCATGACAACTGATGACCTGTACAACAATCTTCGGGTTTTTGAACAGGAAATCCAAGGAAAAGCATCTTCAAGTTCTACCAATGTTGCCTTTGTTTCTCAAAACAAGGGCAGCACTAACAAGGCTAAGTATGGCGGTTTTAATTCTGGTGGCTTTAGTTCTGGTGTTTATGCTGCTTCATCAAGTAATACAAGAGAAAGAGAAGTTCCAACTGGATTTGCTGATGAAGTGATTTATTCTCTCTTTGCCAAGAATTCAGAAGAACAAGATCTTGTCAGTGATGACCTTGAGCAGATTGATGATGTTGATGTTGAGGAGATGGATATTAAGTGGCAAATTGCTATGATTGCCCTTAGAATGAAGAAGTTTTACAAGCAGACTGGGAGGAACATAAGGTATGATGGGAAAACAACAATTGGGTTCAATAAGAAGAATGTTGAGTGATTCAGGTGTCACAAAATGGGGCATTTTGCTAAGGAATGTATGTCAAAGATGACTGTTGATGGGAGAAAGAAGAAGGATTCAGACTCTCAGGGAGATGAAAAGTTGGAGAAGAACCAGATGAGCATGTTAACTTTGGAAGCTGGCACAGTTAACTGGGGAGAGCAAACAGAAGAGGAACTAGAACCAAACCATGCTTTCATGGCCATTGGTTCCAGTACTGAGGTATCTTTGTGTTCCAAAACTTGCATTAAGTCATATAATACTCTTAAAGCTTTGTGTGATGAACAATAAAAACAAATAGGTGACCAGGAGGCACAAATAATTGCTTATACTAATGATGTCAAAACTTTAGAAGCACAAATAGTCACCTATCAAAAACAACAATCTTCTTTAAATGAAAAACTTACCTTTCAGGCTAATGAGATATATGAAAAAGATGAAAAACTTAAGAGATATAGACGAATTGGCATGAAAGCAGTAAAAGAAAAAGAAGAATTGAAAAAGAGAGTAGACTCATGGAATCATTCTGCTAAATGTTTGGATAGGATAATAGAGTCTGGTATGAGTTTGTTGGGAATAAAATGATCAAAGTCAAAGAGCCTGCCAATGATGTGAAGAGCCTGCTAGTTGATTTTGAACAAGTATGAAGATGTTCTACCAGTACCTTCTGGGTAGAAGGTACTGCTGGTTGATGAAGAGCCTGCCAAGCTTATGTCAAGTCGATTAGATATTTTGTAATAGATATTTAGTTGAATTATTAGTCTTTGTACAAAGTTATACGTTATGTAGAAGTAGATTAGTCTTCTGTGGTGACAGAGGAATATTATCAGAGTTGTACATGGGTAGTTGTATTTAATTGTAGGCGCAAATAATAGTCAAAGTATAGTATAATACTCTTCCACTTGACAACATGTAATAAGATATCCTTATCTTATAAAAGGATATCTTAGTCACTACTTCATGTATGCATCTTTAACAACCAAAACAGATAACCAAACTATCTCTCAAGTAACTAAGTTACACTTTCACAATTCCATCAAAGATTCAAGATTACTTTGTAATCCCGGTGATATTTAGATCATCCGTATTATTATCAATAATATTGAATCGTTTTGTGTTAACCAAAGTTGTGTTCTTTGTTCATTGCATTCTCACGTTTACTTAAACTCACCACCTTGTGTTCTTTTAAAGTGTGTTGTAGTAGATTCCGCATGCTAAACACATTCAATACATAAATATCTCAATCAAGAACATAAACAATAAACCGTTCCACAAGTGGTATCAAAGCTAGGCTTGATATTTACTAATTTAAAAGAAAAATGGATGTTGAACATATTCAAACCAATGTTGCAGCTAAACTTCCATTACTCAAGCAAAACGAGTTTGAAATGTGGAGACTAAGGGTTGAACAATACTTTCAAGTGCAGGACTATGCACTTTGGGAGATCATTGAACAAGGCAATTCATTTAAACCCCAAATCACCACTACAACAGTAAATGATGCTCTTGTAACAAGAATACAAGAACAACCATCAAATGCAGATGAAAAAGTTCAGAAGAGAAATGATCTAAAGGCAAGGAGTATGTTACTGATGACTATTCCAAATGATCAACTTCTGATCTTTAACAAATACAAAGATGCCAAAACCCTTTTTGAAGCTATTGTGGCTAGGTTTGGTGGTAATGATGCTACCAAGAAAACACAGAAAACACTTCTCAAACAACAATTTGAGAACTTTACAGCCACAACCAATGAGTCTTTGGACAGTATGTTCAATAGACTTCAGAAGCTTGCAAGTCAGTTAGCCATCCATGAAGTGATGATAACTCAAGAAGACCTAAACTCTAAATTTCTTAGGAGTTTACCTTCAGAATGGTCTATGCATGTCATTGTATGGAAGAACAAATCAGATATTGACCAGATGAGTCTCAATGATCTCTACAACAATTTCAAAATTGTAGAACATGAAGTTAAGAAGACTACTGGGTCAAGTTCTGGAAATATGGCTTTTGTTTCATCCCCAAGCATCTCAAAGGTTGATAATGAAGATAAAGGTGGCAGAGAAGAAGGTACTGCTAACACAACTTTTGGTACTGCTAGTACTTCTAGTAGTACCAAATCCATTTTAGATGAAACAATTGGGTGTGCTTTTCTTACATCTCAACATAATGGGTCTGTATTAACATTTGAAGACCTTCAAGAGATTCATCCTGATGATCTTGAAGTAATGGACATAAAGTGGCAACTTTCACTTTTAAGCATTAGAGCTAAGAAGTTGATGATGAGGACTGGCAAGAAGATACTGATAGATGGAAATGAGCCTGCTGGCTATGATAAGTCAAAGGTGGATTGTTACAACTGCCACATGAAAGGTCACTACTCTAGAGAGTGTAGAAGACCTAAGAAGCAGGATAACAGAGGTAGAGGGTTTGACAACAGAAATAAAGAAAGCTTTGAGAAGAAAGGAAGCTTTGAAAGCAAGAGTAAGGTTGTTGAAGTTGCTGAGCCAAAAGCAATGGTTGCTATTGATGGCATGGGTTTTGATTGGAGTTTCATGGGTGAAGATGAGTCAACTTCTGATGAATTGGATTTGATGGCATTCTCCACTCCTGAGGTACAAACTATCAAATGTTCTAATAATTGTGAATCTCTTAAAGAATTAGAAATCATAAGTAAAGCTTATGATACAGAAATTTTAGAACATAGAAAAACCAATCAAACCTTATTTGACCATAAGTGTGGTATGTCCAAGCTAGAAAAACAAATCATTCACTATAGAGAAAATGAACTCACATTTTCTGATGCTAAAGCTGCTCTTAACAGACAAATATTTTTGAAAGATTCAGAAATAGAAATGGTAAGGAATGAGTGTACTAAAGTTACCTTGGCTAGAGATAATATTCAACTGACATTTACTAAATTGGAAAATGCTTCTGAGTGTACTAGGAACATAGTAGAGAATCAGATGAATAAGAGAATAAAATCAGGGATAGGATACAATGAATGTCCACCTCCTTATAGAGGAATCCCTTGTCCTCCAGGATCAAATCTTGCTGAATCAGGTGTGCATGAAGTCATGAACAAACCATTGGCTAAATCTGTAGTGATAAGTGAACCTTCTGAGAGTGCTAAGAATGTCCCACTCTCTAAGGTGCTCACTGATAAGAGACCAGATGTCCTAATTATTGAGGATTGGGTATCTGATGATGATGAAGATCAGACTATTCCTATCAAAGGAATCAAAATAGGACCAACCAGTCCTAAGAAAGTAGAAGTTAAAGCTAAGACTCAAGCTGTTTTGAAGACAGTTGAAAGTTGTGAAAAATGTAATAACAAACCTAGGGGAAGCCAAAGAAATTGGAACAACCTTAAGTCACAACAATTAGGTGATGACTTTGTTATGTTTAATAAGGCTTGTTATTATTGTGGTAGCTTTAATCATCTTCATGCTTATTGTAATAAATGGGTTTCTGGGAGTAAATCAAAGTCTCAAACAAATGTTTCTCACCCCAGAAAAAGTTTTGTTAAGTCTAACACTACAAAAGATAATCATACTGTTAGACAACATAAGCCTGTTATTACAAAACCAACTGAAAAGGGTACAAGAAACACTTTCAAAAGTGTACCAAAAGTTGAGAAAAGTCCTATTCAAAAGATAAATGTGGTTAAAACAAAATTTTGGACACCAAAAACCAAAGGTCCTGCTAGACCAAATGGTACTGCCAAAATTGGTATTGCCAAAATTGGTACTGATAGACCAAAGACCACACAATGGATTAGAAGGGAAAGTGCTGTTAAGTCCTCAGCATGTTGGATTTGGAAACCAATCCAATCAAAAGGTGCATCAACAATCCTGAAAAGGTTTGATTTCATTGATGCAAGAGGCAAACCCAAGTCTGTCATGGCTTGGGTACCCCAAGGAAACTAATATGTTTATTCATGTGCAGGAACATTCATCTGATATTGAAGATCAAGGATATGTTGATAGTGGATGTTCAAGGCACATGACAGGCAACATGTCATTCCTCTCAGACTTCAAAACATTTGATGGAGGATATGTTACCTTTGGGGGTGGAATAAAAGGAAAGATCACTGGTAAAGGTACTATCAAAACCAGTAAACTAGATTTTGAAAATGTGTATTTTGTGAAAGAACTTCAGTTTAATCTTCTTAGTGTCTCACAAATGTGTGACAAAAAGAACAATGTTCTATTTACTGACAATGAATGTATGGTTCTTTCTTCTGATTTTAAGATGCCTGATGAGAGTCAGATCCTTCTTAAAATTCCAAAAAGGAACAATATGTATAGTGTCAATTTAAAGAACATTGATCCCAAGGAAGGTTTAACTTATTTGGTAGCAAAGGCCTCATTGGATGAATCTATGCTTTGGCATAGAAGGCTTGGTCATGTAAACTTTAAAACAATCAACACTATTGCAAAATATGATTTAGTAAGAGGTTTACCCAAAAAGTCTTTTCAAAACGACCAAACTTGTGTTGACTGTCTAAAAGGCAAACAACATAGAGCTTCTTGTAAGCCCAAGACCCAAAACTCTATTTCTCAGGCTTTACATATGCTTCATATGGATCTCTTTGGTCCTACTAATGTGTGCAGCTTAAATGGAAAAAGATATTGTCTGGTTGTTACTGATGACTATAGCAGATTTTCATGGGTTTTCTTCTTAAGATCTAAACATGAAACTAGTGAGATACTTAAAACATATATCACTGAGGTAGAAAACCAATCTGATAAGAAGGTCAAAGTCATCAGATGTGACAATGGGACAGAGTTCAAGAATAGAGTTATGGATGACTTTTGCAAGGAAAAAGGCATAAAAAGAGAGTTTAGTGTAGCTAGAACACCTCAGCAAAATGGAGTAGCAGAAAGAAAGAATAGAACACTTATAGAGGCTGCTAGAACAATGTTAGTAGACTCTAAGTTGCCTATTTCATTTTGGGCTGAAGCAGTTGGTACTGCTTGTTATGTACAAAACAGGGTTCTTGTGACAAAACCACATAGAAAAACACCTTATGAACTTTTCTTTGGTAGAAAACCATCTTTAAGTTTTATGAGACCTTTTGGTTGTCATGTCACTATTCTCAATACCAAAGATCATTTAGGCAAATTTGATGGAAAAGCAGATGTTGGCTATTTGATAGGGTATTCCTTGCAGAGTAAGGCCTATAGAGTGTTTAACACTTGCACTAGGCTAGTAGAAGAGAATCTTCACATAGAGTTTCAAGAGAAACTTACAAATGTGAAAGGAGTTGGACCAGATTGGATGTTTGATGTTGATAGGCTTTCAGAATCTATGAATTATGTGCCTGTTTCAGGTACAAATACTAATGATAATGCAGGTTCTGAAGACAATGTTGAAACTCCTAAAGATCAAGATTACATCTGGATGCCAATTTGGAAAAGTATGGATCTATCTTCAAGTCAAGAAGAACCTTCAAACACAACAAATGAAGGCAATGAAGAAGATCAAGGAACTCAGAATCAAGAGAATCAAGAAAGTGGTGCTAATGACAATGGTACTGCCAGTTCTTCAGATGGTCCTGCTAGTTCAAGTATTGGTACTGCTGAGCCATTGAATGCTCAAATAGATGATTCTTTTCAAGAAGAAGTTGGGATTAGCAATCTTCCAACTACATATGAAGTTCCTAAAACACCAAACACTAAAATTCTCAAAGATCACTCAACTGATGATGTGATTGGAAGCATAACTTCTGGTGTTAGAACAAGATCTCAAGTTGGTTTATCTCAAGTCTTATCTCCAGATGAAGAAGGGTTTATCTCCTCTATTTATGAAGAAAAGAATAATGATACTTCCAATATATGCCTGTTTTCATGTTTTCTATCTCAGGCTGAACCCAAAAACATAAACAAAGCTTTAGATGATGCAAGTTGGGTGGAAGCAATGCAAGAAGAGCTTCTCCAATTCAAGATTCAGAAGGTTTGGATATTGGTTGATTTTCCTAGAGGTCATAGGGCAATTGGAACCAAATGGGTGTTCAGAAACAAGAAAGATGAAAGGGGTATAGTGATCAGAAACAAGGCTAGATTGGTAGCACAAGGATATACTCAAGAAGAAGGGGTAGATTATGAAGAAGTGTTTGCTCCAGTTGCAAGACTTGAAGCAATTAGGCTTTTCTTGGCCTATGCTTCATTCATAGGCTTCACTATCTATCAAATGGATGTTAAGAGTGCATTTTTATATGGTGAAATTGAAGAACCAGTATATGTATCTCAACCTCCAGGCTTCATTGATGCAGAGTATCCAGACAAAGTTTACAAAGTTACCAAGGCTTTGTATGGTCTACACCAACCTCCTAGGGCATGGTATGAAACATTGGCTTGTTTTCTACTAGAAAGTGGATTCCAAAGAGGCAGGATTGATCCAACTTTGTTTATCAAAAGAACAAAGAAAGACATCTTGCTAGTGCAGATTTATGTTGATGACATAATCTTTGGATCAACAGACCAAGACTTGTGTGTAGAATTTGAAAAACTTATGCATAGTAAGTTTGAAATGAGTTCCATGGGGGAACTTACTTTCTTTTTGGGTCTCCAAGTGAAACAATCCAAAGAAGGCATATTTATCAGCCAAGATAAGTATGTAGCAGAGATCCTAAGGAAATTTAATTTTGCTGATTCTAAGGTTGCAAGTACACCAATGGATCCAGACAAAGGGCTACTCAAGGATGCTGAAGGAGAAGATATGGATTTGCACAGTTATAGATCAATGATTGGGTCTTTGATGTACCTTACATCTTCAAGACCAGATATCATGTTCTCAGTATGTGTATGTGCAAGGTTTCAAATACATCCCAAAATCTCTCATCTCACAGCAGTCAAAAGAATCTTTAGATATCTTAAGGGTCAACCTAGGTTGGGTCTTTGGTATCCAAGGGAATCATCTTTTGAATTGGTGGCTTATTCGGATAGTGACTATGCTGGTGCAACTCTAGACAGAAAATCCACAACTGGTGGATGTCAATTTCTTGGTTGCAGACTAATCTCTTGGCAATGCAAGAAACAAACAATGGTGGCCAATTCTACAACTGAAGCAGAATATGTTGCTAGTGCAAGTTGTTGTGGGCAAGTTCTTTGGATCCAAAATCAAATGCTTGACTATGGGTACAATTTTCTTAACACCATTATTTATATTGACAATAGCAGTACTATTTGTATCATTAAAAACCCAGTTCAACACTCAAAAACAAAATATATTGAAATCAGACACCATTTCATAAGGGATTGCAATGAGAAAAGGTTAATTCAAGTAGTTAAGATTGATTCTGAAAGGAATTATGCAGACCTTCTCACCAAAGCTTTTGATTTAGGTAGATTCAAATATCTTGTAGGAGGTATTGGAATGATAAATCTGTAAAAAATCATATGTTTTTGTTCATAAACTTAACTGGTATTGGATTTTAAACATGGTACTGCTAGTTAGTCAAAAGGTCCTATTAGTTCATAATTGGTCCTGCTGATACAAAATTGCTATGTTTTGTTCATATAAAGGCTTGAATGTTTAAAATGCTATAGATCAAGTGCTTTGCACTTTGTTCTTTTGGTTTGCAACTAACACATTTCAGGTTGATAACAAAACAAGAGTTCTTCCAAACAGAAAGGAGCAACAAAAGTTATATTCATTTCAGGAGAGATAACAATCTCAGGGGAGGAATTGATAGCCCAGAATGGAAGAAAAATCCAATTAATGAAAGGAAAGACAAGAGCATACAAGATGATGCAGAGTTGAAAAAGATAGAGTTAGATCACATATCTAGAAGGGATGAAGCATTTCTCAAGGAGAAAGTTCTATCTAGATCAAACTAAGAAAGGTTTCAACTCAAAGGCATGACATTAGATGATTTCACTTGTTGAACCAATCATCCAAGATACACAGCATCATTGCCTTTCTAAATTTCCTCCATCCAAGGAAATTGCACCATCTTTGGGCCATCATGGCTTTTGGTATTCAGCTCACCAAGTTTTCTCAAACTTAAGAGTTGGCTAGTCCTTAAGCAAACGGCTTTTGGTAAAGACAAATCAAATCCGTTGATGGTTGATAGTTTACCAAAAACTATATGGTTGTTAACTAACCATACTTAATTGTAAATAGTTAGCTAGTCCTTAAGCAAACGGCTTTTGGTAAAGACAACTCAAATCCGTTGATAGCTGGTAGTTTGCTAAAAACTATAAGGGATGTTTATAAAACTTTCAAAGGTACTGGTAGTTCAAAATTGGTACTGCTAGTATAAAAAGGTACTGCTATATAGCCGTTGAGCCTGTCAGAAAAAGTTTTAGCCATTAGGCCTGGTAGTTAAAATTAGCCGTTGGGGTAGTTATGTAAATTACTGATGATTATATTATATTATATTTCACATATAAAAGATCTTTTTAACCGCCTATACATTTACTTATTATAATCTTTCTTATTGTCGGTTAAAAGTAATTCTCTCATATCTTCTTTCATCAGTCATTATCATAATTCACATACACCTTTCATCTTCTACCAGTACTACCAACAAATCCCACCATCATATTCAAAATTTTCATTATGGCTTCAACAGTTGTTCTAGATTTTGTCCAACGTCACAATCAGTTAGCTTTTTTGGAGAAGTCAGAGGATAATACCTCATTTCATCAAGTAGTGGACTTTTTAAACACCTCCTACATCAGGTTTGCTTTGCTAGTTAATCCCACTATTTATGAAAATCAAATTTTGCAATTTTGGCAATCTGCTAAAATTAAAACTTCTGAAAATGGGGAACAAAGAATTAAGGCCAAAGTGGATGGTAAGCATTTGACTCTTACTGAGTCATCCATAAGAAGACATCTTCATTTGGATGATTCTGATGGTATTAGTCAATTACCAGATACTGAAATTTTTGAAAATTTACAAAGAATGGGGTATCATGCTGAGTCTAACAAACTTACTTTTCTGAAAAAGCATCTTACTCCACAATGGAGATTTTTGATTCACACAATCCTTCACTGTTTGAGCCAGAAGAAAACCTCTTGGGAGCAATTTAGTGGAAACATGGCTTCTGCTCTCATTTGCTTAGCTACAAACAGAAAATACAATTTTTCTAAATATATTTTTGAAGGGTTGATAAACAATGTGAAAAGTAAAACAAAGTTTTTGATGTATCCAAGATTTATTGGATGCATCATTGGAAAATTACAACATTTGTTGCTTCCCACAGACTCAATTTATGAAACACCAAAACTTTCTCACAAAGTATTTTCAAATATGAGAATTGGTTTTAGAGGGGAGGAAATTCCACTTTTTGATGAAATGATACCACAACATCCAGAAGAACCAACACCATCAGCTGAAACACAATCATCTAGTTCTTCACATGGTTACATTTCACCAACACATCAAACAACTCCAATACCATCTCCAGTACCATCAGCAACACCACCACAATCATCACATCATGTATCACAAACCCAATCACCTCAGACAATGCAAGAACTGAAAGAAAAGGTGAAGTTCTTAGAGAATGCTCTTAAAAGTCAAAATGAAAGGTTTTCTAAGATCAACATCAAATTGGTCAAGAGGGTCAAGAAATTGGAGGGTGAAGTGAAGAAGTTACAGGGTAAAAGATCTGCAAGGGTTGTTTTATCAAGTTCTTCAGAGTCAGATGATGATAGGATAGGTCACTCTTCCAAAAAGGGGAGGAAGGATAGGTCTAAAGATGAGGAAGAGGCTCAATTTGAATTCCATGATGGAACTCAAGTTTATGATGAAGAGCCTGTTGGAGCAGGGCAAGAGCCTGCTAGGGCAGAAGAAGAGTCTGCCAGGAGAGAAAGGCTATTGGCTATGGGATATAAAGGGTCTGCTGAGAGAGTGTACAAGAGAAAGAGGGTTTTAGTTGCTGATGAGCAATCCTCTGCTCCATCACAAGATCAAACTACAAAGGATAAGGGCAAAAGTATTCTAATTGAAGATGAGCCAAAGTCCAAGAAGTTGAAAAGAACTCAGCAAATTCAGATGGCTTTAGGAGAAGAAGAGGCCAAAAGGGTTCATGAAGAAGAGCTAAAAGCACTTGAAGCTTCAAGAATGCTTGAAGTAATGAAAGAGCAGAAAGATGCTGAAGATGCTGCTCAAGCTCTTCTTGATTCTCAAGCTGCACAAATATTTGATGCACAACTACAATGGATTATCTCTATTGATCCAATTGTAAGAGGTCAAGCTTCTGTGTATATGGATGATGAGTCTCTCAGTGTAGAAGAGAAGACAGCCAAGCTTGAAGAATTCATCACCAAAAAGTATAGAGAAGAAGCCTTAAATGATGTATTTCATCAGATCATGCAGTATAAGGAGAAAGGGTTTAAACTGCCACATGATCAGAAAGAGCAGATGAAATTCTTCAAGTTATATCTGAAAAGGTCAGCAAATTGGAAGGATCATCAACTCAAAAGAAAATCATTTGATGAGTTACAGCATCTATACATTGAAGCCTACAAGAAGATCCATTGCACTCCTCCTGAACACACACATGAAAGGTCTTCAAAGAAGAAGGAAGATGCTCAGATGAAAGAAGTAGCAAAATTGGACACAGAGCAAGTAAGTAAAATGTTGATTACTTTGCCTACTATCATACATGCTGATCCAATTAGGTCTAGACACCCTATAATTGATTGGGAAATACACCATGATAGATTTGGTAAGTCATGGAAAATATCAAGGGTTGGGGGACAGTCTACTATCTTTAAGAATTTTGAAAATCTAGTTAGAGCATCTGACAGAGCAGATTTAGAAGAATTGTGGAATCTAGTGCAGATAAGGCTAGCTACAAATTCTAGCAATGATGTTAAGGAACAGGAGTTATGGGTTGAATTCAATAGGATGTATGATCCTGATCCCAAAGATGATTATTGGAAGTTTCCATATTATGATCCCACTACAACCTGGGAATTCTTAAGTCATTGCAGTGTTCATCATTTGTACACATCAAGTGGGATTGAACTCTTCATGTTGGCTGAGAAAGAGAATCCACTTAGTTATGAAGTGCTCTCAACTATGATCTCTAAGAGATTAAGGTGTGACAAAGATGATGAGAACTCAGAAATTGTTCAAAGTTTGCTAAGGAGCATATTTGAACAATGTGAAAGAAAAAGGAAGGATAGAAAGTAAAGGTTTTTGGAAGAGTTCCCTCAAATCCTCAAGGTATGTATTTTATTCATCAGAAACTTGTGTATTTTAATGGAAATAACAAGTTTAGGGGAGGATTGTTGGGAATAAAATGATCAAAGTCAAAGAGCCTTCCAATGATGTGAAGAGCCTGCTAGTTGATTTTGAACAAGTATGAAGATGTTCTACCAGTACCTTCTGGGTAGAAGGTACTGCTGGTTGATGAAGAGCCTGCCAAGCTTATGTCAAGTCGATTAGATATTTTGTAATAGATATTTAGTTGAATTATTAGTCTTTGTACAAAGTTATACGTTATGTAGAAGTAGATTAGTCTTCTGTGGTGACAGAGGAATATTATCAGAGTTGTACATGGGTAGTTGTATTTAATTGTAGGCGCAAATAATAGTCAAAGTATAGTATAATACTCTTCCACTTGACAACATGTAATAAGATATCCTTATCTTATAAAAGGATATCTTAGTCACTACTTCATGTATGCATCTTTAACAACCAAAACAGATAACCAAACTATCTCTCAAGTAACTAAGTTACACTTTCACAATTCCATCAAAGATTCAAGATTACTTTGTAATCCCGGTGATATTTAGATCATCCGTATTATTATCAATAATATTGAATCATTTTGTGTTAACCAAAGTTGTGTTCTTTGTTCATTGCATTCTCACGTTTACTTAAACTCACCACCTTGTGTTCTTTTAAAGTGTGTTGTAGTAGATTCCGCATGCTAAACACATTCAATACATAAATATCTCAATCAAGAACATAAACAATAAACCGTTCCACAGAGTTCTACTTGTAAGATTGGGTTAGGTTATGGGATACACTCAGATAAGGAAATTTTAAGCTATGAGGAAGAGATGGCTAGAACAGTGTTTGTTAGTAGGGATGATGATTTTGTTGGTAAACCTACATATAATAGGTTCATTAAAACTGATGATTTTAAAGGGGTGCCACCTCCATTAAGTGGAGATTACACTCCTTTACAAAAGGAAGGCCTTGATGATTCTTTGTTTGTATATGGTAAAAAGGGTCCTATATATCCTGAAACAGACAACTCAGATGACAAATCAAGTGAATATTCTACCTGTCAAACCAATGACAGTGAAGGGTCCACAAGAGATGTCTCTGAGAAGTCTGAATTAGAATTAGAGTGTGAACCAAAAGAAGTTTCTGAGTCAAAATCTATCAATCATGGTGAACCAGTTGTGACTACACCCAAATCTGATACAGATAAACCTAGTTGTGATACTCACATAAAATCTCCTAGGAAGTCTGTCAAAAGTCAAGAGTCACCAAAATCTGATAGGATGAGAAGAGAGTACAAGAAAAACTATAATTTTGGTCCTAAAAGATGCTTTGTATGTGGTAGTCTAAGTCATCTAATAAAAGACTGTGATTTTCATGAGAAAATGATGAAAAGAGAGGCTGAACTTAGGAAGCAGAAATGTATTAATACTGGCCATATGAATGTTAAACCAGTTTGGAATAGTGCAAGCAGAATTAATCATGCTAACCAATTTGCTCCTAGACCAGCACAATTTAATTCTGATAGCTCAAATATTAATTCTGGTTGGTCAAATGTTAATGCTGCTAGGTCTAATGTTAATTCTGGTTGGTCATCAGTTAATTCTGTTAGGCCAAATGTTAGTTCTGGTAGAACAAATTTTAATTCTACCAGGCAAAATGTTAGTTCTGTGAAGCCTAATGTTAATTCTGGGTATGTTAATGTTGTTAGACCAAGACAACCAGTGAATAGACCACAGGTGAACTCATATAATCAAAGAAATACCTTTTATAAATCACATTCACCTGTAAGAAGACCCTTTGATAAGAATACAACACAAACTTCAAGTTTAAATGCTGTAAGGGAAAATGGGGAATCTGCTGTTAAGACCTCAGCATGTTGGTCTTGGGATCCTTTTAAGAATGAGCTTACCTACCAATCCCAAAACAACAGTGGATCATGCTCATACAAAACATATAAATACATTGATCCACAAGGCAGACCCAAGCCTTCTGAGGCCTGGGTCCTTAAGAGAGACTAATCTCTTTTCTTTATGTGCAGGATCATCCACTAAGGAACATGGAAGACAGAGGAATATTTGATAGTGGGTGCTCTGGGCACATGACTGGTAACAAGAATCATCTAAAGGATTTTCAGGAATTCAAAGGAGGTTCTGTTACCTTTGGAGGTAGTAAAGGTCAGATAACTGGTAAAGGTAGAATTGTTGTAGGCAATTTAGAATTTGACAATGTATCTTTTGTAAAAGAACTAGGGCAGTTTAACCTTTTCTCAATATCACAAATCTGTGATAAGCAGCATAAGGTGCTTTTTAGTGAAACTGAATGTTTTGTTTTGACTTCGGACTTTAAGATGCCTGATGAAAGTCAGATACTTCTTAAAGTTCCTAGACAACACAACATGTACAGTTTTGACATGAAGCAACCTGATCCTGCAAAAGGTTTTGCCTGTTTGCTTGCAAAAGCCACATTGGATGAATCTAAATTGTGGCATAGAAGGTTAGGTCATGTTAACTTTAAGAACATAAATAAACTAGTGAAGAATAACCTAGTTAGAGGATTGCCTTCAAAAGTTTTTAAGAATGACCATACCTGTGTAGCTTGTAATAAGGGCAAACAGCATAGGGCATCTTGTAAGGCTAAGCTGGATACGTTTGTTACTGAACCTTTGCATACCTTACATATGGATCTGTTTGGCCCTACATCTGTACAAAGTATTAACCATGCCAGCTACTGCCTTGTCATCACTGATGATTGTACTAGATTTTGTTGGGTGTTCTTTATGTCTAGGAAAGATGAAACTACTCCATTAATTCAAACTTTCATTAGGCAAATTGAAAACCAACTTAATAAAAAGGTCAAGATCATTAGGACAGACAATGGCACAGAATTTAAGAATAGGAGCATGATTGAGTTTTGTGGTAATAAAGGAATCAAGCAACAATATAGCAATGCTAGAACTCCACAGCAGAATGGAGTTGCTGAGAGAATGAACAGGACCCTAATTGAGGCAGCTAGGACTATGCTAGCAGACTCACTCCTACCCACAACCTTTTGGGCTGAAGCAGTAGCAACTGCTTGCTACATATTCAATAGGGTTAGAGTGACCAAGCCTCAGAATAAAACACCTTATGAGCTTATTTTTAGCCATAAACCAGTTGTTAGCTATATAAGGCCATTTGGGTGCCATGTTACCATTCTTGATACACTCAGTGTGCTTGGAAAATTTGAAGGAAAGTCTGATGAGGGGTTTCTAGTTGGGTATTCACTGAATAGTAAGGCCTTTAGGGTATACAATTTAGTGACCAAGAGGGTAGAAGAAAATCTTCATGTTAATTTTCTTGAGGAAAAACCCAATGTGCAGGGAATAGGTTATAGATGGATGTTTGATATTGATTATTTAACTGATTCTATGAACTATATTCCTGTCTCTAAGTAGAATCAAGCTAACCCTGATGGAGGTTCCATAGAAGTACCTAACCATGCAGGTACCCGAGTTACTTCTAATGCAAGCATTGCTAAGCAAGACAAGGAATTTGAGGAGCTTATTGTGATTCCTACCACAGAAGTCAAACATGTTGCAGCTGATGAAGGAACAAAGAAATCTTCTACAACAAGGAGGAGACTGTGAACAAGCCTCAAGCAAAAGAAAAGAAGGCTTCTCCTACTAAAGTGTCAGAAGATATTTCATCTTTTAGAGAAGAAGTGAATGCATTGGCTGACAAACATCTTGGGAAGAAAGATACCAGCACTAACTTGGTTAATTCTGGTAGTGAGTTCATTAATTCTGTTACCAGTACTAACTCAGTTAATTCTGGTAGTGATGCTGTTAATTCTGCTAAGCCTGATTCTACTCCAAATGCTAATAAAGATGATTCTGAGATGCCAGAACTTGAGCATTTTGATAATCCAAGTGAAGGAATTTTTGATGGGGCTTCTTATGATGAAGAAGGGGTAATCACTGATTTCAACAACTTAACCACAGAAGTGGATGTAAGTCCAGCTCCAACACTCAGAATTCACAACATTCATCCCAAAAGTCAGATAATTGGTGATCCTAAATCTGTTGTTCAAACCAGAAGTAAAGTGCAAAAGCTTCCTGAATCTCATGCACTTATCAGCCTTATTAAGAAACAGCAAAGGGTCAACCACAAGGACCAACAACATTGTCTGTTTGCTTGTTTCCTTTCTCAAAAGGAACCCACCAAGGTCTTTGAATCACTTGAAGATGAGAGTTGGGTGGAAGCAACGCAGGAGGAGTTGTTGCAATTCAATTTCTAAAAGGTTTGGGTTCTGGTAGATCTACCTAGTGGGGCTAAAGTTATAGGCACAAAGTGGGTCTTCAGAAACAAAAGGGATGAACGAGGAGTGGTTGTTAGGAACAAGGCAAGATTAGTAGCACAAAGGTACAGACAGGAGGAGGGAATAGACTATGATGAGGTTTTTACTCCTGTAGCCAGAATTGAGGCTATCAGGTTATTTTTAGCCTATGCATCATATATGGGATTCATAGTCTATCAGATGGATGTCAAAAGTGCCTTTCTGTATGGCACTATAAAAGAAGAGGTATATATACACCAACCTCCTGGCTTTGTTGATCCTGCTCATCCTAACAAGTTGTACAAAGTCATCAAAGCATTGTATGGTCTCCATCAAGCTCCCAGAGCTTGGTATGCAACACTCTCCAATTTTCTTGAACAGCATGGGTATAAAAGAGGTGTGATAGACAAGACCTTGTTCATCAAAAGGAACAAGAAGGATATCATCCTAGTCCAAGTTTATGTGGATGATATCATTTTTGGTTCTACTAAAAGGTCTTAGTGTGAGGAGTTTGAGGCACTAATGAAGGGAAGGTTTCTGATGAGTTCAATGGGTGAGGTCACATTTTTACTTGGACTGCAAGTGAAGCAAAAAGAAGATGGCCTCTTCATTTCTCAAGACAAGTATGTTGCTGAGATCTTGAAGAAGTTTGACTTTACCAATTTGAAGACTGCAGTCACTCCCATAGAGAACAAGGTGTCATTGACAAAGGATGAAGATGCTAAAGATGTGGATGTGCACCTCTATAGATCAATGATAGGTTCTCTAATGTATCTAACAGCCTCTAGGCCTGATATTGTGTATGTTGTGTGTGCTTGTTCTCGTTTTCAGGTTACTCCCAAGACTTCACATCTTCATGCTGTGAAGAGGATCTTTAGGTATCTAAAGGGAAAACCCAATTTGGGCCTTTGGTATCCTAGAGAGTCATCTTTTGACCTGACAGCCTATTCAGATAGTGACTATGCTGGAGCCAGTCTTGATAGGAAATCCACAACAGGAGGTTGTCAATTCCTTGGAAGAAGATTGATTTCCTGGCAATGCAAGAAGTAGACTATTGTGGCTACATCAACAACAGAAGTTGAGTATGTAGCAGCTGCCAATTGTTGTGGTCAAGTCTTGTGGATTCAGAATCAAATGCTGGATTATGGTTTGAACTTTATGAACACTGTAATTCACATAGATAATGAGAGCACTATCTGTATAGTTAAGAACCCTGTCTACCACTCTAAAACTAAGCATATAGAAATAAGGCATCACTTCATAAGGGATTGCTTTGAAAAGAAACTAATTAGGGTGAAAAAGATACACACAGACTTAAATGTGGAAGACCTATTAACCAAAGCCTTTGATGGACCTAGGTTTAATTACTTAGTGGTTAATATTGGTATGATGAACCCATAGCTGGAATTAAGGGGAGGTTACATTTAAGGGGAGGTTAAATGTATAGTTTGTATATTATAACCAATACTTAGTAGTTAATTCTGATAAGTTTTTAATTCTGGTAGTCTTAGTAGTTAATTCTTGTAGTAGAGTTAATTCTGGTAGTTAATGTTTTTAATTCTGATTGTAAAATTGGTTGTTTGTATGTTTTTCTTGGTTTTTCTTGGTGTTGGAACTAACTTTTGCAGGAAAAACATGGATTGGTGATGATCAGAAGCCTTGCTATTGCTTTTTATGTGTGTTTATCTGATCTCTTGGTTAAGTCTGGTGAGTCAGTGGTTAAGTCTGGTTGACCATTTTTAAGTCTGGTAGTGTTAAAATGTAAAAATATCTTTTTTACCGTTAGGTCTGGTCGTACATTTAATTATTTTCCAATTTAAATATTACCGTTGATATTTTTTTTGGAAAACGAAGTATATATGGATGAGATTTAATTACTGTTTCATCTCTATCCATTATCTACTTCTGATGCGCGTGATGTGTCGTTGCGGTTTAGCAGTTTTAATGCCTACTCAAGTTTTAAATTTATATTTAGCCGACTTATCAATAACACACACACTTAACGAGCAGTGTACCCGGTCAGTATGAAGATAATGGTAAGTAGAGTGTCGATCACTAAGAGTGGAACGTATTATCTAGTTATTCTAATCAGTATTTTAATATCCTAACGCAAGGGGGTTTCAGCCTGAGAGACTGGCACGATTTGTTGCAATTTAAATAATAAAATAAACCAATAGGCACGAATCAGCAAGTAGCACACACGTACACAGATAGATACTAGAGACAATAAGAGGGCTGTCCTTATGATTAAGTAGTTTGTCACTTGTTTTATTGATAGCTTTATATGAAGTGTATGTAATTAATCCTTTCTCGTTGGTCCTATTCTCATCGGCGAGTAAACCCTTAATGATTACTTATGTCTAAAAGTTATTCCTAAGTGATCAATTTAGAAACAACCGTGGGAGCCACATCTTGTCCCGCATTCGGATGCCCGCAAGCCACTAATAAACACAGAGGTTATCAATGCACTAATAAGTAGTAACCAAAGACATCAACATATAAACTTTAATTGATGGGAAAGCAAGTATTAAAGGGAGTGCAATCTTTCGTTGTCACATTACACAAGCCACCAATCCTGATGAATTAAAGTTTGCTAACACAATAAAACAAAACTACTTAATGAATTAAATACATGCAGCACCTTCTTACAGCTCTTGTATCTTCGATTTGGGTGTGTCTTGTGCTGCCTCCTTGACTGAATTCGTCCTTTTGCTCTGCTGTCCGAACTTCGGTTTTTGGGTTTCGAACCCTTAACTCTTCTGGTCTACGGGGTATTTATAGTTTCTGTCTGAGGGAAGATGCGGCGCATCTACTTAAGTAGATGCGGCGCATGTACTTAACTTCGCGTGGGGTCCAAGATTATAATATTCAGGAATATTCGTACACCGCCAGAAGATGCGGCGTAACCCTTTATTAGATGCGGCGCATGTCCTCTTGTATCTTGGATCGTATCTGGTGATATCTTGATAGAGATGCGGCGCATTTCGAGAGTGAGATGCGGCGCATCTGGAGCAGAATTGACTTGATCTTGTCCATGTCAGTAGACTTCCTCTTTATGCACGTTTTGCTCCATTATTAGTCCATAATCGCTAAGTTTCACCAAATGCTTGTTTTTACCTGAGAATTACAAAAGTAAACGATTAAGTATCAATCCTCATACATAATATAGTAAAACAAGTCAAATTAATAGGATAAATGATAGTAATAAAATGTACTTATTTGAGTTCATCAAATATCCCCCCACTTGAACTTTACTTGTCCCCAAGTAAACCTTAGAATTTCATTTATGAAAATGTATCCTAAAAGATGTATTAGGATTTATTTTTATATTTAAGCATGTATTCGTTTATTTCATAATCACACAACTAAACACTTAACGAATTAGAAGTAAAATAAAATAAGTCGATAAAAGCAAATCTAATCGTTTAACTGTCCAGTCGCGACGAATATTCTATCATAAGCTTGGCAAGTATACACATCTCCACCACTAAAGCTAAGGAATAACAAGTCTAAAGCGGTAAAAAGGGTTTTTAGGCTTAAGGGTTAATTATTCTTAATTACTATCGATCTCAAATTCCAGAAAAGGCGACAAAATCACAAATACATGATCGAATCCACGAACACGATACTTGCAATTGCTCAAATCCTTAACTCGAATAGGCTAAAGATAGGTCCAAACTTCACCAATAATAATATATCAAAAAGGGCGACAAAATCATAAATACATAGCCGAATCCACGACTACGATACTTAAGATTGCTCAAATCCCTAATCTCAATAAATCAAAGGTTCGGTTGGATAAAGAACAATACAGGGTATGGATAACATTTGGGATATAAATTGGTGTAAAAATAAAAATAAACAAAACAAAACAAATAAATTAAAATCCTAAGTGTGGTTAATCACTATCCCAACCATCCCATGAATAAGACTCATATCATTGAATAACTCACGCTTTAACACTTGAAACACACGCTTTTGGTAGACACGAATTATACTCAACAAAATCTTAATCAAAGAATAAACCTTAATTGGCGTTCCCATAACTGCCAATTCCCATTCAATCCATAGATATAATACAACAAATAGTGGTGATATCGACCACTTACATAACTCTACATCGTTGGCTTAAAATAAACATCCAACTCTTTTTTCTTTCTTTTTCTTTTCTCATTTTTTCGATTTTTTTTTTTTTTTTTTTTTTTTTTTTTTTTACTTGAAACATAAACATAGATGTGTAAAATTTCACCACATCACTACAACTTTCTTTCCGGATAATTTTTTTTTTTTTTTCATACTTTTCATACTTTCAGAAATAACGGTAATAGTGAAAGTAGTAAATACACGAAAAATAAACTCAAAAATATACAATATTTACTTTCACTCCAATTTGCATTGTGCAATTTCCCGACCTAACCATAGATAATGAATTACGCACGCGAACACAGGTAATGTAAGGAAACACACTCTGCCTATAGCCATTAACCAACCACGGATTCTAATCTACAGGGTAGGCTAAGGTTTAAGGTGTAACGAAACATTTTAAACATAGGTGTAAGAAACGAAAGGAATGGCTCTGAGGGTTTTTTCTAGGGGTATCTTACTCTAAAAGTGAGAGTAACAAAAGGTTTTATACGGGGGTTAACTAACCAGTGTAGTTAGCTAATAACACATAACATATAAAGGCTATTTGGGTGTAATCCTAGAATTTTACCAAGTTAGACAAGTCATTCCAATTATATAAATAATACTCATTATGGTGGTCTCGAATAGTATACAAGCCAAGTTCTAAAGTTTACAAGTCACCGGCACACTCATAGATTTGTGAATTTTGAAAAATCACAATTTTTGAAAATAACGTCATGTGTGCAGTTATGCAACTTAGATCTTAAACAAAAACATGCTAAAAAAAATTTTTAAGTTTGATATATTAAGCACATTTTAAGCATAATTTTTGAAAAAGTTGGACAAGTAAGTGTTAAGTGTTCTAATTCTCCTATCCCCCCACTTAAGTTAAACAACGTCCTCGTTGTTTGTATAAAAGGTTAAAAACTGGAAAGAAAAGAATTAGAACGGAAAAACTCCCCTGAGATTTGCTCGGTATGATCCTCCATTAGTATAAGAGCAAAAATCATCTTTCTTGTGGATTAGAACGTTAAAGCTTCATACTTGATGTATCCACAGGAAATCCAGGAAACTATAATACCACCAACACTTTAAAACACACCTAAGATAAGAAAGGTTCAACTTGCATAACACATTAGTAGTTAGGAAAAATAAAACTTAAAAATTAAAACTGAAAATCATCAGGTCAGTCGATGCGCCGTATCTTATTGAAGAAGATACGCCGTATCGAGCCTGGAATTAATACGGATCAGAATAAAGATGCGCCGCATCCTTAACCAGGGATGTGCCGCATTAAAAATAAACTGATAAATAGTTTTAAAGTCGAAAATAAAAATGCAGAAAAATAAAATAAAATATGACCATTGCAGAGGATGCGTCGCATCTCAGGACCGAGATGCGCCGTATCTTCGTGCGGCCTGGACTGACTCGACACAGAAAACAGAATAATAAAAGATAAATCCGGGTTGTCTCCCGGTAAGCACTTGTCTTTATTCCAGAGTCTTCAAGTTAGACTCACGTTCAGCTCAGCAATAAGTCCTTGTCACGGTCCATCCTTCGTCCTTCATCCGAAAGATTTTCCCGTATATCTCTGCGACGTTTTCTTCCGTTCGACTTAGTCTAGCATAACTCTTTGTCTTCACCGCAGTATATTCTTCATTAGGACTCAAAGAATATTTGATGATTTTAAATTGTTCAGAAATAATCATGGGTGGCTCATTGTAAGGAATCCCAAGTAGTTTACACTTTCTTTTGGTGAATTCTTCCTCGTCTTTATCAACAAACTTAAAATAAGTATCCTTAATTAAATAATCATCTAGTTCTTCAATTAGTGACTTATCATCTTGAATTGCCTCCCATTCTCTTTCCAAATCATATTGTAACCGTCGACTAAGCTTCGTGAAATCATCAAACTGTTTATGCACCCATTCCCAGAAAGTAGTATCCGATGTCCCCTTAAGTCCTTTCAAGCGTTCAATTCTGCCCTTTTCTTGTAAAGCCTCCGCCTTTTGTGGGCAGTCTTCAATATTATCGTACCATTCATAATCTTCAAAGGTTACATCGTTGCCAACCCGTTTCATCCCAATTATACTTCCCCCATTACAGGTTCCGTCACTTTTATAATCGCAGGTCGGCCAAACACTACTCCCCGGCAACGGCGCCAAAAACTTGATGCGCGTGATGTGTCGTTGCGGTTTAGCAGTTTTAATGCCTACTCAAGTTTTAAATTTATATTTAGCCGACTTATCAATAACACACACACTTAACGAGCAGTGTACCCGGTCAGTATGAAGATAATGGTAAGTAGAGTGTCGATCACTAAGAGTGGAACGTATTATCTAGTTATTCTAATCAGTATTTTAATATCCTAACGCAAGGGGGTTTCAGCCTGAGAGACTGGCACGATTTGTTGCAATTTAAATAATAAAATAAACCAATAGGCACGAATCAGCAAGTAGCACACACGTACACAGATAGATACTAGAACAATAAGAGGGCTGTCCTTATGATTAAGTAGTTTGTCACTTGTTTTATTGATAGCTTTATATGAAGTGTATGTAATTAATCCTTTCTCGTTGGTCCTATTCTCATCGGCGAGTAAACCCTTAATGATTACTTATGTCTAAAAGTTATTCCTAAGTGATCAATTTAGAAACAACCGTGGGAGCCACATCTTGTCCCGCAGTCGGATGCCCGCAAGCCACTAATAAACACAGAGGTTATCAATGCACTAATAAGTAGTAACCAAAGACATCAACATATAAACTTTAATTGATGGGAAAGCAAGTATTAAAGGGAGTGCAATCTTTCGTTGTCACATTACACAAGCCACCAATCCTGATGAATTAAAGTTTGCTAACACAATAAAACAAAACTACTTAATGAATTAAATACATGCAGCACTTTCTTACAGCTCTTGTATCTTCGATTTGGGTGTGTCTTGTGCTGCCTCCTTGACTGAATTCGTCCTTTTGCTCTGCTGTCCGAACTTCGGTTTTTGGGTTTCGAACCCTTAACTCTTCTGGTCTACGGGGTATTTATAGTTTCTGTCTGAGGGAAGATGCGGCGCATCTACTTAAGTAGATGCGGCGCATGTACTTAACTTCGCGTGGGGTCCAAGATTATAATATTCAGGAATATTCGTACACCGCCAGAAGATGCGGCGTAACCCTTTATTAGATGCGGCGCATGTCCTCTTGTATCTTGGATCGTATCTGGTGATATCTTGATAGAGATGCGGCGCATTTCGAGAGTGAGATGCGGCGCATCTGGAGCAGAATTGACTTGATCTTGTCCATGTCAGTAGACTTCCTCTTTATGCACGTTTTGCTCCATTATTAGTCCATAATCGCTAAGTTTCACCAAATGCTTGTTTTTACCTGAGAATTACAAAAGTAAACGATTAAGTATCAATCCTCATACATAATATAGTAAAACAAGTCAAATTAATAGGATAAATGATAGTAATAAAATGTACTTATTTGAGTTCATCAACTTCTAATTTTAAGCTCTAAATTTTCGGCCAAGATTTTTTAACCGCCTGTATAAACCCTAAAGTCAATCAGTCAACCAGAACTTACAAAATTTCTCATCATGGCTTCTCTAAAGTTTTGTAACAAGCAGAACCAGGTTGATTTCTTGAAGAAACCAAACAAAAGTGAAGGTTTCGAGCAGATTGTGGATTTCTTGAGAGGTTCTTCCATTCGGTATGCTTTAACTCATAATCCTACAATCTATGCTTCCCTAGTTAAGCAGTTTTGGGGGTCTGTTACCTCTGAAACTCTTGCTGATGGGACACCACAGTTAAGGGCAACAATAGATACCCATGACTTCTTTATCACTGAAGCATTCATAAGGAGTAGTCTTCAATTGGATGATGCTTCAGGGGATTATATTTTGCCTAATGATGAGCTTTTAGAGGGTATGAGAACTATAGGCTATCCCACTGATGGTACTTTTACATTTTGGAAAAGCTTTTTCTCACCTCAGTGGAAGTTTCTACTTCATCATTTGCTCCATTGCCTAAGTCCCAAGAGTGGAGGATGGGATCAGTTTGGAAGCAATATTGCTTCTGCATTGGTCTGTCTTTCACTTGGAAAGACTTTAAATTTTTCAAAACTCATTTTTGATGGCATGGTAGCCAATGTAAACAGTAAGCACAAGTTTCTTATGTATCCTCATTTTCTGCAAATGATTTTGAATTTTGAAACTGATAATAAAATGCAAACTTATGAAAGTGTAGTTTTTAAAGATAAAATATTTGCTAACATGAAAAGGGGTTTTTCTGGGGCTCATAAGCCACTTTTTCCTGTTATGCTTTCTAGTACAACTAACATTGCAGGAACATCTACTGTTGCACAAGTGGAGCCAACCAATGAGGAGCAAACCCAGGAACAACCAAGATCACCCACACCACAACCAAGTCCATCACCATCCCAACCCAGAGTACCTACACCCACACCACCTTCCCCACCACAACAAACTCAGGTTCCAAATCCTATTCAGGAGGAGGGATCTACTTCTATGTATGTAGAAGACCTTTTAATTCTAGTTCCACAATTGGTTACAAGGATTTAAACATTGGAGAAGGCAAATGCAACAATGAGGTCTGCTATTGTAACCTTGGTCAAGAAGGTCAAAAAGATGGAGAAAGTAATGAAAGACAAGGGGGTTGATTTTGATGCTCAAGAGGGTGAGGATGAAAATTCTTCCAAACAGGGGAGGAATTTGGATGAAGAACAGATTTTTAAAACTCCAACTCAGGATAAACCAGCTGATCAGGCAGATATAAGTCCTGAAGGAATGGAGGCAGCACAAGAAAAGAAGAAAAGAAGGACAAAAAGGAAGTTGATAATTGATGAAGAGATTGATTCTGATGAAGAAATGGTTAAGTCTGCTGAGGATATTAAGTCTGCTAGTATTGAGAAGGATAAGTCTGGTGGGATTAATGTTGATGATGTTAATTCTGGTGATGATGTCATTAAGTCTGGTGAGGTAATTAAGTCTGCTCAGGAAGAAAAGTCTGCTAAAGAGGTTAAGTCTGCTCAAAGGGAAGGAAAGCAGATCTTGATTGAGACCCCTAAGCCCAAGAAGTCATAGAAACAACAAAGAGAAGAGGAAGCATCTCCAGATGAGATTGCTAGGATACAAGCAGCAGAACAAGCAGAGATATAAAAAGAGGAAGAGCAAAAGAGGCAAGATGAGCTGCTTGCAAGAAAGTTATCAGAAGAACATACTGATGATCCTCTGATGCAAATGATTGAAGGAGATGATGAGCTAAGAGCAAAGTTGGAGGAGCTTAAAGCTGTTGAAGGATTGACAACAGAGGAGAGAGCTAAGCAACTTGCAGAATTCATCAATGAAAGAAGGAATTCAGAAACATTGGGTGATTTTATGGAAAAGATAAAGCAAACTCAGAAAAAGAAAGGTACCAAAAAGAAGCTCACAAAACAGGAAAAGATGTATGATATGAAGATGTACATGAAAAACATGATGCATTCAACCTTTGAAAAGATGAAGGGAATGTCATATGAAGAGCTTGAAGGGAGGTATCTTAGGGAATATGAAAGAGATCAAGGTTATAAACCTACTGATTATGAAGACTCAATCAGAAAGAGTTTCAAAAGACAAAAGGTAATAGAGTCTGAGCCTGTTATTGAAGTTGAGAAAGTGAGTGAAAAGATGTCTGAAGAAGAAAAAGGAACTGAAAAGATAGAAAAAGTGATTGATGTTGAGAAGATATCTGAAAGTTCAAAAGGTGAACCTGTAAAGGAAGAAATAGAGGTCAAAAAGCCTTTTGTAACCTGGACTAGAAGGAAAAGTATAGCAAGAAAGAGTAAATCCAAGAAGGAAGTGCAAGAGGAAGAAGAACCAGAGGAAGAGGAGCAATCATCTGAGGGGTTCACCATGGGATCAATCCCTGAAAGCTCTCAAGAACCAGCCAAAATTGTTAAGTATCAAATAATCAAAACTGGGTTGAGAGCTGCATATCAGATAGTTAGGGAAGATTACACTGAGGTTGTTTATGTCAACTTTCCAGGGCTGCTGAATGATTTGACTAAGGAAGATCTTAAGGAATTGTACAAATTGGTGAATATCAGACATGGAGACACTAGACCTGAGGAGGAGTTTGAAAGGGTCTTTTGGGGAGATCTAAAGGTTATGTTTGAGCCACCTTCAAGAACAGATGAAATTTGGAAGCTGCCATACCAACAAGAAATTGTTAGATGGAGATATTTTCACAGCTGTCAGGTACATTGTTTAACTTTGCACTCAGCACATATCTATATGCTTGCAGAAGTGGAATATCCCCTACCACCTAGAGTCTGTAAAGAAATGTTGGAAAAGAAGTTGAATGTAGACAAGAGGGATGAAGTGTATGAGCAGATATTGGATTTAATTAAGGAACAATCCTTAAAGGAACCATATTGGGGTGTTTGAAGTGTTTGAAAGAATTTTCAAGATGTTAAGTGACACAACACATGGTTATTAGTCCACCATGTCTAACCCACATAAGGACTGGCTAATCCAGAGCAAACGGCTCTGGTAAAGATATTTCAAATCCGTTAATGGCTGACAATTTACCAAAAATTGTATGGTAATCAACTCACCATATCTGAGATAGTGAAGAGTTGGCTAGCCCACAAGATTATGGCTTGTGGTAAAGGCTGTGGAAATCCATAATTGGTAATCAATTCACCAAGGTGAGGTGCATTCCACCAAAGAATTGGCTAGTCCAAAAGCAAACGGCTTTTGGTAAAGACAAAACAAATCCGTTGATAGTTGATGATTTACTAAAAATCATATGGTTATCAATGTACCATGGTCTTACACACCAAAACATTGGCTACTACAGTAGTTAATGGCTATCTGGTAAAGAGATATCAAATCTATTAATTTTCAATGATTCACCTCTCACAGGAGTTAACACACCTGGAAGTGATGAGAATAGTATGAAACTTAAAAGAATTAATGTACAAGTAGTCATGGTTGCTGAAAAGATCAGATGTGTTAAAGATCAGATGGTGTCAAGTTTGATGATGAAAGTTGCTGCACAAGATCAGATTTGATGTTTTGAAGAGTTAGAGATAATTCCAAGAGTTCAAGATTCAATCCTCATAAGCTTATTCAGAAGGAACTTGAAGTTCATGGAGCATGAAGATCAAGTTAGGGGAGGATTGTTGGGAATTATCACAAGACAAGACTTAATATGAAGAACAGACTTAAGTCTGCTGGGTTATGTAGTTAAGTCTGTTAGTTGTATTTATGTAATAGTTAAGTCTGCCTATGCATTGTTAAGTCTGGTAGACAGTATTACTTAGTTAAGTCTGGTTGATTTTATTAGTTAAGTCTGTTTATGAATTATAGGAAGTTTGTTAGCTATAAGTTAGGAAAGGATACGTAGTTATCTTAATAGAAGATACGTATATCCTTCTACACGTTCTGTATCTAGGGTTTCCTTAGTGTATAAAAGGAACCCTAAGGCTCAAGAGTTGTATACACATATACGATTGATTGAAAGTTAGTTATTGAAAGTTAATAGAATACGAAGTTAGTATTATTGTGTTCTTCATTGTTCATTGTTAAGATTCCACATTAGCAATAAACAATCTGTTAGAGTTTCTCACTTAGATCAATTTGAATTTATTCAAGTTGTCTAACAAGTAACAAGGCTACTTGGATCCATAACCGATGGACCTACATTAACTTCTCTCTCCCTAGCTTTACGCAGTCATTGTATTCTCTCTTTACATGTCTTTGTTGTTGATTAGATATCATCTCTGATATCCTGTGTTTAGTCTGTTTGTATCACATTGATCAATTTGTTTTGATCAATAACATTGAGTGATTGAGTGTTTTGTAGTGAGGTGTGTAAGATCCTTCTGAAGGGGATTACACTTTCTTTTGTATTGTTGATCTAACTCGTTTGAGGAGGATCTTGATTTGTTCTTAATAAATACACCAAGGGGTGGTTGGTTGGGTGTAAACAGCTTATTGTGGTGTTCTGATTATCATTTTTACAAAGGATATATAAACATGACAAGTGGATCAATGTGTTTCTTTTTTCTAGTCTTATTCTATCACCTACTTAACATAATACGTAGTTAATGACATCAACATTTGTTTGTCTAATTGTCTCTTACGCTTTGTATGTAGTTTAACATGTAGGTATCTTTTTTGCTTAACGTGAGCATTGCTCAACAATTTTCCTTGGACCATTTTTAGCCGCTAGTTATGAGTCATCAGTTCATCACCACTTCACCAAGATTGTATATTTGGTTCTTTGTAAGGCAGCAGTGATTGTGTATTTGGTATCAATTGATCCCACGATATCAATCGGGTTTATCAACGATCACACATTTCTGGTGTTCTAGTACATATTTAGATATCAATTGACTCAATTTTGAAGTCTATGTAAAATATATTTTGAACTTTTTAGATACCCTAAAAGGACGCAATATATGAGTTGGGTTTTGACATTTGAGAATGCAAGTCCCTCGTTATTTTGGAGCTAACATTTTGGGGAAATACTTTTTGTCTATAGTTGATTTTTTTCTCCCACTTTCACTCACCATTTAAAGAGCCCGAAGAACCTATCACGATGATGATTAAAAAAAAAACCAATTGTTGCGTTACTAGCTAGGTCTTTTTATGTTCTTATAAAAATGTTTATTAACCGAACAAAAAACTAGGATCAAGTGCCTTATTATGACAAATAATGGACATACTGTTGAGAATATAGTATTTGAACTTTCAGGAACTCAGGGTCGTCCATTTATAGTACGTAAAAGTCCGCACATATGTTTGAACAATTATAAGACCCAAAATGGAACAATTATGGAGTAACAATAGATTTATATCAGAGGCGGAGGTGATAGGTGGCTAGAGGGTGCTTAAAGGGTGTGCAAGCTGTGGTGCCATCGCATCGCGCCGCACCGGGCCTCCACTTAAAATGAGTACATTTTTTTTAGTCTTGTATATAAATATGATAGATATTAAACATTCATAATGTGTGTAATTTAAGTTTACAAATAATTTTTTACTAAATTTACAAGTGTAATGGAACATCCTTACTATTATTGCATATGATCACAGAAAACAATAAAACAATCCTACAGGTGCTAGCAACCATCCAAAAATTATTAACTAGAATATATCTGTGAGAAAGTATCAGAATCAACAAGGGGATCACAAATCAGAACTTTATTAAACCAAGAACAAAATAGTCGGCACCGATTAAGCCAACATATAATACACAATGTTTGTAAGATCAAGTTATTATCAACCCAATGATAACCGAACGATTACAAGACAAATATTGATGTAGAAACTAATGACGTGCAAAAATAGTTTCTTGGATCGTTTTGAGCCTTAGGGTTCAACAATAACAATGAATAATCATGCAGTGGAATAAGAACAAATCAATTGTTATTGACACAAAGTTTTTCTCCACAATCACCTTCAATTATATTTGATCAGAATATAACATGTTACCTAACTGTAACAGGGATCTAAGACACCTCAGACCTTGAAGGATACGAACCAACTTTACAAACCCTAGGCGTTTACAAACCTACACGCCTAGGTTACACACACACACCCCTTTTGACTACATTATGAAAGACACACATGAAACCTATGTACCCTTGATCTCTTTATATAATAGAGATTTAGGGTTTACAAAATACTACGAAGGACTAAAATATAAAATCTTCTTTATCAAGTAAGTCCCTTGTGTTTTATTCTTCATTAATTGAAGAATTCTTCTTTTGTAACTTTAGGTCCTTCATGTTTCATTCTTTCTTGTTTTGTATCATCAAATCTAATAGACCCAACAATTGATTAAGACAGTAAGCAAGAGTGAGTATGTCTGTGGGATTAATAATCACTCGGTGGTGTCTAACCCTAGACGAAAGGGGGGATAATATAAGGATAAAAGATACACTCAGCCCCTTTAACTTCTTTAACTTGAACAAAGACAGCAATACACTTAAACTCTTCTTTAGCAGACTTTGGATTGTCCATGATTGGTCCCTGTAACATTAGGTCCCTGTAACATTAAGCTGCAAGATAGACAAGCTAGAAACATAATCAGCAATAGATAAGCTGATATGCTTGTGAAACAGATTATGATTACTTGTTCGAACATTCCCCCTTAATCTGTTTCCCAAACATATCAAACAGTATCAATTTTTCACACAAAAATTTGTGTTGATATACAGGAAGATGTTTAGTGAATATGTCTGCAATTTGGTTTGAAGAGCCAATTTTTCTGGCACTCAAAATACATTTTGCAATTTTTTCTCGGATAAAATGAACATCTATCTCAAAGTGTTTTAATCTCTCATGGAAGACTGGATTAACAGCAAGTTGCAGGGCAGACTTATTATCACAAAAGAGATTGACAGGAAGATTGATATCAACCTTCAAATCTTTCAAAATTTTTTGAATCCAGATAATTTCACAGGCAGCAGTAGACATAGATCTATATTCTGCTTCTGTAGAAGATTTTGAGAGGGTATTCTGTTTTTTACTTTTCCATGAGATTAAACACTTATTAAAGAACACACAATAACCAGTGACAGATCTCCTGGTTTTAATACACTTGGCCCAGTCAGCATCACTGTATCCTTCAAGGCAATTATCATTATTACTAAAATTATATCTTAAACCCTTACCTGGAGCTCCCTTTAGGTATCTCAGAACATTGAGTGCACAATCCAAATGAGACTTTAAAGGAGAGTGCATATACTGTGCTAAACAATGAATTGAATATGAAATATCTGGTCTGGTATGGGTCAGATAGATCAGTTTTCCAAGTAATTTCTGATAACCAGTTATGTTCACAAGTAAAGGGTCAGCAGCAGTAGGAATATAAGGTAGGACAGAATTAGGTTCCATAGGAGTAGACACAGGTTTACATCCTAGAAGCCCAAACTCCTTAAGAAGCTCAAGGCAGTATTTTCTTTGTGTGAGACAGATATCATCACCAGTTTTTAGGACCTCAATACCAAGAAAATATTTCAAGTTACCCAAGTCTTTGATATGAAATTTGGTTTTTAGGAAATCTTTAAACTGATTTATCTCATTAATGCAATTTCCAGTAAGAACAATGTCATCCACATAAACAAGAAGAGCAATAAACTTGTCATTTTAGGTTTTAGTGAACAAGGAGTGATCATTAGCAGACTGTTCAAAGTTATTTTCCTTTAATATACCAACAAGTTTTTCATTCCACTTTCTAGGGGCTTGTTTTAAGCCGTAAAGGGACTTAACAAGTTTACAAACCTTATTTTTATTATTCTCATTACAAAATCCTTTGGGAATGGTCATATAAACATCTTCATCTAAGTCTCCATACAGAAAGGCATTATTAACATCAAGTTGAAAGAGAGGCCATTTGTTCTTAACAGATAAGGCAATTAAGCATCTAACAGTAGACATTTTCACAACAGGAGAGAAAGTTTCATCATAGTCTAAGCCTTCTCTTTGATTAAAGCCTTTATCAACTAATCTAGCCTTATACCTATCAATTTCACCATTAGCTTTGTATTTGATCTTAAAGATCCATTTACAGCCAACAGGAGTCCTATTTGGTGGAAGATCAGCTATATCCCAAGTATGATTTTCATTTAAGGCCTCAATTTCAGAGTTCATTGCATCAATCCAACTATTGTCAAGTATGGCTTCTTCATAACAAGTGGGTTCAATGCTTTTATTTAGACTGGAGGCAAAACAGTAATTATCTTAGTCAAGATTAGAGTAATTAACAACTTTTTCAACACCATACTTAACTTTACCTTCAACAATGAAATCATTAAGACTACTAGGCATCTTAGAGGTTCTGGTTGACCTTCTTGTAGTGATGGTTGGCAAGCCTTCTTGTTCAGAATTCTGATCAGAGTCAGAAGTTATACCAACAGAATCTGTTTCATGTAAAACAGTGCCCTTAGGGTGTGTATTTTCATCTATGAAAGTTGCAACAGGTTCATCAACCTCATTAGGGTGATTCAACACTGTGCCCTCATCATAAGAAGTCACTCTCCCTTCATCATTGGGACTTACATTTAAATCAAAAAAAAAATTGTGATTTAAATCTTTAGACAAACCAGTTTCAAAAATAGGTTTTTGTAATGTATTTTTCATTTTAAATGTGAAAACAGTTTCATAAAATTTGACATCTCTTGAGTGAAAGATATTTTTTGTTTCCAAACTCAGAAGTTTATAACCTTTTTTCTCATTAGAATAACCAATAAAGACACTTTTTTTCAGATCTACTACCAAACTTATCAGAACTGTTAAGAATGGTAGCATAACATAAGCAACCAAAAACTCTAAGGTGAGAGAGTGAAGGGTCATGCCCATACACATAGAAGAAAGGGGATTTGCCAGACAACACAGAAGAAGGTAACCTGTTTATAACATAGGCAGCAGTTAGAACATATTTAGGCCAGAAATATAGAGGTAATTCCTCCTGAAACATAAGGGATCTAGCCACATTTAGAAGATGCCTATGTTTCCTTTCTGCAATTCCATTTTGTTGAGGTGTATAAACACATGAGGTTTGATGTAAGATGCCTTTGTTATGAAAAAATTGTTGCAGATTGTTGTTAACAAATTCTGTTTCATTATCACTTCTAAAAATCTTTACATTATGTTCAAATTGATTTGATAACATGTGAACAAAGTTGACAATGGAAACATAAACATCATCTTTTCCTTTAAGCATATAAACCCATACTGCCCTTGAGTAGTCATCAACTATTGTTAGAAAATATTTATAACCATCTCTGCTAGTGACTTTGTATGGACCCCATACATCTAGGTGAACAAGTTGACCTATTTTGGTTGACTTTTGGTCACTTAGAGGAAATGGTTCTCTAGTTTGTTTAGCTTTGTTGCAGGTGTCGCAGAGATGGTCAGATTCAGTTGGACTATCAAGTTTGAGAGTGGGTTTTAGGACATGTAAGACTTGGTCAGAAGGATGGCCAAGTCTTTGATGCCAGAGACTTCTAGACACATAGCAGATAGATATGCAATTATTAGAAACAATCTTACATGCAGAGTCAACATCAAACATATATAACCCATTGTATTGTTTACCAATCCCCACAGTCCTTTTTTGATGTAAATCCTGTATATAGCAATTAGATTCATCAAATCCAACAAACAACTTATTGTCTCTAGCAATCTTATGAACAGACAGCAAACTTACATTATACTCAGGGACTACCAAAACATCATATAAGGTTAGACCATTGTTGATTTTTAAATCACCAATTTTAGTAATTAAAGCCTGAGTACCATTGGGATGTCCAACAGTTAGACCAAGGTTTGAAATATCCACAACATTGATTAAGAATTTTGCAGACACAGTCATATGCTGGTTTGCACCAGAATCAACAATCCATCCAAGACTGATGTTTCCCGTTAAAGAATTTGTGTTATTATTGAAAAATTTGTTGAAGTTTATATTAAACTTGACACTTCCATTAAAGAAAGTTCCAGAAAAACTTTTACCTGCCATATTGGCATTAGCAGAAGACACATTGTTGTCATTAAGAAGACTCATGAGTCTGACAAGCTGTTCATTAGACAAAGAGACAGGAGAGTTGCTAGCTCTATTATCAGTAGCATGGTTAACATCAGCAGAGGCATTATTACTGGTAACAGATTTAGAATTAGCATTGAAGTTTCTTTTAACATAACCAGCAGGGTAACCAACAAGATCATAACATCTATCAACAGTGTGGCCAGTCTTGTTACAGTTGGTACACTTAAGATTTGGATTTGGTCCTCTGTTGTTTGAATTATTACCAGTATTGAAACTAGACCCTTTGTTGAAATTGTTATTATTGTTAAACCTTTTCTTGTTATCAAAAGTTTTTGCACCATCAAAGGTTTTTGCAGCAAAGGCTGTAGCACTAGGTTTAACAGAACTGTTTCCAGAAGAAAAGCTTCTATGAGATTCTTCCCCAGAAACAACAGAAAAAGCAGTTTTGACATTAGGTAAAGGATCTCTGGTTAAGATGTTACTTCTAATAGGCACATAAGTGTCATCAAGACCCATAAGAAATTGCATTAACTTGATCAGCTGATTATGTTTTTCAAAATGTTTTGCAGCCTCACAAGTACAGGGTGGTAAACTGATCATTGAGTCAAACTGTTTCCATAAAGAATTAAGATTATTGTAATAATCAGCAAGAGAGGACCCATTTTGACTTAAAGAATTTATATTTTTGTGCAAATTAAAGACTGCAGAGCCATCAACTTTATCATATGTTTCTTTAAGGTCTTCCCACATCTCATAAGCAGTTTTAGCATATATGGCACCAGCAAACAACTCAGGACTAAGAGAATTCAGAATCCATGTAACAACCACAGAATTACAAGTATCCCATTGATTAGCAAGAGCAGGTTTAGAATTATCTCTTTTACAAGTACCATCAATAAATCCAATTTTATTATGGTTCCTTAAGGCAAATGTCATGGCAATACTCCATATTTTATAATTTTCTGTTCCAGTAAGTTTAATAGTCAAAATAAGAGTACCATTAGTGTTATTAGGATGTAAATATAGAGCATCAGCAAAGGACAGATTCAATTCAGAAGAAGAACCACTTTCAACACCATTATTTATATCTACACTAGCATCATCATCACTAGCCATGATAGAAAAACAGACACAGACAGATAAGCAAAAAAGCAGATATCAAAATCAACCAAATAGACAGATTAAGAAACAAACAGACAATTAATCACCAAACTTATCAGATATCACAGAAAGAATATAACAAGTAATAACCAGAAATCACAGATATACACCAATATCAACCAACTTCTTAATATCCTTAATCTATCTTTCAACACTAGAACAATAGGAAATAAAAAAGAAACAGAATTTAAATAACTCACACCCAAGAAATAACGAGTACTAAGCCAGTGGACTAGGGTAAACCAGAGCAGGTATTCGTACCACTCAGAGGTGGCAGATGATGAAGCGAAAAGTGTACCGCTTTTAGGGGGTCATTTAAGCCCTAAATCGTATTTATTTGATCAAATATTGCCCTAAATCGTTCCTTTTGTCATTTTAGGTACTTTGGAGGAGAAATCTGGAAAAGGAAGCATTTTGGACGTTTTTGGAGCATAAAAGTGAAGAAAACGACAAAGTCTAAAAATCGGCTGGAAAAGTACCTTTGACGGCGTCAAGTATTGCTCTTGACGGCGTCATGACTTGGCAAAAGAGGTGGATATGAAAATTACTCATGATAAGCCAGAGAATTTTACAAGGGAAAGTCTGACAGCGTCACCCTTTAATGTGATCAAGGCCATCACGGTTTAAGCTAAAGAGGGACGGCGTCAAGCTCAATTCTGACGGCGTCACCCCTTGATAGGCCAGAGCGGATTTTGGAGCACTAAAGAGGGACGGCGTCAGGAAGGCCATCCGGGAACCCTAGACACGGCGAGGTGACGGCGTTAAGTCCTATAACGTGACGCCGTCAGCCCTTAAACTCTATATATAGTTTTGCAATTTTTTGTCATTAGTGTGCAACTTTGTGAGGAGAAACCCTAAGACGAATTTCTGCCATTTTTAAGGGTTTTCATACCCTTGGATCTCCCATGTTTAATTGAAGATAAGTAATCGTTTAATCATTCAATATGTCTATGTGTTGTTTGATTATATCTTGTTCTTGTCTTTTGATTAACATGCTAGGCTAGATTTATCTTGTGTTTGCTTAGATCTAATGAAACCTAGCTATTGATTATTGGTTATTAGTGTGTTATTAATTGTATTGGATGATTGTTTATCGATGTTAGGCTTAAGAAAACTGGCTAACTTCCTATTCGGTAACTTGCTTGAACGTCTTAAGAAACATGAACCAATGCGTACTAAGGTTTTTATGGTTGTATTTAATGCATGAGCGAATTCTAGTGATCCCATGTTAGGAGCTTCTTAGCCGGCTCGACATAGGAGTGAAGTAGGAGCTTGTAGAGTTGGGGAAGTACGTACGCCACCCCACGATTGGTATTAAGGAATACACCCGTCATCCACGCGATTAATACACACTAATCAACCGTAAAGATAGTTAGGAGTAAGGAATCTAAGTAAACACATTTCTCTCACATAAGTTTCACAACCTTTTCATTTTCGTTATTTTATTTATTTGCATTTGTAGTTATTGGTTAGTTGACTAGCAACTAATTCCGCCCACTCCTTCAAACCGAGATTTTACTTGCTTTCATAAAAATATAAAAATACAAAAGAACTTCCCTCACCCTTAGACTATTAGAGTAGTTTTTCAATCCTAACGACACTATTCCTGTGGAGAACGATCAATCCCGTACTTACCACTACACTATACTACATGGGTCAGGTACACTGCCTGGTGGGGTTGTAAGCCTCTTGAGATCCCTCGAGAGGTAAAACCTGTTCAAGGTCGCAAAACCACGCATCAGCAGATCAAGGTGTACTCGCTTCAAGAATAAGAATCCTGCTTCAATTAATAGACTGAAACGAAAATTACCTGTTTGCACCCACAAAGGCTAATACTGTTATTCTTAAAATGATGATAGACTTACAAAGCAATAGGCAGCGGAAGGAACAATCTCAATCACCCTAGATTCACTTAGTCTAGGGCTGATTATGAAGCAGAATCAACCAACATCACTCCAATAGCAAAAGCCCAAAAATAAAAAATAAAATTAGGTTTTAGGATCAAACCCTAATTTTCCAATAATACCCAACACAGCAAGAACAATCAGATTGACCACCTTAGAAGTCCCAAACGCCTTTAATTATTGCCAGAAGGATCAGAAGAAATGCCCCCAAATTTCCAGGACCTAGAAATCAAATCAGTAGTGATTATGAGCCTGTCTCTCTGATGCCATGTGAGAAAGTACAGAATCAACAAGGGGATCACAAATCAGAACTTTATTAAACTGAACAAAATAGTGGGCACGATTAAGCCAACATATAATACAATGTTTGTAAGATCGGTTATTATCAACCCAATGATAACGAACGATTACAAGACAAATATTGATTAAGACATAAGCAAGAGTGAGTATGTTTGTGGATTAATAATCACTCGGTGGTGTCTAACCTAGACGAAGGGGGATAATATAAGGATAAAAGATACACTCAGCCCCTTAACTTCTTTAACTTGAACGAAGACATCAATAACTTAAACTCTTCTTTAGCAGACTTTGGATTGTCCATGATGGTCCTGTAACATTAAGCTGCAAGATAGACAAGCTAGAAACATAATCAGCAATAGATAAGCTGATATGCTTGTGAAACCAGATTATGATTACTTGTTCGAAAATATCTCAAAGCCAACTTTGAAATAAATTTATATAGTCAGCCCTTCTATCCACGCAGTAAGGATAGAAAGAAATCAATCCATTAGAAACTAATGCTTTTTTATAATGCTTCAAAGTTTTGTTTCTTTTTACAGTCATAGTATCTTTGACTCTTTGAGAATGATCAAGCTAATCAATAATTGTTTATTTTTTTGTCATTTTTATCGTTTGTTCTTTTGTTGTGTAAGCCTTACTAGAATTTAAATACCAATGTTGTATATCTGAATATATCAAAGTAGGAGCATATAAACAATTAACACTCAATCTCTTGTTTGTGAAATCCTTAACTTTTAACATAACTGCATAAATATTTAAAATATGTATAAAGTTATTGAGCAGCTCACTTTTCATCCTTTTTTTTTTTTTTTTTTGCTTCTCACCGTGAGGTAGCGAGACCACAGTGGGGTGACGTGTGAAGTGAGGGTGCCGATGATGATTGCTCAACCGTTGCATTTAGCCTAAAGTCTGTCTCTACTCAACCTATTTTCCCAACTGATGAACTCAAATAAGTACATTTTATTATCATCATTTATCCTATTTATTTGACTTGTTTTATTATATTATATATGAGAATTGATACGTTAATGTTTACTTTTGTAATTCTCAGGTAAAAACAAGTATTATGTGAAACTTGGCGATTTTAGACTAATCATGGAGCAAAACAAGAAAGATGTTAAGAGTCTACTGAAATGTACAAGATCAGGATCATTCTGCTCCAGATACGCCGCAACATACTTCTTACATACGGCGCATCACTATCAAGATTTCACAAGCTACAATCCAAGACAGCAAAGGACATACGCCGCATAGAGAAATGGAGTTACGCCGCATCTTAAGGCGGTGTACGAATATTCCTGAATATATTAATCTTGAACCCCACGCGAAGTTAAGTCAATGCGCCGCATCTACTTATCCTATGCGCCGCATCTAACCCTCAGACAGAAACTATAAATACCCCAAGGCCAGACGAATTTCGAACAACATAGCTAAACTCAAAGAGAGAGACAGAAACCCTAAAGCCGAATTCAGACGTATTAGCAGCACAAGACACACCCTGAACGAAGATACAAGAGCTGTAAGAAGGTCCTGCATTTATTCAATTCATTAAGTAGTTTTGTTTTATTGTATTAGTACACTTTAATTCATCAGGATTGATGGGCCGATTTCATGTGACTACGGAATATCATGGGCACCCCTTAAAATTGCTTTCCCATTAATTAAAGTTTATATGTTGATGTCTTTGGTGAGTTTTATTAGTGCATTGATAACCTCTGTGTCTAGCTGAGCATTGCTTGGGTCGCCATGCCCCTTCCTCGCCTATTTATTCTATCGTTTCTAGGATAGTGGGATAGACATAAGTGATCATTAAGGGTTTACTCGCCGATAAGATTAGAGCCAACGAGAAAGGGTTAATTACATACACTTCATATAAAACTAGCAATAAAACAAGTGACAAGCTACTTAATTATCAGGACAGGTCTTCTTATTGTCTCGAGTATCTATCTGTGTACGTGTGTGCTAATCGCTGATTCGTGCTCATTAGTTTAGTTTACTATTTAATCATAACCAAACCGTGCCAGTCTCTCAGGCTGAACCCCCTTGCGTTAGATTAGGTTGTACAGCTAACTTAAGATATTAAAATACTGATTAGAATAATTAGATAATACGTTCCACTCTTAGTGATCGACACTCTACTTATCATTATATTCATACTGACCGGGTACACTGCTCGTTAAGTGTATGTGTGTGTTATTGATAAGTCGGCTAAATATAAATTTAAAACTTGAGTAGGCATTAATACTGCTAAACCGCAACGACACGCGACACGCATCACCAACCCCATCATCATATTTTATGTTTGGGGAAGTCAATTAGAACACTCCAAATATTATTACTTTGTATTCTCGTTAAGAAAAGATAACTTGATAAATTGAATCAAGCGAAATAAATGATAAGTGAATAATTCAAACGAGCCACATAATCTTTTTTAAAGATGACAATACTAACATAATTAGTGTGGTCAATCATGTTAAAAATAATAATAATAATAATAATTTAAAAAAAAAAAAAAAAAAAAAAAAAAAAAAAAAAAAAAAGACAACCGTTTACAGTGTCTCCTATTACGTAGTACTATCTAATCTCGAAATTGGTCAAGCTGAACCTGTTGAAAATATAAGAGTAATCTGATATCTGATTATAGCCTAAGGGACGGGTGTGTTTGTTTCATTAAGATGTTTTAGGTCTGAATCTGACTACCACATCTTACTAGTAAGAGGTGGCTAGAAAGTCTAAATCTGAACGAAATAATGTTGTTTGTTTTTTTATAATTGTCCAAATGATTTTAAGTGCTCGTTTCTGCAATTTATTTAAGTAACTTATGTAGATATGAAACAAGACTTTTTATCATAAATATAACATAGTTAATAAACCATCAAATATATTATATTAATACGAAGTAAGATGTTATATGTCTAACTGGGTCTGACTCAAAAGGAAAAAAAAAAAAAAAAAGTAAAACGTCTGACCACCTCTTACTGGTGAGTAAGAGGGCTAATAAGACTTTTTTATTAAAAACAAACACACCCTTAACTTTGTTCTTTTTGCATTTCAGTCAAGGTCCTTAGGATGCTTTTGAGAGAGCTTAGCTAGAGTTGTAGATTTGGTGGAAGATATGAGGTCATAATAATAACTGGAAAACACGGAAGGGATAGTTTGCAAAGCTTGGAGGACCTCTTAACAATACATACGAAAACCATCATCAATTAAGTTGACAGCTCGCAGATTAACTCGATACTGTTTTTATTACTGCCCGAAGCAACCAAAGCAGGCTGCAAATCGTAGTCACCGCAAAGAAGTATCAAATCATTGTCTTCATCCTTGTATTTTAGACGAATTAATTGACTCTCCAGCTTGAACCTTTTTGCCACTTCGTTTTTCAGCTTCAACAATCCCAGTGAAATACAAAATCGGAACCTTTTGATATTGTCTCCATAAGTCGTTGTCACTTGTGTGCCTCTTTTACGCTTTGTGCCACTTTTTAATGGACTTCTCGTTTCTCTAGCATTACTTACGTTAGTGGAAGAGCATTCGTCTGGGACATTGACAAACTTGGTTCTAACAATAGCTGATACATCACTAAAGTTGTCCATCATATACGACGATGTTTCAATAATATCTGGTTCTTTGTTTTCGACACAGAGATCCATAGGTGGTCCAATAACTTCTATGGATGACTTGTCACCTAGTTCAAATCCAGAAGCAACCTCAACGTTTTGCTTCAACATTTGGACCAAGTTCAGTAAGTGTTTGCTTTCTTTCATGTGCGATGGGAGAAAAAACTCTAACACATAGTCCTTGTTGCTTTCTAAACCATGCAGATAGATTGCGAAGCAACTAATTAACCCACTCATCCGTGCATAGTGGACCAAAGGGTAGACTTCCTCACTGAGTTTGGTTACATCTTTACAAAAACACGAACCGCCAGATGAAAAGGCCCTGCTAACAAAGCCACGAGACTTGTCCAAGTGTTGTTTTTTACATTCTTCTCGAAAAGGCCACAAGCCCAAGTCTTGAACATAAAATGGTAGAGCACATGTTGACATGCAGACATTCCCAAGGCATCTACTATCATAACTATTACAGCTCTTTTCTAAAACTTGTTCATATGATGCAACACTAGTGAATGGGGACAAAGCCCATGTCTGAGCAAGAGGTAATTGGTGAGTGTCACACACAACTTTCATAATATTGAATATTTTTTCCAATTCATTCACCTGTAGATTAATTAAAGGACATCTCCAAGATAAGTATTACGAAGAAAAATAAGATTTAGAAAACGACTCTTCCAGAATAGTCATAAACTCATAATAGTAGAACAACTTACATTTGAAGCAGGATCATCCAATACTTGTAGGCATGTCAACTTTTGTGTCTGCCAAGTTGACAACATTTGGAAATTAATAGCTATATATGCAAGGAAGAGTAAAGTAGATTACAATACAACAGAAAACATGACTTATTAATAAGCGAGTTATAAAGATTATAACCTTCAGTGCCGTCTCAAATTGTTGAACCTCGTAGTCAAAACTCGTGTACTTTGAAGAAGCCAACAATTCAAGTATACCAACACATAATCTTGTAGTTGAATCAAACACTGGTAAAGCCAAATATCCATGGAGATTGCGACGAATCGCACACTCTTTTTTTGGAAAATGTTTTGGCAAGTAGTTAGCTAGATCGGAGGACCATTCTGGTAATCCTAGCTTGAATACTCGAGCGATCGGACTAGTGTCTTCATCTTCACCATCCTTAGCCACAACAAAAGAGTTGCGCACAGAGTCGTTTCGATACAAAAGAAGTCCTTCATCAATTACACCAAGACCAAATGGTTGATCAATAGATGTAAGCAGTTGGTGTCTCCCAACGACACGAGGTGACCAAAACTGAACAAGAACACGTTGCTCGCGGAAAGTTAGCAACTTAAGTGCAGTTTTGATCTTATCCTCTACTATCTGATTATGTGGGTCGATTTTGGCAGCCATCAGCTCATAATCTATATATGTTTTAGAAAAATAATGAACCAAATCAGAAGCATGCATGCATATATACCAATATTACAAAGTATAAACCTTTTTGTTTGCAAAATGAAACATGAACAAGTTTCTTGTTATAGCTAAAAATTATAGTTAGGAAGAAAGATATACCACCAGTAGTTGTAGATTGAGAAAGTTCATCAGCTGTTCCAAAGACCCAAAGTGGCGTCAGGTATCTCGACTCCCCGGAAAATGCAACTGAAGGGGGTTCTAAAGAGATGTTCTTATTCAACATATCATTAGTTGGAGTCATACCCAAACTAAATGATTTGCTTTCGTTTGAAAAATCAACAGAGTGAATGTGTGAAAACAAGGCCACAGAAAATAGAAAGATTTGATATATCTATGAGGAATGGGGTCTAAGACCCTATATATAGCCATATAGGGATAGGTGCAGTGGGACACTAACTCAATTTATAAATATTTATTGAATATAATTTAGAGTTTTTCTTGGTTGATCCGGTTTAATTCTCATTGATTTATTTTTTTTCGTGTTTGCAGTTTAATCCTTTGAGATAGTTACCACTGTTTCTTTAAGTTAATGTCTTCACCTAGTATATGACACATAAAATTGTGTTTTTCGTTCACCATTAATTGTTAACGTTGATTTTATACATGAGCTGAATATCATCTATCTATTAAACTTTTCTAAACAAAAATAAACTGTTAATCAATACTGAAAAGAAAAAATTACACGTTTGATCCCTATGGTTTGCTCAGATTTCATGTTTAGTCCCTAAGTCGTTTTAATTACACTAAAGATACCTATTTTTGAAATCTTGCACTCATTTAGTCCCTATTTTGGATGGCCTGTTAGTTTGACCATTAAGTGTTTAAATAATATTTGCCCATTAGTCCCTCCGTTAATATTTTTTGCACCGTTAGTCCTCATTTTCTAAAATGAACTAAAAATGGCAGCATGGCTCAAAATCGGGTTTTGTTGCCCAAAAAACCAACGCCCCAACCACTGGACTAAATCCAGTGGTGTAATTATATCAAAATTATATTTAACCTTTTTTTTCTTTGCTCAAACTCGTTTTTATCCGTTTTCGTCTGTTTTTATACGTTTTCGTCCTTTTTTTTACGTTTTTTATACGTTTTCGTCCATTTTCTTACGTTTTGTCCGTGTTGTTACGTTTTCGTCCGTTTTTTTAAGTTTTTGTCCATTTTTTACGTTCTCGTTCATTTTTTTACGTTTCTGCCCTTTTTTTACGTTTTCATCCGTTTTTTATACGTTTTTGTCCTTATTTTACGTTTTCCTCCGTTTTTATATGTTTTCGTCCGTTTTATTACATTTTTGTCCATTTTTTACGTTCTTGTCCCTTTTTTTTACGTTTTCGTCCGTTTTTTACGTTTTTATCCGTTTTTTTACGTTCTCGTCCGTTTTTTACATTTTATATATTTTTTACGTCTTTGTCCTTTTTTTACGTTCTCGTCCGTTTTTGACGTTTTTGTCCGTTTTTTCTACGTTATTGTCCTTTTTTTTACGTTTTCCTCGTTCTTATACGTTTTTGTCTTTATTTTTTAGTTTTCGTCCATTTTTATACGTTTTTGGCTATTTTTAAACGTTTTCGTCTGTTTTTTTTTTTACGTTTTTGTCTGTTGTTATACATTTTCGTTCGTTTTTATATGTTTTCATCTGTTTTTTATACATTTTCGTTCGTTGTTATAATTTTCGAACAAAAACTAAAAAAACAGACGAAAACGTATGAAAAGTGAGAAAACGTAAAAATAAATACAAAAACGTTTAAAAATGAAAGAAAACGTAAAAAAATAGACAAAAACGTAAAAACCGAACATAAAGATATAAAAATGGTTGAAAACGTATAAAAATGGACGAAAACGTTAAAAAACGGATGAAAACGGAAGAAAACGTAAAAAAAAGGACGAGAACATATAAAAACGGACGAAAACATATAAAAACGTACGAAAACGTAAAAAAATAGACAAAAATGTAAAAAAATGGACGAGAACGTAAAAAAAACAAAACGTAAAAAACATACAAAAACGTAAAAACACTGACAAAAATGTAAAAAAAAGGGACGAAAACGTATAAAAAATGGATGAAAACGTATAAAAACAGACAAAAACGGATAAAAACGAGTTTGAGCCAATAAAAGGTTAAATATAATTTATTTTGATATAATTACACCACGGGACTCTTAGTCCAGTGGTTGGGGCGTTGGTTTTTGGGCAACAAGACCCGAGTTCGAGCCTATGATGCCTTTTTTAATTTATTTTAAAAAATAAGGACTAACGATGCAAAAAATATTAACGGAAGGACTAACGGGCAAATAATATTTACACACTTAATGGTCAAACTAACGGCTCATCAAAAATAGGGACTAAATGAGTGCAATGTTTCAAAAATAAGTATCTCTAATGTAATTAAAATGACTTAGGGACTAAACATGAAATCTGAGTAAACCACAGTGTGAAAACAACAGAGTGAATGTGTGAAAACAAGGCAAAAAAAATAGAAAGATTTGATATATCTATGAGGAATGGGGTCTAAGACCCTATATATAGCCATATAGGGATAGGTGGGACACTACCATTATACCAAACTCAATTTATAAATATTTATTGAATATAATTTAGAGCTTTTCTTAACTTGGTTGATCTGGTTTAATTCTCATTGATTTTTTTTTTCGTGTTTGCAGTTTAATCCTTTGAGATAGTTACCACTGTTTCTTTAAGTTAATGTCTTCAAACATAAAATTGTGTTTTTCGTTCACCATTAATTGTTAACGTTGATTTTATACATGAGCTGAATATCATCTAGCTATTAAACTTTTCTAAACAAAAATAAACTGTTAATCAATACTGAAAATAAAAGACTTCGGGGTCTATTGTTTTTCGCTAACATCTTTTCACGGGGAAACAAACGTACGTACGTATATGGCTTACACTGTATTGTTTTTTGGTTCAAGAGTTCATATTACAAATTATTGCTTCTTAAAGATGGAAATAATTTAAATACAAAACTTTAATTAAGTCATGGATACAGATAATGAACATTTTCAAAACATCCATAAATTTTGCATCTATGATGTTTCTGAAAACCTACAAATACAAACACCCATAAGATTTGTTTTGTGATGTTGATTTACATTCAAAATCAATAAATATTTGCAAAATATATTAGTGAATTAAGTGATCATTTATCTTGTCTCTTTCATACCAATTCGCTTTTTTCTTGTTAGGCCACTTCCAACAATAACTCAGCCTTAAATTTTAAGGCACTGCCACGTCAGCTTTAACACACCTTAACTTAACTTAGCTTTAACTCTTCCAACAATAACTCAGCTTTAACACATCTTAACTCACCTTTATATCAAATATTTTCAAATTCAACCCCTAACTTATAAATTACTTCATTTTTTTAAACATAACATTCATTAAACAACATAACATTGCACACTTAAAAAAAAAAAAAAAAAAAAAAAAAAAAAAAAAATAACAACGAAATAAATAAATAAAAAATTAACAACGAAATTAAAAATTACAACATAAAAATAAAGACAATCCTAAATCTACTGTGGAGGACCTGGGAGGTTGTATTTTTTCACAATTCGAGCTTTTTCTTGGTTGATCCACCACACCACGTTTGGATCCTGCCTGTCGGTGTTCGTTGTAGCACCCCCTAATTTGTTATGTGGCAGCGGAAAAGTAATTAGGGTCTTACGGTGAGGATCGAAGTTAAAATTCAGAAAACGGCTTGGAAAATGCGTTTTGAAAGTTATATGTCATTCAAAATAATAGTTTTGGTACAAAGGTGAAATATCTGATTTGAAAATCCCACAAAAGTGTGGTAATTTGGAAAGAATGACATATTTGATTTTACACCATTTAAGTTATCAGAGTATATAATGCCCGCTCCGTGTCTTGTCCTGCTCCGTTAATTACCTGAGATAAACATGCTTAAAACGTCAACACAATGGTTGGTGAGTTCGTAGAGTTTAATAGAAAATAACTTTCTTTCAATAAATTCAAGAGGTGTACAGTGATAGTTGAAATAAATACTAGTACTTCATGAAGTAAATAACAAGTTGCGTTGGGTAAAAATCCACCAGTAAATCATTTATGAACTCAGATGATCATAAGTTTCAAGTTTTAAATGAAAATGAGCTACGTTGTCATACGCTCGAAATGCAATGATGGGTCAACTTTTAAAAGTAACGATATACCAAGCATTGAGCTGTCTTTATTAGAAGACACAACTAAGTCACATATGATAACAGTTAAGTTCCAAGTACAGGATACATAATCCAAACACATAGTGAAAACAATAGTATAAAGTCTGAAGTCTATCAGTGTGGAGTGGGGGTTTACTAAATACAGTGTATCCAAATATATATGTTGAAGACATATATATTTATAAAGTTATATTGCCCTAAGCCTCATGACACGTAAAACGTTAACAATGTACCGTAAAACGGCGGTGTCCACATCAGGTTACTGATGGGTTTGGCCCTCATGTAATAGGTGATTTTGCCAACTTCCTATTTTTCTCAAATATAGTGCATCACGACTAAATACGACTAACCATAAGGCATTCCGTCAAAGTATTTAGTGGGACAGGTCGTCAGCCTCTAACAGATTTCGAAGCTGTTCACTATATTCGCGCTCACCGCAGTGATTAATGGCTAATGATCGAGGGACTTTATGGCAATATAGTAAACTTAGGCAATATAGGTTTCAGGGGTTCATAGAATATGCGTACTTTAGTCTTGGCAATTATTTCCAGTGAAATGTAGAAATATCATAGTAAAGTTAGTTGTACATTCAATTGCTATATGAATGCATATAATGAGTCTCCGTATCATGTTACAACAAGTAGTTTGAAAATGTTATCTTTCAATACAGTGTTTAAGCTGAACAGGCAGTTTACATGTATAACGAGCATATATTCCTTCCAAAGGGTGATTCAAAACATGTAAAACAGAGTTGATGATTCTGAGTAAATCATGAGAGTTTTCAGAGTATAGAAGTAAACTTACAACAGTTGAAGCATGTATCTCCCCAAAAGAGTTATTAAAGACAAGTATTAAAAGAGTAGGGGCCACGACTCACCTTGAGTGTATCTGACAAGATGGAATTATAAGATTAAGTAAGACTATGGAAATGATCACTGAAACGTCTTCAGTATGAGACCTGAATATGAGGGAAGTCTAAGATTCTGACTTACTACTAACAGTGAGTGTGAAAGTGAGAAATCGTATAACGATTTGATGATATGAGTGTGATATGCTTAAAATGCCTCAAGCTAAAAAAATATATATAATATTATCTTGATCCTTATGTCAATTGACTCAAAATATTATCTCTTCGAAATATGACGAAATGATATGCAAAGTGAAGTCGCTAAATTTCTAGTCATAATAAATAACGAATATTAAATAATGCATAACTAAAATGTATAAAAGTGCATATGAAGTAATGGGGTGAAAAAGAGAAAATGAAATAAGAATGTCAAGTAAGATTAGTTGGTTCTTGTCCTTTTTCAACTGTTACTCTTTTTACCCTAACTGCGCTTGCGTCACATCGTTAGTCCTTCGTTAAGTCCAATGTCCAATAATAGTCCATAACTTGTCCAAAAATACAAATAAGGCTTGGCATTCAATAATATGTCCATTTATACCCTCTATGTTCTGTTCTCACAGTCTCAGTCCTTGTATTTCTCAGATTGGCAGTTTCAGTCCTTCAAGGCGACCTTGCGTTACATTTTTAGTCCTTTTTGCATAAAAATGAAGGGAAAAATATTCTGAAAATTTCTATAACTTTATTAAGTTCATTATAACTTATTTCAATTGCTTATTAGGCTGTTTGTTTATTTTTACTTTAATTGGGCCGCACAACGAAACATATCAAGGTCCATTTAGAATTTTAGAGGCGAGGGCATGTAAACTGTTTTGGGCCTGGACTTGGGCTGTTTTTATGATTCTGAAAATATATTACATGGGCCTAGTGGGCTGTTCTAACGCCAAAGCTTAATGGGCTTTAGTTTAGTCCACTCGGATTATATTTAAATTTTCTGAAAATAAAGTTTAAGGGTCTAGCGATAGGCAGTTTCAAATGAGTGGATTCAAGGGTCGTTTTGAGCTTATGAGAGAAAGTTTAATATACGAAACATGTAACTAGTCAAGTCGACATCTGACTTGTATAAAAATATCCATACGTTACGTGTACGGATTTGAATTAAACGGGTCATGATTTGGCCTACTCGAGACGTATTTATAAAAGGAAAAACACTTTAGTTTATTTTTGAATACCTGTGTATCACATGAGGGTAGTGATTTGGTTTAACGATTTTAAAGCTAGTAAGTGAGCTTATTTTAACAAAGTACAAACCCGAACTATTTAGTTTGCAAGGTGGTCTTTCAGTTCGTGCAATATTATAGGTGGGTCGTTAGATGGATTTAAGTTTTACCGAGTCCTTTATATAACGATTTGGGGTAGTTTTTGGTTATTAAAAGACTTAGAACTTTTTATGTTTTCTACCTTTATATGTGAACCTAAAGGTTCAAAATGGATTCGAGTCATGCATGCAACTAGAATATAAACATGTTGATGATGTGAGGGGTGACTTCTAAGCCTCTCATGATGACGGTTCGACACATGTTGGTGGGTTGTACTATATGATGCACGTACAGATACTAGTGACCATTATACGTTCGAATGAAACAAATGAATAATGCATGGGTGAGTGGTGTACGTGAGAAATGAAAGTAAAGAGAGTTTGTAGATACTTACTACACCTTTTGAAGGTGGCGAAGAGTCAGTGGTGGTCGATAGAACACAAGAACAAGCAACCCGCTTGCTATAACCAAGTATACGTTTTATATTCACAACCCGTCTCTATTCGAAAAGCATTCCAAACGAAGTGGCTAACATTTCTGGTCTTCCAGAGATGGTCTTGTGAGTGAGAGAGAGTTATAATGAAGGTATTGAATGAGTGGTATGAAGTGGTGAAAGTGAAGATGGGTTATACGTTTTATACTTGTAACCCTTTTTCTCGACTGCTTCCAATCTATAAATAGAAAGCTCCTAGCTTTTAAGGTATCTTGTGAGGTGAAAGAGAGATGGAATGAGTGTAGAGTAGTGTGCGTAGAATGTGATAGGTTAGGTTATAATATAGGAAGAATTACACATGTTTTTGTTGACTTCGAAGACTTCAAAACCAATCATAGAGTGCTACTGTACAATGGCAGTGATCTAATGGTCCTTATAGAATGTATTTCAGACATGATAAGATTTTAGGAAAGATAGGAAAGGGTAGGAATCTTATCCTTTAGTTGTTGGAATATATATGTACACGTTTGAATTTCTATACGAGCTCAAAATGAAACTAGCGAGTCACAATCCTTTCCTGCAGTCCTAAGGGTTTTTTAAACATCACATTATGTTAAAAGTGTCATTAGAAGGACGTAGGAATAGTGTGGTTTAAAACGGTTATGTTTTGTGATTTTTGCATGTGTCGAAGTGGGTAAAATGGGGCAAACAAATGGGTCTTGAAAATCATACTAGTTCGTGACCTTTAAATCTGGAACTTGGCTCGTGTATAGTCTAGTGGGTGGTGATCATTATGGTGTAAAAATATTGATAAGTCGTGTTTACCAATTTGGAGTACGAGTCGTGTTTTGGAGGAGGTGTGAAACCGAGTGGCACATGGAATATCAAAGGATGGAATGAGCTTGGGTTTGGTGTAGCGTGAGATGGTGATGGGCTGTTGATGGTGGGCTGAGAAAGCATGGCATTCCGGTGGGTTTGTAGCTTAGTGAAATTAGTGTAGGTAATTAGTGAAAATGGAATGCCATTAAATATGTTTAGTGTAGGAATTTTATTAATGCTTAATATCATTTGTGAAATTTGGATTTAGTGAGAATGGTGTGTTGTGATTTATTTGTGTGTCTAGTACGTGTCGCTATTTAATATATGTCATGAAAACATAACGTGGTAACGATAACAATAAGAGAAAATTTTAAATTTCCCCGTAAAAATGGGATTTATTAGACAGTAAGTTGAGATTATTATTAATTAACGAGTATGGTTAAAATGGATTTTTACAGTATCTTACAGTATCCACCCCTCAATTTTGAACTTCGTCCCGAAGTTCAAGTTTTAAAGTGATTCCTAAAGTGAAGGATTTGTGGAAAGAAAGGTTGTCGAGAAGTTTCTGTCCGAAAATTTAGGATATATAACTCCGCTAGATTTATTCGTACTAGATGAGATAAATTCGAATGTTTGGTCAATTAATGAACCTAAGGACTGTGAATAACGGTCAGGAACTGTGGGAATTTAACGGCTAGTGATCAGTGTATACCAACGGTCGTGAATAGTGCCCTTAATGGCTAGTTTTGGTTCTAACGGCTAGATTTAGTTTATAAATACCCCATTTTAATTTCCATTCTTCCACCAATTATATTTCTCTTATTCCACATCTCAAAAATGCCGCACTTCATCACTATGCTAGCGATTGTGTACGTCATTCTTGTGGTTATCTACTCGATGTACGCTCCGGACGAAGACTTCCAATATTTGGTCGTGATTTTAGTGTTTGTTGTCCCGCTGGTGATTGTAGCCCTTATCGTGGATAAGGCGTGGGGCAAATAGATGGTAGGAAGGTTGAAATAAATAGTTGTAACCTTAGCATTATCGTTGCTAATTTTATCGTTATGTACTAATTTCCGTGGTTTCTAATAAAATTTATGTTATTTGTGTTTTCCATAAATCTTCGTGAATTCTTAGGTTTCTAATGCTTGTACTTTTGTCAGTTTCTTATCATAAGAATGGTGGGTAATATGTGTAGGTATTTATTTGTGGTTGGTCAAAAGTGACGTTTATGAATAGTTGATTTCGTCTCAAAATTTTTGCTTTTGAATGAAGATTGTTATTAGGAAATTTGAAAAGATAACTTTTCCATTTATAACATGATTCTTCCTAAATTAGACATAGTTGATCAGGCTATGTATAATTGAGGACCAAATGATGTGATGCTTGGCTCAGTCACAATAGTATTTATGCTTTTCAAAAAGTTTTAGGTGATGTTCAATTACAATGGTTCTGTCACAACGTCGGACACCATCTAATTATTTTCAAAAGAATTGGAAAATTTTTGTTCATACTCCGAGGATAAGTCAGGAATTTCTAGGCCAACCATGGTGTAAACTTAGGTTTTGGGTGAGGATTTCTTAAAAGGTGGTAATAATCTATTGTTTGGTCAGAAATGGTGCTCAATCAAATTTCCAAAGTGATATCAGGGTATTGTTACATAACGACTATGAATAGAGAGAATAGAATAGAAATTGAAATAGACATAGATTATGGTCATTATGGAAATATCACAAGATAGAGTTCTCATACGGTAGAAAGATAGTTGTTACACTTAGGTTACATCCATTGTACCTAAGGTAATTACGAAAAGGAAATACAATTAGAAAATCTCAAACTAGGGTTCATTTATTACAACAGGAATTTCTCTTCTTGTTTAAACATTTGTGTCATCCTTTGACGTTGTTAAGGTTCTAAAGAGTTTCATTCTCTTCCACTGGTCTTTTTGTCCTAAGTGATATTCTGGGTTTGGCATTGATCCTTGTAGTGTCTCGCTTAACTTTTGGTCTAGAAATCCTTGGGTAATGGTGATGGTAGGTTTAGTCATTTCTTCTGGAACTTTAAGGTGCGTTGGTCTACAACCCGTGAAACTTTCATGGGTATGTTTATAAGACGCAGTCGTTTTCTTTTCTCCGGTTGTTCTATTGTTGCTACTCGGATGAGCTACTGTAGTTGCTCCGAGTGCCCCAGCAACGATGTTGGTTACTAACTTCTGGATAACTTCAGTATTTCGTTAGGCCCTTTAGTGAAAGCAATGGAGCTGATTATTTCATTGATGATAGACTGAATTGAATCTCTACTGTAATCTAATTTCAAGATGTGTTTGGGTGGTATCATGGATGAATAATCAATTCTTGGCATGGGATTGCTAAGGAACAAACGATTTATTTACAAAAGCTAAAGTTCAGCAACTTTCTCTTCATTCATCAAGTTTTCTTCCGAAAATTTTGTCTTAAAGAATTCTATGGTCATAGCCTAGTCAGGGCTGGTATGAGGAATCATAACAATCGTAGGTAATATTGTAGTAGGTCTGGGTATAATCACTGTAAACATCATAATATTAATAACTTGATCGATTGTTTTTACAAAATCAATGATACAAGGTCTTTTATTAATGCTCTATGAGGTAAGTTAAGGTGTCTCTGTCAACGACGTTCAGGGGTGTATTGATTTGTTCCTCATGGCGCTCCAGTTGCGTCATGATGGTGGGAGGAGTAGGGGTGTGGGCAACTGCTGTCCTGAAGCTCTTTCCAGTCTCGAGGACTCAGGCTGGAGGGGTGAAAGCAGGTGAAAACAGTAATGGTGAGTGAGACCTGAGAGGGTAAATTCTCTCTAGGAGTCGGCTCCCGTTGGTGAGGTGTAAACGGGTAAGTCTGGGTGAGTAGTCTTAACGAGTAGTCGGGTTCAACCGACGGCGGAGGGGATGATGATAGTAGTGGTGGTAAGGTATGGTGACGTTATCCTGATCATGTCTAGGGGTGAAGCAGGGGAGTAAGGTGGAAATGGTGGTATAATCGATACTAAGCGTAGGTGTACCTTCTTAATAGGTCCATTGAGGTGGCTCCGAAATGGCGTCATAAAAGGTTCGGGCTCATAAAGTGCTAAAATCCTGACTTTTCTGCGCCGGGCTACCGGGGCAGGTGGGAGTGGTGGTGTAGGTAATGGAGAATTTGGCTCAACATCTTTCCAAATCATTTCTTGGTGTGAATTCTGTCCAACATCAAATGTTGTCGGACAACCAATCAAATCTTCATCTGAATAAGATTCAGCAATTCTCCTAAGTTTCTGACGTAGGGGTGAGTAAGTAGGTGATGATGGGAGTGGTATCTGAGTAAGTTTCCGTATCGGGCTGGGGTTGTGACATTAATACATAAGGATCTTCAGCATCCGGAGTGATAAATAGGTGATGAGTAGTACGAAGGATTGTTTTGGTAATATCATCTGGTTTGGAAGACATGGTAATGTAGTAACCCGCAAATAGTAATTATAAGTAATTCGTACGTTAAAGGTGTAAAAGTAAATGTGTAATAGTGAAGTGTGTAACGTATGAAGAGTAGATATCAAGCATGTAAAGATTAGTGTGAAATAATTCTTAATAGGTAATGTATTGAGCACGGCAGTCTGCAGACACGGAAGGCGTAAAATGGTATGGTGTAAAATCATTTATTTTGAAAATGTAGTTATAGTTCAATGTTTTAAAACATTTGGTTCTCTATAACCATAGGCTCTGATACCAATCTGTAACACCCCCTAATTTGTTATGTGGCAGCGGAAAAGTAATTAGGGTGTTACGGTGAGGATCGAAGTTAAAATTTCAGAAAACGGCTTGGAAAAGGCGTTTTGAAAGTTATACGTCATTCAAAATAATAGTTTTGGTACAAAGGTGAAATATCTGATTTGAAAATCCCACAAAAGTGTGGTAATTTGGAAAGAATGACATATTTGATTTTACACCATTGAAGTTATCAGAGTATATAATGCCCGCTCCGTGTCTTGTCCTGCTCCGTTAATTACCTGAGATAAACATGCTTAAAACGTCAACACAATGGTTGGTGAGTTCGTGGAGTTTAACAGAAAATAACTTTCTTTCAATAAATTCAAGAGGTGTGCAGTGATAGTTGAAATAAATACTAGTACTTCATGAAGTAAATAACAAGTTGCGTTGGGTAAAAATCCACCAGTAAATCATTTATGAACTCAGATGATCATAAGTTTTAAGTTTTAAATGAAAATGAGCTACGTTGTCATACGCTCGAAATGAAATGATGGGTCAACTTTTAAAAGTAACGATATACCAAGCATTGAGCTGTCTTTATTAGAAGACACAACTAAGTCACATATGATAACAGTTATGTTCCAAGTACAGGATACATAATCCAAACACATAGTGAAAACAATAGTATAAAGTCTGAAGTCTATCAGTGTGGAGTGGTGGTTTACTAAATACAGTTGTATCCAAATATATATGTTGAAGACATATATATTTATAAAGTTATATTGCCCTAAGCCTCATGACACGCAAAACGTTAACAATGTACCGTAAAACGGCGGTGTCCACATCAGGTTACTGATGGGTTTGGCCCTCATGTAATAGGTGATTTTGCCAACTTCCTATTTTTCTCAAATATAGTGCTTCACGACTAAATACGACTAACCATAAGGCATTCCGTCAAAGTATTTAGTGGGACAGGTCGTCAGCCTCTAACAGGTTTCGAAGATGTTCTCTATATTCGCGCTCACCGCAGTGATTAACAGCTCATGATCGAGGGACTTTATGGCAATATAGGTTTCAGGGGTTCATAGAATATGCGTACTTTAGTCTTGGCAATTATTTCCAGTGAAATGTAGAAATATCATAGTAAAGTTAGTTGTACATTCAATTGCTATATGAATGCATATAATGAGTCTCCGTATCATGTTACAACAAGTAGTTTGAAAATGTTATCTTTCAATACAGTGTTTAAGCTAAACAGGCAGTTTACATGTATAACGAGCATATATTCCTTCCAAAGGGTGATTCAAAACATGTAAAACAGAGTTGATGATTCTGAGTAAATCATGAGAGTTTTTAGAGTATAGAAGTAAACTTACAACAGTTGAAGCATGTATCTCCCCAAAAGAGTTATTAAAGACAAGTATTAAAAGAGTAGGGGCCACGACTCACCTTGAGTGTATCTGATAAGATGGAATTATAAGATCAAGTAAGACTATGGAAATGATCTCTGAAACGTCTTCAATACGAGACCTGAATATGAGGGAAGTCTAAGATTCTGACTTACTACTAACAGTGAGTGTGAAAGTGAGAAATCGTATAACGATTTGATGATATGAGTGTGATATGCTTAAAATGCCTCAAGGTAACAAAATATATATAATATTATCTTGATCCTTATGTACATTGACTCAAAATATTATCTCCTCAAAATATGATGAAATGATATGCAAAGTGAAGTCGCTAAATTTCTAGTTATAATAAATAACGAATATTAAATAATGCATAACTAAAATGTATAAAAGTGCATATGAAGTAATGGGGTGAAAAAGAGAAAATGAAATAAGAATGTCAAGTAAGATTAGTTGGTTCTCGTCCTTTTTCAACTGTTACTCTTTTTACCCTAACTGCGCTTGCGTCACATCGTTAGTCCTTCGTTAAGTCCAATGTCCAATAATAGTCCATAACTTGTCCAAAAATACAAATAAGGCTTGGCATTCAATAATATGTTCATTTATACCCATTATGTTCTGTTCTCACAGTCTCAGTCCTTGTATTTCTCAGATTGGCAGTTTCAGTCCTTCAAGGCGACCTTGCGTTACATTTTTAGTCCTTTTTGCATAAAAATGAAGGGAAAAATATTCTGAAAATTTTATAAAACTTTATTAAGTTCATTATAACTTATTTCAATTGCTTATTAGGCTGTTTGCTTATTTTTACTTTAATTGGGCCGCACAACGAAACATATCAAGGTCCATTTAGAATTTTAGAGGCGAGGGCATGTAAACTGTTTTGGGCCTGGACTTGGGCTGTTTTTATGATTCTGAAAATATATTACATGGGCCTAGTGGGCTGTTCTAACGCCAAAGCTTAATGGGCTTTAGTTTAGTGCACTCGGATTATATTTAAATTTCCGAAAATAAAGTTTAAGGGTCTAGCGATAGGCAGTTTCAAATGAGTGGATTCAAGGGTCGTTTGGAGCTTATGAGAGAAAGTTTAATATACGAAACATGTTACTAGTCAAGTCGACATCTGACTTGTATAAAAATATCCATACGTTACGTGTACGGATTTGAATTAAACGGGTCATGATTTGGCCTACTCGAGACGTATTTTATAAAGGAAAAACACTTTAGTTTATTTTTGAATACCTGTGTATCACATGAGGGTAGTGATTTGGTTTAACGATTTTAAAGCTAGTAAGTGAGTTTATTTTAACAAAGTACAAACACAAACTATTTAGTTTGCAAGGTGGTCTTTCAGTTCGTGCAATATTATAGGTGGGTCGTTAGATGGATTTAAGTTTTACCGATTCCTTTATATAACGATTTGGGGTAGTTTTTGGTTATTAAAAGACTTAGAACTTTTTATGTTTTCTGTCTTTTTACGTGAACCTAAAGGTTCAAAATGGATTCGAGTCATGCATGCAACTAGAATATAAACGTGTTGATGATGTGAGGGGTGACTTCTAAGCCTCTCATGATGACGGTTCGACACATGTTGGTAGGTTGTACTATATGATGCACGTACAGATACTAGTGACCATTATACGTTCGAATGAAACAAATGAATAATGCATGGGTGAGTGGTGTACGTGAGAAATGAAAGTAAAGAGAGTTTGTAGATACTTACTACACCTTTTGAAGGTGGCGAAGAGTCAGTGGTGGTCGAGAGAACACAAGAACAAGCAACCCGCTTGCTATAACCAAGTATACGTTCTATATTCACAACCCGTCTCTATTCGAAAAGCATTCCAAACGAAGTAGCTAACATTTCTGGTCTTCCAGAGATGGTCTTGTGAGTGAGAGAGAGTTATAATGAAGGTATTGAATGAGTGGTATCAAGTGGTGAAAGTGAAGATGGGTTATACGTTTTATACTTGTAACCCTTTTTCTCGATTGCTTCCAATCTATAGATAGAAAGCTCCTGGCTTTTAAGGTATCTTGTGAGGTGAAAGAGAGATGGAATGAGTGTAGAGTAGTGTGCGTAGAATGTGATAGGTTAGGGTATAATATAGGAAGAATTACACACATTTTTGTTGACTTCGAAGACTTCAAAACCAATCATAGAGTGCTACTGTACAATGGCAGCGATCTAATGGTCCTTAGAGAATGTATTTCTGACATGATAAGATTTTAGGAAAGATAGGAAAGGGTGGGAAATCTTATCCTTTAGTTGTTGGAATATATATGTACACGTTTGAATTTCTATACGAGCTCAAAATGAAACTAGCGAGTCACAATCCTTTCCTGCAGTCCTAAAGGTCTTTTAAACATCACATTATGTTAAAAGTGTCATTAGAAGGACGTAGGAAAAGTGTGGTTTAAAACGGTTATGTTTTGTGATTTTTGCATGTGTCGAAGTGGGTAAAATGGGGCAAACAAATGGGTCTTGAAAATCATACTAGTTCATGACCTTTAAATCTGGAACTTGGCTCGTGTATAGTCTAGTGAGTGGTGATCATTATGGTGTAAAAATATTGCTAAGTCATGTTTACCAATTTGGAGTACGAGTCGTGTTTTGGAGGAGGTGTGAAAACGAGTGGCACATAGAATATCAAAGGATGGAATGAGCTTGGGTTTGGTGTAGCGTGAGATGGTGATGGGCTGTTGATGGTGGGCTGAGAAAGCATGGCAGTCCGGTGGGTTTGTAGCTTAGTGAAATTAGTGTAGGTAATTAGTGAAAATGGAATGCCATTAAATATGTTTAGTGTAGGAATTTTATTAATGCTTAATATCATTTGTGAAATTTGGATTTAGTGAGAATGGTGTGTTGTGATTTATTTGTGTGTCTAGTACGTGTCGCTATTTAATATATGTCGTGAAAACGTAACGTGGTAACGATAACAATAAGAGAAAATTTTAAATTTTCCCGTAAAAATGGGATTTATTAGACAGTAAGTTGAGATTATTATTAATTAACGAGTATGGTTAAAATGGATTTTTACAGTATCTTACATTCGTCATCAAAAATTTCATTTCCTTTAGCCTTGTTGAAATCTTCGCTTTTTCTTTCGTTGCCCGATACGCGGCTTCGGCCATTTCCTTTTTGTGACGATACTCGGCTGTCATATTCTCCACGAATTGCAATGACGAGCTCGTTCTTCCCGTACTCGCTCCCGTGCTCGTTCCTCCCGTGCTCTCGGATCGAGCTTTCTTTGCAGCACGCCTTTCCATTGGCCTTGGTTGTTCATCACTACCAAAAAACGCCTCATTTGTTTGGCTTGGTTGCTCATCGTTGGTTAAATCAATTCCCTCTGGCGCGTCCCATTTCACATGACCCCGTAAAACCTCCCAAGCCTCTTCGTTGTTAAAAGGAGCGGTTTTGTGCTCGTCCCGATACATTTCTCGGGCACGTTTCAGGATATCCAATTCACTTTCCCCACTTTTTTCTTGGCGTTTGGAACGTTTGTAGTACGCGTTGAACTTTGAGCAATCACGGTTCAACGTTTTCCATTTGCTTTGAATCATATCCTTGTTTCTTTGTTGGTAATTGATTCTATTAAACTCATTTTGCACCCGTTGCCAAAACGTATCCTTGCGTTGATTTTTCCCCACTTGTGCATCTTCCGTCGCTGCAATATAACACCGTGCAAGTAATTTTTCCTCTTGTGGGTTCCAACGTTTGATGATGTTGGGAACGTTTTCTTCATCATCATCCTCCAAAGGTTCGGGTTTCTTGATTTTCTAGCCTTTCGTTTGATACTCCGGGAGTTTGTATTTTTCTTTGGAGGAGACGTTGGAGTGTCGGAAACATCATGGGTTGCGGTTTGAGATTGTTGTGATTGTTGGTTGAATTGGAGATTGGAGAAATTGGTGTTTAGGTTCGCTTGTTGTTGTTGTTCGAAATATAGCATTTGTTGATGTTGTTCGTAAAGTTCTTGGCTCGACAAGCCAAGTGGGTTTGGGTTTGAAGATGAGCCGGCATTTGGGTTTGAAGATGAGCCGACGTTGGGGTTATTCCACCCAGAGTTTAAGAGGTTAAAGAACGTATCGTTCCCGTCGTCGTTTAGGTTGAACCCGGACATTTTTTTTTTGGTTGAAGGTTGCAGAAGATAGTGTAATATGTAGTGTATTGAGTTGTGGAGGTGTGAAAAAAAATATGGTGTGAAATGGTTATTTATAAGAGATTGAAAATGGTTTTGAATTATTATTATTATTATTATTATTATATTTTTTTTTAGTTAACCGTTATGTTTCAAACGGTAACAAACATATAGGGGCTAAAATGAAAAGTTTTTCAATTCAAACGGTAAGAAAAGGACGTTTATAGGGGGCAGAAGTGAATTTTTTTTTTTTTTTTTTACAAGTTATACCCTTAACGCAGCGTTAAGGGTATAACGCAGCCCTTAACGATGCGTTAACGTCGTTACCTTCCAACGCATAACGCCCCTTAACGCGCTTTAAAACTACAAAAATCATCCCTTTAACGCCGGTTTGCGTTAAGTGTTGGAAAGGGTCTTAGAAAAGCAACAATTTATAAAAACAAAGAAAGTGTACCTACAAAAGATACGATATGCCTACAACTAATCAAGCTAATTAAATGTGAGAAGAACCCAAAAAGCAAAACATAAACAAGTGAATCCTATTTTGAAGCCCCATAAAACAAAACACAATGATTCAAACTATCCCACTAGCCAAATAAAATAAATTTGACAATGTGAAAACAAGATACTAATGGACCAACTATAATAACAGACCAAGTATAGTGCCGGTGGCTTCCCCGAGCTGAGCATTTCCTTAGATTCCAATTAGCATTGAATATTTAGTTACATGTTCCACTAAACATCTTGCCATCTTAATTAGTCTCTTTTAAAATTTGCTTCGATTCTTGTTTCGTGGCTTTTGCCTTGTTTTCTTATATATTGTTGCCTTTTGAAAAAGGAAGATCTTTTAACTGACGCACGGCCATTAACTATTGTCAACCATTTAAGTGTATCACAATTATTGCATGTTTTTAACTTTTTAAATATAGCACATATGGCTACAAATAGCAAAACCTTACAAAAATAAGTTTAATCTACCATTGTTAGTTAATAAATTTGAAAATATATGGACTTTAATATCGTAAAGTCCACATCGAGTTTAATTCCATATATATAGCGGACAAAGAATTTTAATAAATCAATCCAACACATTAGTGGATGCATCAATCATTTTTAACTTAAATAATCAGAAAAACAATTGTGTAGCAATACATATATCATAAAGTCCATCGAGTTTAACATCTTAAAGTCCACACGAGTTTAATATCATCGTAAAGTCCAAAAAATCATTAGCGGACAAAGATTTTAATAAATCAATCCAACACATTAGTGGATGCATCAATCATTTTTAACTTAAATAATCAGAAAAACAATTGTGTAGCAATACATATATCATAAAGTCCATCGAGTTTAACATCTTAAAGTCCACACGAGTTTAATATCATCGTAAAGTCCAAAAAATCATTAGCGGACAAAGATTTTAATAAATCAATCCAACACATTAGTGGATGCATCAATCATTTTTAACTTAAATAATCAGAGAAACAATTGTGTAGCAATACATATATCATAAAGTCCATTGAGTTTAACATCTTAAAGTCCACCCGACTCGATGTGGACTTTACGATATTAAACTCGTGTGGATTTTACGAAATTAAACTCGATGGACTTTATGATGTATGTAGTGCTATAGTTGGTTTGGTTTGTCTATAATTAAATTTCTAACAGGTCTAATGTCATGAATCATGTATGGAAAGAAAGTTGTGGTTCAAATAAATATAAGTCGCTCTATAGGTTAAGGAAGAGTTGGTGGAATCCTTCCTACCTTTTAGTAAAAATGAGCTGGGAAACCCGCGCGTTGCTGCAGGAGTGTGGTGCTAAGTCTTGTTTGAAAGTTAGTCATTAAAGACTAAATTTTAAAAAGATCGATAAAATCAAAGGACTATTTTTGAAAATAGAGTAAATTTGAAAAAGATCGATAAATTAAAAGACTAATTTTTAAAATTAATTTTGGAAATAAAATGCGTTGCATCATTAGTCCCCGAAGGACCTACCTTGCAAACACATAATTTCGAAAAAAAAAAAAATCGTTAACCCACTTCGTTAGTTAATTACATGGTTGGTCATTGAATTCATATAATCATTACATGTTTGGTTCTTGAAAAAAAAAATTAAAATCTTTTTTTGAATTTTTTTTTTCTATAACTTTTTTTCGAATTTTTTCTTTTATAATTTTTTTAAAAAAATTATTAAAAAAATCAATTTTAATTTTTTTTTCAAATAAAGTTTTTTGAAAATGTTTTTTTTTTGAAATTTTTTTTTTGAAATATTTTTTCAAAAAGTTTATTTTTCAAAATTTTATTTTTTAGAAAAAAGATTTTCGAAAAAAAATTGTACTGTAGAAAGCACTGTTCATGGAACAGTAACCTCCCCAAAAAATTTTATTTTTTAGAAAAAAAAATGTTACTGTTCATTGTACTGTAGAAAGCACTGTTTATGGAACAGTAACCTCCCCAAAAAAATTTATTTTTTCGAAATTATTTTTTAGAAAAAAAATAATACTCCCTCCGTCCCTAATTAAATGTCCACTTTGACTTTTTGCGGTCTTTCTTGTTCAACTTTGACCTTAAATATTTTTGTTTGTGTTATATAATACTTAATGCAAAATATATGAATGAATTAGGTTTTATATGTATTTTCATTAGTATAATTTTCATCAATTATTATACAACACAAACAAAATTATTTAAAGTCAAAGTTGAATAGGGAAGACTATAAAAAGTTAAAGTGGACATTTATTTAGGGACAGAGGGAGTAATAAAAAAGTTACTGTTCATTGTACTGTAGAAAGCACTGTTCATGGAACAGTAACCTCCCCACAAATATATATATGTATAATGTTACATTCTTGAACGGCTACAATATTAACTTAGGAGAGCATTTCCAATTAAAATAACCATGTAAACAGAAAAACTTGATTATTATAAGTATATTTATTTCCCAGGATGGTGGGATGCTTCACCATGTTGTACCACAAGCTTCTTCTTATTGTACATGTGCTTAGTAAACTAATTGCTTTCAAACATGTGGCTATAAACCTATCAAGTTACTGTACCGGCAACTGTTCATTGAATAAAAAATACAAAAAAAATGCTTAATGATCCTCTAATTACAGATGGTTAAGGTAATCACATATCTGTATTACATATATCAACCTAACCCTAAATAAAACATATTGCCAGAACATTCTTGCCGCTTCTCTACTTCCTCCCACAAAGCTCCCTCATTTTTCTTCTCCGTATCATTAAATCCAACAAATTCATAGAAACACAAGATCTCCAGCATCAACCGTTATTCGCTGGGTGTCGATTGCATCAGCCGCTATTCGCTCGGATTCGATAATCGATTCACTCATATTAATGCAAGAAATGATTATTAATCCAGCTGAGCTGATCTCATTCTTCCGTGTATTTGTCATCACCACCAACATTCATCAGGTAAACAATCGACTAATTATTTTTGTTTGATTTTGTATTAATAATTCTAATTACGTTTTTGTTTTTAATTGCAGATGAACAATTCATTGAATCGTAATTCCACTGACTTTCGTAAGTTTTTATTCATTCAATTGTAATTTTGTTACAGTTTTGACTAAAAGATTTATGGAATCAGTTTTATAGAATTAAGTTGTGCGAATACAAAGTCATAGTAAAGTTTTGTCCACGAGGTGAATGCGTCTATGTTGTAATTTTTGTTTTTTTCCTGCTGCCCATGTCTGATTATTAAGGGACTGATTTTTTGCAACCGATATGGTTTGCTATGTTTTAAGTGTTTTCCGAAAAGGTCGTGGGAAAATTATAACTCCTTGCTCTGTATGTTTTATCGTCATAGGAATGGTTATTAAGGGACTGATTTTTTGCAACCGATATGGTTTGCTATGTTTTAAGTGTTTTCCGAAAAGGTCGTGGGAAAATTATAACTCCTTGCTCTGTATGTTTTATCGTCATAGGAATGGTTGATTTGGTGGATTTGTGACTTTTAAGTGGAGCAAATGAAATGGGGTAACAAAAAATTATAGCCTGCTGCTGCATTATATAGATGATTGTTAACTAAATGGGTATTTGAAAACTTGAATGGAGTGGCCGCGCAAAGGCCAGAAGGCATAGTATAAATGGAAACTAAGCAACCGCCTTTGTTTTGCAGCCACCGTCTCAGATTTTTTGACAAGGTAATGGGCCATGATGATTGGCATGATTTTGTGAAACTGAATGAATTTCATTTGTTTCCGTGACAAGCTTTAGTGTTACAAATCGTTAGTGCCAATTTTTGTTTTACTAAATACGTGTTGTTACACTGCAGGTTGTGGCCACTCTGAAACAGGGCATATAAGCATCAAGGTAAAGAAATAAAAGTTTTAATTGTAGGCTTAAAGACTGTTGTCAGTGTTGTTAGATTGCAGTTGTGATAGATGAACAACTAATGCAACAAGGTACCTAATCTTCACTTACCATTTAGTAAATTTCAACAGTGTATGCAACCAACTTAGAAAATTATTATGTTTCTAAACAATAATTTATGCAATACTAATTTTTTCTCATCTATTGTAACAGATATAGCGTCTATACAATGATATGATCTGCTGGCAAGTATGGATCAACACGACAACTTAATAGCACAGGTACATAACAGCGGCAAATATAATATATTAATCAATTTTCATAGACAGAAAAATGATGATAGATATGTTTAGAAAAATGGAGTTCATACTTACTGTGACGAATTTTATGCTGGCATGGTTATGTATGTGCAGGTATATCAAAACCAACATCAAAAGCATGCGAACATGAAAAAATATCAGGTCTGTTGTTTGTTAGCTATCTTTGTCGTATAAAAAATATCAGCTGTGTTGCATTTTTTTTATATGCAACTGGTAACTGAATAATAGGTATGTGTATCTGTTGCTTATTATTTATACTGATTGCGTGGTTTTGCGACCTTACAACAGGTTTTACCTCTCGAGGGATCTCAAGAGGCTTACAACCCCACCAGGCAGTGTACCTGACCGATGTAGTATAGTGTAGTGGTAAGTACGGGGGATTGATCGTTCTCCACAGGGAATAGTGTTCGTTAGGTATGAAAAATTACTCTAATAGGTCTAAGGGTGAGAGAAGATTCTTTTTATGTTTTTATATTTTTATGAAAGCAAGTAAAATCTCGGGTTTGAAAGAGTGGGCGGAATTAGTTGCTAGTCAACTAACCCAAATTACTACGAATGCAAATAAAATAAAATAACAGAAAATGAAAATGTTGGTGAAAACTTATGTGGAGGGAAATGTGTTTACTTAGATTTCCTTACTCCCTAACTATCTTTTACCGGTTGATTAGTGTGTATTAGTTGCGTGGATGACGGGTGTATTCCTTAATACCATTCGTGGGGTGGCGTACGTACTTCCCCAACTCTACAAGCTCCTACTTCACTCCTATGTCGAGCCGGCTAGGAAGCTCCTAACATGGGATCACTAGAATTCGCTTGTGCATTAAATACAACCATAAAAACCTTTAGTACGCATTGGTTCATGTTTCTTAAGACGTTCAAGCAAGTTACCGAATAGGAAGTTAGCCAGTTTTCTTAAGCCTAACATAGATGAACAATCATCCAATACAACTAACAACACACTAATAACCAATAATCAATAGCTAGGTTTCATTAGATCTAAGCAAACACAAGATAAATCTAGCCTAACATGTTAAACAAAAGACAAGAATAAGATAGAATCAAACAACACATAGACATATTGAATTATTTATTGATAACTTATCTTCAATGTAACCTGGAAGATCTCAAGGCAAAAAGCCTTGAAAGAGCTGCCAAATTCGTCCTAGGGTTTTCACACACAAAGTTCCCCAATAAGTTCCACACTAATGACAAAGAATTGCAAAACTATATATAGATTTTTGGATCTGACGGCGTCACGTTATGGAGTGTGACGCCGTCACCTCGCCGCTTTTAGGGTTCTCGGATGACCTTCTTGACGCCGTCCCTCTTTAGCTCTCCAAAATCCGTTCTGGCCTATCAAGGCTTGACGCCCTCAGACTATGAACGTGACGCCGTCCCTCTTTAAATTATAACGTGACGACCTTGATCAAATTAAAGGGTGACGCCGTCAGAATTCCCATGCAATTTTCACTGGCTTATCATGAGTAAATTTCACATCCACCACTTTTGCCAAGCCATGACGCCGTCCAGGGTTAATCCTGACGCCGTCAAAGGTAACTTCCAGCAAGATTTTGAGACTTTGTCGTTTTCTTCACTTTTATGCTCCAAAAACGTCCAAAATGCTTCCTTTTCCAGATTTCTTCTCAAAAGTACCAAAAATGACAAAAGGAACGATTTAGGGCAATATTTGATCAAATAAATACGATTTAGGGCTTAAATGACCCCTTAAAAGCGGTACACTTTTCGCTTCATCAAATACCATTACACTTGAGATTTGCTTGTCCTCAAGCAAATGCGCTTTTATTCTAATCAAAATACAAGTTAGGGGTCATTTAATGCTAACATAAAAGTAATTACAACAAATATTCGTTCCACCTTAATCATAATAAGCACGGAGATTATAAACTAGCACCTCACAAGTAGTGTTTAGATACTCACATCTCTCAAGTGTCATCAAAATAAATCTCATAAATGAAAACGGATAATATCTCTCACTACCTGTCATAGCAAATAGATTACCATAGGCTTGGGAAAGGATCAAAAACCTCCTCCACTAGGCGTAAGCACCAAAGATAAACTATCAAAGAGGGCTTTTAAATGGGTTATAACGTTAGGTGTAGGGAAAAGGAAAACACGGTTTTGTTGGATAAGGGATATTTTACTGGTGGCGAGTTAAAGATCTTGATCAATTACATGTACTATACAATGTTGCTAAGCCAAGACTCGACTCAATCTTAAGCTAATGAAAGAAAATAACAAAAACATAAAATAAAACGGGATGGTAGTCCGTATGTTTTTTCTACTTTTCTTTTTCTCATTTTTTTTTCTTGATTTTTTCGATTTTTTTTTTTTTTTTTTTTTTTTTTTTTTTTTTTTGCATACACTTTTGCCCTACCATCCAAAATAATACATCATAGGGGCATTGCATTCCCCTTACACTTGAAATTTTACATAACTTCACAAATAACTATTCTAATGACTCGAATTAAGATAATTGAAAAACTTGGAGTACTTTTAAAATATTTAGCACATATGGGGGTAATAAATGATGTTCTTCCCCATTACTCCATTACACTAGTACTTTACCCATGAGTCCCAATCGTCCCAAAACAATATGTACAAGGATATAACTCGACTTAGCAACCATGTAATCAACTAGATAATTAACTTGGGTTTAAACAAATGTTGTCACAATAATGCACTAAAAATGAGTGCATACAAGGTAGGCTAAGGCGATTTGGGTGTACATTTTAGTGGGGTGTAACAAATTCTTCCTTTAAGTAAAATGCTTAAAGGTCGAAACGAAAAGATAGGCTCTGAGGGGTGTACTAGGGGTATCGTGTACTAAAAATGAGTACAACGCAAAGGGTGTGGGAGAATTACTTGACCAATGTAGCCAATGTAATTATAACAAAAACACAGGTGTAAAACAATGGGTGAATCCTAATGCCTCTTATCATGTAGTAAATCTAACTACACGAATGTAGTCTCACTTGTGGCCTCGGAATGGTCCTAACGCAAGTTCTAGAATCTAAGTGCTACCGGTACACACATCATAGCATAAATGCTTTTCCTACCAATTCTAGGGGCGAACCTCACATATTTGGGGGTGGAAAATTTTTTAGTGGTACGGTTTTTGTGCTAGTCATATAACTCCTATCCGTGAGACGCTCATTAAGATCAAAGTTTCACTCCTATATGTTGTAAAAAAATTTAAATTTGGCACTAAAATTACCCTAACAGGTATTTATCTCAGTTTTATTACACATCCACTATTAAACAAACAAAAATCAAGCGCAATTGTATTCTCTAATCGTACTTTTACCCCCCCCCCCTTACACTTAAGATGAACATTGTCCCCAATGTTCAAATAACAAGATGTAAAAGCATAAAGTAAAAGAATGAAATCAAATACTCCCCTGATTCGTTCGGTGGATAATGAAGTAACACGGTTAGATCTTCTTCCAAAGTAATGTTGAAGCTCCATGACTAATGCATCGCCATAAGCTTGATCCAACAAACATTTCCTTGTCCAAAATAACCTGTTAAACCTGAGAAAACAAACACGAAAACCTGCATAACATCGGCGGGATAAACTCTATATATGAGGATATAATGCTTGTGAAATGATAATTTTGCAGATTCCTGGAGATTATAAGTTAGAGATTTAATAAAAACTTTTATGAAAACACAACTTTCAAAAATTTTCAGAAAATTAAACCTGACGCCGTCAGGTTGTAAATCCTGACGCCGTCAGAAATGATCTGACAGAATTCTCATGTTAAGTTTCCGGAAAAATTTTGGAAAAAACCTATACCTTACTTCCTGGAATTCCTGCAAAACTTCATTATGACTCGATACAAGCATTTGACTCAAACAAATACTAATATGCATGCTTATATCTCATTGTTATCGTTCATGTTCAATCTTGTTCTTTAAAACAGATTTAAATTTCCCTTACACTTATCTTTTGCAAAATACCTTTATATGTAGTTAAGACGAAGTTAAAAACAAAATAAAGCATTTTCACAATTTATATTTGAGACATGAACAGTAAACAAAAAGAATAAGAAATGCATACGGAAACAAATAAAATTAAATAAACAAACAATCAAACAAATAAAGCAAATAAAGCTTGGGTTGCCTCCCAAGAAGCGCTTGTTTTTGTTCGAGTCACGAGCCTGACTCTACCCTTATTTAACGGAAATAGGGGAGGTTTTCCCTACACTTAGGGTTAAGTGCGGGTGATAGTAGCGATACACACCAGCTCGGTAGGAGTATGCCACGTGAGGAAAGATTGGTTGATGAATTATATGCTCAAAGGGGTGTGCTCCTTTCATCATAACCTTACCTAGTTCACTTTGGTCAATGGGTGAGTTAAAGTGTTCTCCTAAAAAGGGATCATCTTCTATCAACTTCGAGAGATTCCTAGTTGGGAATCCATCTTGACCTAATAAACCCGGTTTAAACCCATAATGTTTCTTGTGATCAATCATGAATGGGTGATGTAAGTATGTAAGGTCATGGTTCACTCCTATGTTAGCTTCCTCTCTACAAGGCCTAGAGTCTACTACCTTAATCTTAACATTACCCGGACTACATGGTTTGATGGGTGGATCGGGACCTAATTCAATTCCCAAGTTCACATCTCAGGATGGAAGATTAGGTAACGGTTTTGGTTTAGGCTCCGGTTCATCAAAACTAGGAACTTCCATAGAACTAAAAGAAAGGTTATGACTACAAGTATTCAAACCTATTTCTTCTAGTTTTGTTTCTTCCAAAGGTTCTACTTCAATTGGGGTTCCTATAGTCCCTTCTACTTCTTCCGGGTAAGTCACGGGCGGTGTGTATGTGTCAGACCCTGTGAAAAACCCTTGTAATCAATCTTAATGATTAATAATAATCTCGTATTACCGTTACTAAAGCCATTTTCGTTAGAAATTTAAACTTTTCATTATTGTTATTAATAGCAATGCTTCTTATATATTGAACACCGACACTAGAGATAATATCTCCGATACAACAACACATTTTCACAACGACAAGCGATCATATTCATCTGACTATTTCGTTACACTTAGCAAGAATTAACGTCAACAAATACACTAATTAAAAAACTTAATTACAAACCTTAATGATAATCTTAAAATCTACACTACCTCAACCCACCGGGCCCTTAATATTTCAGCCCGTCACCACACAGCCCAACACCACCTTACTCTTTTCTTTTCTTTTCTTCTAAAACCCGATCGCCAACACCCTTCCTAAGCACCCTCGTAACTCATAAATATCGAACCTAACCCATACATATTTTTACGCCATCGTGATCACCACTCAACGAACTACCCATGTGCACATTCCCAGCCATGGATGTTGTATATCAAGACAGTAACTAGAGCCACTTTGTTGGTCCCAAATCCAATCTATACGTATAAAAACAATTGTCAAAACTCAACCAAATCCCTCCCGATTTTTATTACAACCCTCTGAGATCGTTTTACACATAAATAAAGATGTAGGATGACGTTGGAATCATAATAAACTAATGTGGTACATTGGTTTCAATTTTAGAGCTCAATACAATTTGAAACGTATACATATGTATACACAAAATCTATGAATGACTTGACCATTCATATGATATTTCCAAGGATCTTACAATCACAGGAAAAGATTACAAGTGTCCTCCAACTCCTTGTACATCCACAGTGAACCTCTATGATTGGAATGGAAGTCAAATGGTCAAGAGTTGGTGTGATCTTTTCCCTATAAAACATACCATATCCTATCTCATATTACCCCACTCACATATCACTTTCTTTCACTCCTTAAAAAGGCTTAGTGCTTTCTGTCGTGGGTTGGGAAGCACACCGAGAAGAAGGAAGTACGTATTCGAGCTCAAAGTGGACTGCCTACATTCCTTGTGCCTCGTTCAAACTCCACAGCTGCATCACCACCTTTTCTAAGGTGTGGTATGTGCCTCTTGACTCCTTCTCCATCTCATCTCCACACGAGCATGCATAGCACATATATATAGATCGAACGTATCATATTTTAAATGTTCATTGCACGTTAAAATGAGAGAAAGAACTCACGCATGTGTTCACACACGGTTAGGACCACGTTAGACCTTCTATAAACATGTTAACATCTCATGCATTACACTCCTTTGATAGTTCCATTCGAACGAGTACATTCATATACACTACATACATACATACATATTAAACGATAAAAACCATGCAAGGACCGAACAAGTCCTTGTGTGACCTTAACGACCATCTTTTCCCTCACCTTTCAACACCTCAGGTCGCAAAGCATAATATCACAACCCACGTATAACCTATGAACGAAGCATATCAAAATGTAACTAAGACTTTTAACAATAACCCTTATCATGTCGCCTAGAAAACTTAAGTATATCTCGTGAAATCGCCACACAACCATATATTTTCTCCATACGAGTCGTTTAACCACCTAGCTAGCTACACTTTTCATTCATATCAAAAGTCGTAAAACACATAACTCGACACTCTAAACGGGACAAAGTGTTTTGCAAAAACCATTTTGAAAACCATTAAATACTAACGAGTGGACTATAAGGCCCAACTGGCTGATTTCATAAGCTACGAATAAGCTGATAATATGGCACTTTAGAAATAAGCTTTTAACTTAAAAGTGAGCCCTTTTGATAATCCAAACCCTCACCAAAGCCCATGAATCCAAACGTGTTAACGGGCCACACTTATAACTCGATACAAGCCCATTAAGAGTTAAAGTAAGTAAACAGCCGAATAAGCAGTTAAAATAAGCTTGAAATCACTTAAATAAGCACTAGTAAAAATCGCCACATTTTTTCCCTACACCTTTGTCGATTTCGGACTAAAAATGTAACGCGATTTAACTGGAGGGACCAAAACTGCCAAACCATGAAACTCAGGGACTGAAGCTGTGAAAACAGTTTATAAAGGACTTAAATCGACCTGTCATCGAACTCCAAGCTTTATAGGACTTATGGACAATTATTGGACTGTTATCGAACTATGGACTGAATAAGGACTAACGACGTAACGCAAACCACGGTTAGGGTAGAAAATGTAAAATATGGAAAGATCAAGGACCAACTATACTAACTTGTCATTCTTATCTTCTTTTTCATTTTTACTCCATATCTTTACTTTTTATGCATAGTTGCATTATATTTACATATTAGTATTAGCAATAGAAATAATTCATATTAATATCTTATTTACTCGTTGAAGATATGATCTTACGAGATGTGCAAGCACCATAATCATATCACACCTTCACTCTCAATGATTTGATCATTAGTTAATCATCATCCACTACTCATACACACACACCACTAGAAATTAGTCAGATTCTCAGTTATTTATATATTTACCAGGTTCTATATCAAAGTTGTTATAATCACCCCTGAGTTTATTTTTACCATCACCAGGAACGCATAAGGTGAGTCATGGCCTCACTTTTAAACTCTTTATACTTTTTAAACTCCGTGAGGGGGATACATGCTATAACTAAATCACAAGTATTTTTCTGTATGCTACCTGACTTGATATATGCTTAAGTACACCATATTGCCATAAGACCCTTTATCATGAGCCATTAATCACTGCGGTGAACGCGAATATAATGAATAGATCTATTAGAGGTTGACGACCTATCCCACTAATACTGTGACGGAATGCTTTTTGCTAGTCGTATTAGTCGCGATGCATTATATTTGAAAGAAATAGGAATTGGCAAAATCACCTATTACACGAGGGCAAAACTTTCATCATTAATTTGGTGGACACCTCCGTTTATGCGGTACTTTGTTAACGTTTGCGTGTCATGAGACTTAGGGCAATATATGAACTGCAATATCAATCTTTTTAAACTGATTGTATCTCCAATACAATCTTACTTGTGATTGAACTAATAATTAAACTACAAACTCCATGATTTCACTCAACATTATGTTGACTTTTAAGCATGTATCTCAGGAAACTAAAAAGTAGCAAGGAAAGGCATGGAGCAGACGCACCCTATCTTAAATAAATGGTGTAAAATAAAGTTGTAATTCAGTTAAATTGATGTTTCTTTAGAGAAACCTTGGCACTCTGATGTAACGCTTTGTAACTGAATTTGTATTATGGACCTATGTAAATTAAAAATGCCATCTCAGGCTGTTTTTCTATGATTTTGTATTCGATCCTCACAGTAACACCCAAATAAATCTTCCGCTGCTACAAAACAAATTTGGGGGTGTTACAGTTTGGCATCAGAGCTTTGGTTATAGAGAACCAAATGTTTTCAAACGTTGGACTATAACTACATTTTTTCAAACAAATTAATTATACACCATGTTACCTTAAACCCTCCATGCCTGCTTGCTGCCACAATCGGTACGTTATACATTAGAATTATCTGATGGGAGTTTGTATATTTGATAGCTATTGCACACAACTAGATCATTTCATGCTTATATCACACCACTTGATGTTAGTAAGTTACTTATTTTACTATATTACAGTACTATGTCATTCATCACCCACTTTAGTATATCATCAGAGCCGGACTCCGAGGGATCACTAGCATCAGTCACGTCCCCCGTACTTCCCGATGCTGTAGTACCAGAGATTGTGCCCGACGCGATCGAGCCCCTTGTGGAGGGTGGAGTAGCCGCTATACCTTTATTAGATGACCCTCATGTGCCAGCTTTGCCAGCACCTACGCTACCACCACATTTTGTCTATGACACCTACTCTCCTTTCTATATACCACCCCCTGACGACTTGTACTATGAGAGTCAGCAATGGCTCCCTGCTGATGATTTACCTGAGCCCCATCATGTTGCACCACCACCACTACCTGACCATGTACTTGACATACATACCCAGACATATCCACTACCACCTCGACAGCGGGATCCGATTCCTGCAGAGGAAATTCCTTCATCGAGTAGACGTCGCATCTCGGACCAGATACACCCATCCTCACCATCACTGCCTTACCCTCCCGGTTTCACTCCCCCAACTCAGACTCATGATGCCTGGGAAGGATTTAGACCGGTAGTCACCCACACCCTTATACCATCCACAGTAGTGACACGACTCGAGAGCCACGGAGAGCAGATTGAGTCACTTCTTCGGATGATAGACCATGTACCATTAGATTCTCCGGGTACTATCACTGATACACTGCATAGGTTGGCATCCAACAGAGCAGTGATACAGCAGTGCTTGAGACAGATGCAGACAGACTTGGCAGATACCCGTTCCCACGCGATATCAATACGCAGAGAGGGACAGGACTTAGCTTGGGAGGCGCACACGGCACAGCGTAGAGCCGACACATTAGAGAGACTCATGGGAGACATACAGATGGAGCATCAGGCTGAGATACAGAGACTCAGAGACCAGATCTCAGAGCTCACGAGGCGTACGGATAGACCAGAGCAGTAGACATAGTTAGCATATTGTATAGTTTGAGACATTGTAGTCTGCCGCATGTGGCAATTAATAAAGACTCTTGTATCGTTTTGTTGTATAACTCAACTGATCAAGTTATTAATGTTGTTATGCTGGTAGTAATGAACTATATATCTGTTAACTTATGTATTATGGTTGTTCGTATGTATTGTAATTGTATCCAGACATGTCGTGATGTTATCTGTTATTATTATGATTCTCAAAATTGTGTAAATATTGTAAAAACCTGAACACATAAAATATGTGACATGAAATTCAGTTTGATTAAATCGATTGTACCTTAACAACCCCACATCTGTAAATTGATAAATTACAGAGACATCATAATTGTGGGAAGATATTCAATTTAATCATCATTTCACACCATGATTACATTGTGCATATACTCAGCTATTCTATCCAAATTCTAAATCTGTATTTTTGTGACATTAATAGAAAATGGCACATAGCGACAACGAAACCACCAACGTAACCGTAACACTAACACATGAGGAGGTTCGAAGAATGATTGAGGAAGGCATCACCGCAGCACGCGAGGCCGATGCAGCAAACCGCTCAAGCAATACTATGGGAGCAACAAATGAAAGTGAGGCATCTACTCCACGTAAATGCACTTACAAAGAATTTTTAAGTTGCCAACCAACCACCTACCGAGGCGTAGAAGGAGTGATGGAACTAGCACAGTGGTTTGAGTGTATGGAGACGGTATTTATGAGAAGCAACTGTGCAGAAATCAATAAGGTCACTTTCGCCACTGGAACTTTAAGGGGAAATGCATTATCCTGGTGGAATGCTACGGTCAAAATAATGGGTACTGAAGCAGCATTTCAGATCTCCTGGACAGAACTGAAGAATAAAATGCTGAAAAAGTACTGTCCCCGGACTGAGGTCAGAAAGCTTGAAGATGAATTTTACCAGTTAGAAGTGAAAAACAATGATGTCGGTGCATACAACCGGAGATTTCAAGAGTTATCTCTTTTGTGCCCACACATGGTACCTGACTTGGAAAAGACATTGGAGAAATACGTGGAAGGACTACCTTCAAGCATTGAAGGAGACGTCACCGTATCACACCCACAAACTCTCGAAGCCGCATTCGTATTTGCTCAGCGAATGATGAGTCGAGTGCTTAAACGAGGTTCTAACTCCACAGTCAGTGGACAAAAGAGAAACTATGATAACCGTGACGGCAACAACCGGAACAGCAACAGTTATTACCATCACAGCAGGAGCTACCGCAGCAATGATCGAAGCAACCGCAATAGGAACTATCAGCAAAGCAGGAATGATAGACATCAACAACAAAACCGCAGACAAGAAGCTGCTAGAGCTTATGTGGCCACACCTGCTGAAGGAAAAGTGTATGCTGGAACAAAACCCCAGTGTAACAAGTGCAAGATGCATCATACAGGACCTTGTACCGCCATCTGCGATAACTGTAGGAAAATAGGCCATGTAACCAAGGACTGTAGGGCCACGGGAGCAAACGCATACCCAATAGCAATGAAATGCCATGGTTGTGGTGAAGCGGGTCATTATAAAAGTCACTGCCCTAAGAATGTCAATCAGGTTGCCCGAGGAAGAGCTTACGTACTCGGAGATGGAAATGTGTCACCAAACCCCAACGTCACTACGGGTACTTTCTTACTGAATCAAAATAGTGCTAAAATATTATTTGATTCTGGAGCCGATAGAAGCTTTGTATCTACTTCATTTGCTTTATTGCTTAAGATAACGCCTGTAGAATTAGACACCTCGTATGAAATTGAGATAGCCGACGGAAAATTGTTAAACACCAACACCGTACTCAAAAATTGCACCTTAACCCTCCAAAACAAATCATTTCCAATCGATCTCATGCCCATCCAACTTGGAAGCTTTGATGCGATTGTGGGTATGGATTGGTTATCCAAACATCGTGCCCGAATCATCTGCGATGAAAAAGTTATCCAAATCCCCATAGACAATGAAACGTTTACCGTTCGTTGTGACCATTACAAAACCCAACTCAATATCATCTCGTACATCAAAACGGTGAAATACATAAACAAAGGATGTCACGCATTTTTAGTTCAAGTAACGGAAGATAAAGCAAAAGAGAAAGAAAAGCGACTAGAAGAAGTGCCAGTTGTAAATGAGTTTGCAGAAGTGTTCCCTGAAGACTTGCCAGGTATTCCACCCATCCGGCAAGTAGAGTTTCGAATCGATTTAGTGCCTGGAGCAGCACCTGTTGCAAAAGCACCATATCGATTAGCTCCTTCCGAAATGAACAAATTATCTGAGCAGTTGAAAGAACTGTCAGATAAAGGATTCATCCAACCTAGCTCATCACCTTGGGGAGCACCAGTCCTATTCGTCAAAAAGAAAGATGGAACATTCCGAATGTGCATCGATTATAGAGAGTTGAACAAACTCACAGTGAAAAATCGATACCCATTACCAAGAATAGACGATCTGTTTGACCAACTACAAGGATCGAGTGTTTACTCAAAAATCGATCTAAGATCAGGATACCACCAACTAAGAGTCAGAGAAGAAGACGTCCCCAAAACAGCCTTTCGAACACGATACGGACATTACGAATTCCGTGTAATGCCATTTGGTCTTACCAACGCACCCGTAGTGTTCATGGATCTCATGAACCGCGTGTGTAAACCATATCTGGATAAGTTCGTGATCGTATTCATTGACGACATTTTGATCTACTCACGCAACAAACAAGAGCATGCGGAACATTTGAGAACCATTTTGGGTGTACTCAAACAAGAGAAACTGTATGCAAAATTTTCCAAATGTGATTTTTGGATCTCCACCGTTCAATTCTTAGGTCACATCATCAACAGTCAAGGAATTCACGTTGATCCCGCTAAGATCGAAGCAGTCAAAGGCTGGGCTTCGCCCACCACTCCCACTGAAATTCGACAATTTTTAGGACTCGCTGGTTACTATCGAAGGTTTATAGAAGGTTTTTCCAAAATCGCAAAACCTTTGACAGAACTCACTCAGAAAAACAAGAAGTATATCTGGGAAGAGAAACAAGAGTCAGCATTTCAACTCCTAAAACAAAAACTCTGTGAAGCACCAATTCTAGCACTACCAGACGGAAACAACGACTTTGTAGTATACTGTGATGCATCACATCAGGGTTTAGGGGCGGTACTAATGCAGAGAGACAAAGTCATAGCTTATGCGTCTCGACAACTCAAGAAAAATGAGGAAAACTATACCACTCATGATCTAGAACTAGGAGCGGTAGTATTCGCTCTTAAAATATGGAGACATTACCTATATGGTACAAAGTGTACGGTATACACCGATCACAAAAGTCTTCAACACATACTGGACCAGAAGGAGTTGAATATGAGACAGCGCCGATGGATAGAACTACTCAACGACTACGACTGTGAAATTTGCTACCACCCCGGTAAAGCGAATGTCGTGGCCGACGCGTTAAGCAGAAAAGAAAGAACCAAACCTCTTAGAGTTAGAGCATTAGAAATGACAATTCATTCACCACTCCTATCCCAAATACTCATAGCCCAATCGGAAGCTCTTCAGGAAGAGAATCGAGCTCAAGAGAACATTAAGGGCATGCTAGAAAGGGAGAACGGACTCATACGAAGATCCGATGGAATGTTATGCTTCAAGAAAAGATGCTGGATTCCTCTCTATGGAGGTATTCGTGACTTTATCATGCATGAATCTCACAAGTCTAAATATTCCATTCACCCCGGATCCACCAAAATGTACCAAGACCTCAAACAACTCTACTGGTGGCCAAACATGAAAGCCGACATTGCAACATATGTTGGGAAGTGTTTGACTTGTGCAAGGGTCAAAGCCGAAAGTCAAAAACCATCTGGACTACTTGCACAACCCGAGATACCAGTTTGGAAATGGGAAAGAATCACTATGGATTTCATTACCAAGTTACCAAGAACGTCGACCGGATATGACACCATTTGGGTTATCGTCGACCGTTTAACCAAATCAGCTCATTTTCTGCCTATCAAAGAAACTGACGAGTTGGACGCACTCGCTCAGTTATACTTCAAAGAAATCATAATCCGACATGGAGTCCCGATCTCTATCATCTCTGACAGAGACAGTCGATTCACTTCAGGATTTTGGCAATCCTTACAGAAAGCTCTCGGTACTCAATTGGACATGAGCACCGACTATCATCCTCAAACTGATGGACAAAGTGAAAGGACAATCCAAACCTTAGAAGATATGCTTAGAGCATGTGTACTTGACTTCGGAAAAGGTTGGGACAAACACTTACCATTGGTCGAATTCTCGTACAACAATAGTTACCAAGCTAGCCTGAAGGCTGCACCTTTCGAAGCACTTTACGGAAGAAAGTGCAGATCACCCATCTGTTGGACAGAAGTTGGTGACATGTAGCTTACCGGACCAGAACTAATCCACGACACAACCAAGAAAATATTCAAAATCAAACATCGTCTCCAAGCCGCTCGTGACAGACAAAAGAGTTACGCAGACGTGAGAAGGAAACCCATGGAGTTTGAAGTCGGAGATAGAGTTATGCTAAAAGTTTCGCCCTGGAAGGGGATGATACGCTTCGGAAAGCGTGGAAAACTCAACCAAAGGTACATTGGACCGTTCAAAATCCTCGAAAGAATAGGTCCAGTTGCCTATAAGATAGAACTCCCGGAAGAACTCAGTAGGATACACCCTACCTTCCACGTATCCCAACTTAAGAAATGCCTATCGGACGAGACTCTCGTCATTCCACTGAAAGAGATTAAACTGGACGACAAACTTGTATTCACCGAAGAAACCGTAGAGATAATGGATAGAGAGGTTAAGCAACTCAAGCAAAGCCGTATTCCTATTGTGAAAGTAAAATGGGACTCTAAAAGAGGACCAACGTACACATGGGAACGCGAAGACCAAATTCGTGAAAAATATCCCCACTTTTTCTCGTAAATCACTCTTAGTAGCCATTTTAGACTTGAATTCCGGGACGGAATTCGAATGAGGAGGGAAGTACTGTCAGACCCTGTGAAAAACCCTTGTAATCAATCTTAATGATTAATAATAATCTCGTATTACCGTTACTAAAGCCATTTTCGTTAGAAATTTAAACTTTTCATTATTGTTATTAATAGCAATGCTTCTTATATATTGAACACCGACACTAGAGATAATATCTCCGATACAACAACATATTTTCACAACGACAAGCGATCATATTCATCTGACTATTTCGTTACACTTAGCAAGAATTAACGTCAACAAATACACTAATTAAAAAACTTAATTACAAACCTTAATGATAATCTTAAAATCTACACTACCTCAACCCACCGGAACCTTAATATTTCAGCCCGTCACCACACAGCCCAACACCACCTTACTCTTTTCTTTTCTTTTCTTCTAAAACCCGATCGCCAACACCCTTCCTAAGCACCCTCGTAACTCATAAATATCGAACCTAACCCATACATATTTTTACGCCATCGTGATCACCACTCAACGAACTACCCATGTGCACATTCCCAGCCATGGATGTTGTATATCAAGACAGTAACTAGAGCCACTTTGTTGGTCCCAAATCCAATCTATACGTATAAAAACAATTGTCAAAACTCAACCAAATCCCTCCCGATTTTTATTACAACCCTCTGAGATCGTTTTACACATAAATAAAGATGTAGGATGACGTTGGAATCATAATAAACTAATGTGGTACATTGGTTTCAATTTTAGAGCTCAATACAATTTGAAACGTATACATATGTATACACAAAATCTATGAATGACTTGACCATTCATATGATATTTCCAAGGATCTTACAATCACAGGAAAAGATTACAAGTGTCCTCCAACTCCTTGTACATCCACAGTGAACCTCTATGATTGGAATGGAAGTCAAATGGTCAAGAGTTGGTGTGATCTTTTCCCTATAAAACATACCATATCCTATCTCATATTACCCCACTCACATATCACTTTCTTTCACTCCTTAAAAAGGCTTAGTGCTTTCTGTCGTGGGTTGGGAAGCACACCGAGAAGAAGGAAGTACGTATTCGAGCTCAAAGTGGACTGCCTACATTCCTTGTGCCTCGTTCAAACTCCACAGCTGCATCACCACCTTTTCTAAGGTGTGGTATGTGCCTCTTGACTCCTTCTCCATCTCATCTCCACACGAGCATGCATAGCACATATATATAGATCGAACGTATCATATTTTAAATGTTCATTGCACGTTAAAATGAGAGAAAGAACTCACGCATGTGTTCACACACGGTTAGGACCACGTTAGACCTTCTATAAACATGTTAACATCTCATGCATTACACTCCTTTGATAGTTCCATTCGAACGAGTACATTCATATACACTACATACATACATACATATTAAACGATAAAAACCATGCAAGGACCGAACAAGTCCTTGTGTGACCTTAACGACCATCTTTTCCCTCACCTTTCAACACCTCAGGTCGCAAAGCATAATATCACAACCCACGTATAACCTATGAACGAAGCATATCAAAATGTAACTAAGACTTTTAACAATAACCCTTATCATGTCGCCTAGAAAACTTAAGTATATCTCGTGAAATCGCCACACAACCATATATTTTCTCCATACGAGTCGTTTAACCACCTAGCTAGCTACACTTTTCATTCATATCACAAGTCGTAAAACACATAACTCGACACTCTAAACGGGACAAAGTGTTTTGCAAAAACCATTTTGAAAACCATTAAATACTAACGAGTGGACTATAAGGCCCAACTGGCTGATTTCATAAGCTACGAATAAGCTGATAATATGGCACTTTAGAAATAAGCTTTTAACTTAAAAGTGAGCCCTTTTGATAATCCAAACCCTCACCAAAGCCCATGAATCCAAACGTGTTAACGGGCCACACTTATAACTCGATACAAGCCCATTAAGAGTTAAAGTAAGTAAACAGCCGAATAAGCAGTTAAAATAAGCTTGAAATCACTTAAATAAGCACTAGTAAAAATCGCCACATTTTTTCCCTACACCTTTGTCGATTTCGGACTAAAAATGTAACGCGATTTAACTGGAGGGACCAAAACTGCCAAACCATGAAACTCAGGGACTGAAGCTGTGAAAACAGTTTATAAAGGACTTAAATCGACCTGTCATCGAACTCCAAGCTTTATATGGACTTATGGACAATTATTGGACTGTTATCGAACTATGGACTGAATAAGGACTAACGACGTAACGCAAACCACGGTTAGGGTAGAAAATGTAAAATATGGAAAGATCAAGGACCAACTGTACTAACTTGTCATTCTTATCTTCTTTTTCATTTTTACTCCATATCTTTACTTTTTATGCATAGTTGCATTATATTTACATATTAGTATTAGCAATAGAAATAATTCATATTAATATCTTATTTACTCGTTGAAGATATGATCTTACGAGATGTGCAAGCACCATAATCATATCACACCTTCACTCTCAATGATTTGATCATTAGTTAATCATCATCCACTACTCATACACACACACCACTAGAAATTAGTCAGATTCTCAGTTATTTATATATTTACCAGGTTCTATATCGAAGTTGTTATAATCACCCCTGAGTTTATTTTTACCATCACCAGGAACGCATAAGGTGAGTCATGGCCTCACTTTTAAACTCTTTATACTTTTTAAACTCCGTGAGGGGGATACATGCTATAACTAAATCACAAGTATTTTTCTGTATGCTACCTGACTTGATATATGCCTAAGTACACCATATTGCCATAAGACCCTTTATCATGAGCCATTAATCACTGCAGTGAACGCGAATATAATGAATAGATCTATTAGAGGTTGACGACCTATCCCACTAATACTGTGACGGAATGCTTTTTGCTAGTCGTATTAGTCGCGATGCATTATATTTGAAAGAAATAGGAATTGGCAAAATCACCTATTACACGAGGGCAAAACTTTCATCATTAATTTGGTGGACACCTCCGTTTATGCGGTACTTTGTTAACGTTTGCGTATCATGAGACTTAGGGCAATATATGAACTGCAATATCAATCTTTTTAAACTGATTGTATCTCCAATACAATCTTACTTGTGATTAAACTAATATTTAAACTACAAACTCCATGATTTCACTCAACATTATGTTGACTTTTAAGCATGTATCTCAGGAAACTAAAAAGGAGCAAGGCAAGGCATGGAGCAGACGCACCCTATCTTAAATAAATGGTGTAAAATAAAGTTGTAATTCAGTTAAATTGATGTTTCTTTAGAGAAACCTTGGCACTCTGATGTAACGCTTTGTAACTGAATTTGTATTATGGACCTATGTAAATTAAAAATGCCATCTCAGGCTGTTTTTCTATGATTTTGTATTCGATCCTCACAGTAACACCCAAATAAATCTTCCGCTGCTACAAAACAAATTTGGGGGTGTTACAGTATGCCTCGAATGATGGTTAAACTTGTGGGGTACTTTGTAGGTTTGTGTTATTTACCTCATCCTTCCTTGTCTCTATATCAATTATATCCACATCATGTGTTTTAGTAGAATCTAACCCAAACATGTTCCTAAGTATCTCAAATCCTTCTCTAGCCTTTTCAAGTTCTAAGTCCGATTCATAAGAATCTTCCCCGATAACATGATTACTATGTTCAATTTGCCTAAAGGATTCATCATGTGTTCCTTGAGATTCAAAGTCATTGATCATAAAACCTAGGTCTTTTTGCTCAATATGCTCATGTTCGGCTAAATCCTCCTCAATTGTTTCCTCAAGTTGTGATGTATACGAACCCATTAATTCATTAAACTTATGGTTCACGGTTAGGAGGCTTTCCTCAAAAATTTTCCTAAGGTTTTTATTAAAAGGAGTTGATCCTAACAATGATTGTTTAATAGAAGCCGCACATGCACATAATTCATCAAACCTATCAAACTTTACACCCATCTCCTCTTGTATATATCTAAGATCACTTAAAAATTCATTGGAACAACAGGAAGCAAATCTATCCGTGTAAAGTAATTGTTCCTCTATTGTTAATGATCTAAATGGAATTTCATCCGCCATGGTGACAAATGAAAATGGTTTTACAAACAAAGGGCACAAAGAAAAAGATAGACTAAAGAAATCTAATAAAAAGAAAAATAAAAATCTCACTAGAAAGGAATCTAGTGAGTAGACCTAATAAAATAAAAATTCAACCTAAACAATAACTATTCCCCGGCAGCGGCGCCAAAAACTTGATTGCGTGGTTTTGCGACCTTACAACAGGTTTTACCTCTCGAGGGATCTCAAGAGGCTTACAACCCCACCAGGCAGTGTACCTGACCGATGTAGTATAGTGTAGTGGTAAGTACGGGGGATTGATCGTTCTCCACAGGGAATAGTGTTCGTTAGGTATGAAAAATTACTCTAATAGGTCTAAGGGTGAGAGAAGATTCTTTTTATGTTTTTATATTTTTATGAAAGCAAGTAAAATCTCGGGTTTGAAAGAGTGGGCGGAATTAGTTGCTAGTCAACTAACCCAAATTACTACGAATGCAAATAAAATAAAATAACAGAAAATGAAAATGTTGGTGAAAACTTATGTGGAGGGAAATGTGTTTACTTAGATTTCCTTACTCCCTAACTATCTTTTACCGGTTGATTAGTGTGTATTAGTTGCGTGGATGACGGGTGTATTCCTTAATACCATTCGTGGGGTGGCGTACGTACTTCCCCAACTCTACAAGCTCCTACTTCACTCCTATGTCGAGCCGGCTAGGAAGCTCCTAACATGGGATCACTAGAATTCGCTTGTGCATTAAATACAACCATAAAAACCTTTAGTACGCATTGGTTCATGTTTCTTAAGACGTTCAAGCAAGTTACCGAATAGGAAGTTAGCCAGTTTTCTTAAGCCTAACATAGATGAACAATCATCCAATACAACTAACAACACACTAATAACCAATAATCAATAGCTAGGTTTCATTAGATCTAAGCAAACACAAGATAAATCTAGCCTAACATGTTAAACAAAAGACAAGAATAAGATAGAATCAAACAACACATAGACATATTGAATGATTAATTGATAACTTATCTTCAATGTAACCTGGAAGATCTCAAGGCAAAAAGCCTTGAAAGAGCTGCCAAATTCGTCCTAGGGTTTTCACACACAAAGTTCCCCAATAAGTTCCACACTAATGACAAAGAATTGCAAAACTATATATAGATTTTTGGATCTGACGGCGTCACGTTATGGAGTGTGACGCCGTCACCTCGCCGCTTTTAGGGTTCTCGGATGACCTTCTTGACGCCGTCCCTCTTTAGCTCTCCAAAATCCGTTCTGGCCTATCAAGGCTTGACGCCCTCAGACTATGAACGTGACGCCGTCCCTCTTTAAATTATAACGTGACGACCTTGATCAAATTAAAGGGTGACGCCGTCAGAATTCCCATGCAATTTTCACTGGCTTATCATGAGTAAATTTCACATCCACCACTTTTGCCAAGCCATGACGCCATCCAGGGTTAATCCTGACGCCGTCAAAGGTAACTTCCAGCAAGATTTTGAGACTTTGTCGTTTTCTTCACTTTTATGCTCCAAAAACGTCCAAAATGCTTCCTTTTCCAGATTTCTTCTCAAAAGTACCTAAAATGACAAAAGGAACGATTTAGGGCAATATTTGATCAAATAAATACGATTTAGGGCTTAAATGACCCCTTAAAAGCGGTACACTTTTCGCTTCATCATATACGCAAATGCTGCATAACAAACAAAGCATCAACTTTTGTTCCACAAACTGATGAGAATGTAAGTTGCAGCAAATTTCTCTCTTTTTAGATATCTAAAAATAAAGTGATCAGCTGCGACTTACATTGTCATCAATTTGTCGAACGAAGGATATATTATGACTACATTATATTTATCATAAACCATTTGCATCTAACTATAAAAGCAACGACAAATGTTGGACACCACCTGTCAATATTAGGAATTGAAAAGTATCTGATATTTTTTTACTTACTGACATTAACACTTGATGCTATGTGTCTGTGGTGGTGAGTTTTTTTCCGCATGTATGTACCTGCAGCTCTACAAACGGTACTGATTACCAATATGATATGACTCTAAAAGATTGATGAAAAACAGAAGAGAATGCTATGACAAGTGATTTGGTGCAGATCACTTCTTCGCACCATCCTCTTCTGTTTCCCATCTATCTTTTTGAGTCAAATTATATTATTGATCGGGACCTTTTGTGAAACTACAGGTACAAACATGCGTAAACAAACTAACCACGACACACACAAAGCATCAACTTTTAATTTCGAAAAGTAAAGAAAATCTGATAGTTTTCATTTTCTAATATTGACAGGCGATGTACATCATTTGTGGTTGCTGTTAGCGTTACATGCTTTCCTTTTCTTTCTTTTTTTTTTTTCTTTTTTTTTTTTTTTTTTTTTTCTTTTTATTTATTTATTTATTTTTATTTTTTTTGTTACTGATACTAACAGTTGATGTCCATTCTCCGTAATACTTAATTTTTTCTCGCATATTCCTAACTGCCGATCAAGAAAACGACCTGATCACCACTAAGGTACAATCCTTGAAGAAAGATGGGAAACCGAAGAGAATGTTGTGACAAGTAATTTGGTGCAAATTACTTTTTCGCACCATCCTCTTCCGTTTCCCATCTTTCTTCGATGAGTGGACCGTACTGCTGATCAGCACTTTTTCTGTAATTGCAGTTACAAATATGCAAAAACAAAGTAACTCTCACAGCCACATGACATCGAGTCTTAGAATCGGCAAACAAACAAACTAACACGCTTAGGCATTAATCTGTTTATTCAATTAATGGAGTGGCATTGCAAAGGCCGGAAGGCATAGTATAAATGGTTACTAAGCAACCGCCTTTGTTTTGCAGCAATTGTCTCAAATTTTCTGTCCATAGATCTTAAACAGGAATTACGATATGCAAATCTCATGTCACTGTAAATGAAACTTATTGTCACTGTACTGAAGGTAATGGGCTATGATGATTGGTATACTTTTGGGGAACTAAAATGGGTCTTTCAGAATATGAAGGTGGTGGCATGGCAATGAGCGGAAGGCATAGTGTAAATAGTAACTAAGCAACCGAATTCCTTTTGCAGCCACTGTGAACTTCATTTGTTTCTGTGACCCTGTCCCTGTTCACAAGTCTGAGCTCAATTGTTTTCTGAAGCGTATTATTGCTGTATTCTGAATCTCTGAGTTTCTAAATTAGTAATTTGCAGGCACATTATTAAGGCAATGATGATACGTTTGTACAGTTATATTTTTTTGACACGCGTTTGTTGGCAGGGCAACTGGAATTGTGGTTGCAACCCAAGCGCGCTGTGGATGTCGATTATATACGTACACGTCTGAGCCTGTACAAGATGAACAATATGCAAAACGCAAAGAATACCGGGTATTTCCTAATGATGGTTGCCAAGTTAATTACACATAAACATAGCAGCATTTATTCCACCAACTTTTGCCACAATAGCGCTACTGTAGCAGCATGTATTCTTGCACAGATAACAATTTTAGAAACTTTTAGGCTGCTGCCGTTGTGTATGTGTCCATACTATCCTGCATATGTAAAGAATCCCAGAAACTTATTGTTATAATTATTAAGGGTCTGATTTTTTCCAAGCAATACAGTTTGCTATGGCTGCTGCATTATTGTACAAAATCAGGAATATGTGAACAACAGTGTAATTAACTTTGTAACCATCATTGAATAGTGGCTGGAACAGTAAGTTCCTATCCTTACAACCACATATTCAACTGTAATTAGCTTGCTAAACCACTTTTTTGCCCAACCCACCATCCTACTAAATATCTTTGAAAATCTCAACGGAGTGGCAGCGCAAAGGCAGGAAGGCATAGGATAAATGATAACTAAGCAACCGCCTTGAATTGTCGTTGCAGCCCAAGTGCGTTGTGGATGTCTATTATATACGTACACGTCTGAGCCTGCACAAGATCAGGAATATGCGTACTGCACTTTGAAACACCCTGCTTATTTATTTTTGTCGAATGAACGGAAGGCATAGAATGTTTTCTGGACTGTATTATCACTATATCTGACTGCATGTTCACATGTATTTCTGAGTTTCTGAGTTTCTGAATTACTAATTTGCAAGCACATTATTAAGGCGATGATGATACATTTGTACGGTTACATTTTTCCGACGCACGTTCCTTGGCGGGGCAACTGGAATTGTGGTTGCAGCCCAAGCGCGTTGTGGATGCCGATTATATACGTACACGTCTGAGCCTGTAAAACATCAGGAATATGCGAACAGCAAAGAATACCGAGTATGTTTGTCGCCATGTTCCTGTTCAAATGGTTGTACTGCATTTTGAAACACCCTGCTTATTTATTTTTGTCGTCAACTTTATGAAGTTTTTTTTTTTTTTTTTTTTTTTTTTTTTTTTTTTGAATTCTGCTTATTCTGAACACTACAAAGTGCTCATAAAAATATTGCTACTTTGTTGCTGATATCTTATTCACCATGTTGTAGGTTGAGTTGCATACTTCGGATGGCTTAACGACGATTTATAACTCTTTCACTTTTTCCTGCTGACTAGGCACAAAATCAAGATCAGCAATAAGGTAACTTACACAATTTAATTTAACTTAAAACAAAACAACAAGTTTCATACCAACTTAGAATCCAGTTACATGGCCTCTAACCAAACATTACAACACACCTTATACAATAATTAAACACAAATACATAGATGCAAATACACACGACAACATCACACCAATATTTACAAGCCAACATAACCAAATTCAAAGATCCATTAAACCCCTAAGCCTCTGAACAAATATCTCCTTATTACGAGCGTTTAGTTCCAACTCAGCGGTCATAATCTGCATTTGCAACACCTTCTGCTCATCTTTTGACTGCACTTCTCTTAGGAATTCAGCAGTTTTTTGAGCATAGTTATTTCCGATAGCATCTAACTCCTCAATAAAAGCAGCCCTTTACTGCATAACCCCAACCAATCTGCCACATAGCTCATTCATTTGTCTCGCCATTTGAATATCGTCAATTCCAGCTTTATGACAATATAGGATGAACATTGCAGACCAATTGTTCGAATTGGCTTCAATTCTAGGCTGATCACACCTAGGATGTCTAGACATTTTTTTCCTCCCTTTTTATCACAGATTAATACCCACCATCCTTTTCTTAAATAGAAAAACAACTCTAAAAAAAACAAAATAACTTTTTTTTGCCTGCTCATTATAGCCACTCAACCCAACTACACCTATAATACTGTTACCCCTTTCAAATCATCTAGACTACCATCCAAAATACATCAAAATTATTGCCTGCAAATTGTAACACCCGTTTCCCAGGTGTTGGAACCCCACCCAAGATGAAAATGGATAAAGACTTTATGTGATTGATTGGTCAACAAAGTTACGTGGAAGTCAAACCCGATAGTCAAACTAATAGTCAAAATATGACTAATGTAGTAATATAAATATGATGTATAACTAAAGGGACCTAAGTTGCCATGGCGGTAAATATGTTAAAGGTATCATAAGTTAGTTGTGACCAAAGTGAGAAGAAATAGACTAGAAGGACTAATTATGTCAAAAAGGCCAAAGTACCACCTAACTAGTTATATCTAGGATATTCTAGATAAGTCTTCCATTATTGAAATAGAGTTGGAAAGGCCGGATTTAGAAGGAGAAAAAGGAGGGAAGATAGCACTTGTTGGATAGCTTAGGAAGGAAGAAGATGGAGACTTTGTGGTTATGATCATCTCTAGCAAAGATCCCCACAAGTAAGTAAACATAATCTAGTATTTTTAATGATTATGAGATGGATTCATAAGGGTCATGGTGGGTTTGGTAAACCCTTGTTAGATAGTGTTAGTTTGATGGAAAGTAAGTATTTGGTATGTTAATTTAGTAGGAATAATGATGATGAAGATGATGATGATGATGATGATGGTGATAGTGAGGATGATGATGATGGTGGTGAAATCATGATATGATAGTTAGCTTGGATATGAGGTAAGTAACTCTCCCTAAAACATGTGTTATGTATGTATTATCATGTATGTGTTATGATGGTATAAGAACATGGGACTTGAATTCGGGATGGTTGTAAGTTAGGAAGTGGTGGCTAGTGACTTGGCTAGGAGTATGTTAGTTTATCGGCTTTGGACTAAGTAAGGTATGTAATTGGTTGTGTTTGTTTTAAATTGATGTTAGTTATGTTATGAGGACATGTATGATATGGTTGAATGTTGTAGCTTAGAAGCTTTTGATGCGGTTATGATGCTTATGTGAAAGTATGTGTATGATATATGTTTTATGTTGGGTTACTTACTAAGCGTAAGCTTATTCTTTTAGTTGTCAATGTTTTGTAGGCTTATGTGCGACGGAAGGAAGTTTCATGGATTATAGCATAAGGATTTGGAAAGTGGATTGGAGGATAATAGCATTAGGAGCTAGGTAGAATACCGAGCTCGAGATAAGGTTGTACCCCCGAGAGTCTTCCTTTTGGTTTGTATAATGTGTGTCGAGGTCGTAGTGAAGTTTGGTTGGTCAACGGTGTGTCTAAGTGTGTTAAACGATTTATGGTTAATGTTTAAAGGGGCGTTTGGTTTAGTTGTAAATATACCCATTTTGGGTAGCAAACGGGTCAAGTATTGTTGGAACGTGTTTGATATGTTAAATAAATGAAGTTGGTCAAGTTTGGTGTGAAACGGAGGTCGTAGGGATGGTTTGTAGTGAAAATGGGTCAAAACGGGTTATTTGCATAACCCGTCTCAATTCTAAAGTACCCTTTCGGGAAGTCGTTCGGTAAATATTTTTATATGAAAATGAGCCTAATAATATAAGAAGTAAATCTGAAAAGTTTCGTTAATCATCGGGTCATAGAAGTTGTCTTTTCGAGAAATGGGTCAAAAGAGATGTATAAAAGAGTTATGCAGTTAAAGGGGTGTTTGGGTTAAGAGTGTTTTTACCCATTTTGGGTAATAAACGGGTTGATCGATTATGTAAACGATTTAGTATGTTATGTTAATGGTTTTGAGTGAGTTTGGTGTGGAAATAAGGTAGCATGGGTTGTTTATTGTGAAAAAGGGTGAAATTTCGGTTTAGAGGCACCAAATTTCGGTTTGGGACCAAAATCCCCAAATTTCGGTTTGAAATTTCGGTTTGATTTGGACAGATTTTGGTAAACTTTGAAAAATCATATCTTTTGATCCGTAAGTCGTTACGGGTCGTGCCACCTATCGTTTTGAAGGTAATTGAGTCTAGTTTCATTTAAAATTAGTCTCATGGTCTGAAAGTTTATAGATTTTTTTCAGATGGTAAAAGAGTAATAGCGGGTCAGTTTCTGGGTGTTCTTTTGCGAAAAATTTTCACATTTTTGGTCATTTTTGGTCACGGGGTGTAACACAAATATCTAAAGTTGGCAGAAACACTGTTTCAATTTTAACCCTTTACTTAGAACCAACCAGGTCGAAATAATTAGGAAACATGAGAAGTGTTAGTAGAATGAACAACAGCTGCTCCCTGCTCTACACAGGAAATCTCTTACTGTCGGGCTACTGATATTGGAAAACAAATCAGCCCTACAGAAAACTTGAAAACAAATTCTCCCCGGAACTGGAAGATCATTTTCTTACTTGCTTTGGATATTTATTTAGTAGATTAACCTATACTCCTGTCATATATAAAGTACACATATGAGCGAACTTACTTAAGCTCTTTTTGACTGTTATACAGTAGACCAAAAATGATGGTTAAAATTTTTAAGAATTAATGCTTTAATATTGTGTTATTTTTTTTATACATAATTGACCTCCATTTTCACTACTTATTGTTGAAGGCTGCATGGAACATTACACAATGCTCAAACCCATAATGAGCTTCATTTCGATAGCAAGAAAACACTCCCGTTGCAACGCACGGGCTACCCCGCTCGTTTATAAATATAAACGAGGATCGCGTTGTGCCGAAATGCTTAAGTGCATCTTTTACGTGGAATAAGTGTGCATATTTCATTCGAAATAAGAATTGTCTAATTAGGTGATTCAAATTTATATTAGAGTAAACTGCAAAATACATCCTTGTGGTTTGCAGCTTTTGAGACCTTACATCTCTGTCAGAAACTATTAGCACCTTACATCCTTCGTTAGTCAAACGTTTACCAACATACATCCCTGAAGACGAACGATGCAAATATTTTTTCGTTAACAGCTAACGGGTGTCTAATGGAGGGTTGTTTTGGTCTTTTTACCTATAAGAGGGATGTATTTTGCAGTTTACTCTTTTACTTCTAAGAGGGATGTATTTTGCAGTTACTTTTGTATTTATCTTTTTTTTTAATTATTATTTTTTTTTTCTTTTTATAAAACATCACTTCATTAGAAAATTATAAGGTTTACAAGAAATTAGTGGGGAGCCGAGATACTAACTGGGCCCCCACTCCTCTAGCTATTGCAAAGCTAATCATAATAAAAATATGAACAGCAGCACGCGATCCAATATCTTGAGTCACAGAGAACTTTCGGAATCTCTTCAGTAAGGCCACCGCATCCTTCCCAAGTTTCCCGAAGGAGGAGAACAAGAAGGGGAGAAAAATAAAATGGAAAAAAAAAATTCAGAAAAATAAAATGGAAAAGAAAATAATTTCGAAAAAAAATATATTTTTCTAAAAAATTTATTTCAGGAAAAAAATTTCTAAAACTTTTTTTTCGAAAAAAAAAATTTTTCTGAAAAAAAAAAGTAATTTCGGAAAAAAAAATATTATTCTAAAAAAAATTTAAGGAAAAAAATTTTAAAAAAAATTTCGAAATTTTTTTTTCAAAAAAAATTTCGAAAATTTTTTTTCAGAAAAATAAAATGGAAAAAAAATTCGGAAAAAAAAATATTTTTCTACAAAAATTATTTCAGGAAAAAAATTTCTAAAATTTTTTTTTTTTTGGAAAAAAGTTTCAAAAAATATTATTTCTAAAAAAAAAATTCACCAAAAAAAGTTTCGAAATAAAATAATTTCAGAAAAAAATAATTTCTTAAAAACATTATTTTTTTTCGTGAAATAATTTTTTTTAGAAATTTTTTTCCTAAATCAATTTTTTTCGAAATTTTTTTTTCCATCTATTTTTTCTGAAATAATATCATTAGAAACCTTTTTTTGGAAAAAAAAAATTTAGAAATTTTTTTCCATTTTATTTTTCTGAAAAAAAAAAAATTAGAAATTTTTTTTTAGAAAAATATTTTTTTTAAAAATATTTTTTTTCCATTTTTTTTTCAGAAAAAAATTTTCTAGAAATTTTTTTTGAAAAAAAAAAATTTTTAAATTTTTTTTTTATAAATTTTTTCCTGAAATAATTTTTTTAGAAGAATATTTTTTTTTCAAAATTATTTTTTTTCCATTTTATTTTTCTAAATTTTTTTAAAAAAAATAATGAATCCATCTTAAAAAAAATAATAATACATTAAATTTTTTTTTTAAAGAATACATTAAATTTTTTTTAAATTTTTTAGAAGAATAATAATACTATAATAATAATAATAATAATAATAATAATAATAATAATAATAATAATAATAATAATAATAATAATAATAATAATAATAATAATAATAATAATAATAATAATTAAAAAAAAAGATAAGGTACAAAAGTAAACTGCAAAATACATCCATCTTAGAATAAAAGAGTAAACTGCAAAATACATCCCTCTTATAGGTAAAAAGACCAAAACAACCCTCCATTAGACTCCGTTAGCAGTTAACGAAAAAATATTTGCGGCGTTCGTCCTCAGGGATGTATGTTGGTAAACGTTTGACTAATGAAGGATGTAAGGTGCAATAGTTTCTGACAGAGTTGTAAGGTCTCAAAAGCTGCAAACCACAGGGATGTATTTTGCTGTTTACTATTTATATTTTTATTATTTTCTGGAATATGTTTCGTGACTTTGTGTGTTAGTTATTCTCGTTAAGATGATGTTATGTGTGTTACTCAAATTTACATGGCAGCTTGCAGTGGCGGAGCTTGAGCATATCAATTGGGTGGGTGGTTCGCTAAAGAGTTTGTGTTATGTTGAGATTTAAAAAAATAGCATACATGATTCATTCACCATAAAACAAGTCAAGAATCATGATGCACCTGTATTTTGGTAGATAAAGAATATGGGGAAAAGGGATAAAAGTAAGGAAAGAGAGGGCGGATTATGAAAACAGAGAAGGAAAGTAGTGGTAATAGTTTGCTTTCCTTTTTTCCCATTCACATATCAAATATATATAATTGTAAATACAAGACAAGTAACATGACTTTGTTACTTTGCTAGTTAATATTCAACATAAAATATACCAGCTAATCATCAAATCTAGTTGGACGTTTGACTAGTCTTGTGTTCTTTCTTGATCCTGAAATTACCTTACTGCCCCCATCAGTTAGTGTGGTATTTGGGCCTATATCATTTCTCCCTTCATCAAGAGGAACCTGGACCTCGAGGTTGAAGCTTGGAAAATCATGTCTGAACTCAAGAAGGTTTTCCTACGTGACATCCGTGATAGGTTGATGTTGCCATTGCACAAGGACCTGTTGGATGGAACGACCATTTTGCAAAATGGTTCGTGAATCAAGGATGCGGTCTGGCAACAATATAGGATAAGCCCCAACAAATTCAGAAGGCAGAGATGCCCCGACAGCCTTAGGATCACCAACATATTTCTTCAGTAACGAAACATGAAATACATTATGAACCTTTGCAGTATCAGGCAAGTCTAAACAATATGCAACAGAGCCAACACGTGCTAAGATTTGGAAAGGGCCTTGAATCGACGTGCTAACTTATTTGATTTTCTGTGAGCAAGGGTAGATTGACGATACGGCTGAAGCTTCACGAAAATCCAATCACCTTCCTTAAATTCTACATCAGTGCGATGTTTATCAGCTAAAATTTTCATGCAAAGCAGAGCTTTGTGCAAGTTAGTCTTTAGTTGATCTAGGAGATGAGTACGGGTGGATAACCAATCATCTAAAGTTGCAACCGGTGAGAAGCCAGTCAAGTAATCTTTTAAAGACGGTGGAGACCTACCTTAAACCGCCTCAAATGGAGTCATGCGTATCACTGAGTGCCATGATGTGTTGTAATGCCATTCAGCCCAGGGTAAATATTGTAGCCAAGAGTGAGGATGGTCGGCAAAAAAACAAGGCAGATAGTCTTTGAGACATCGATTAAACACCTAAGTATGCCCATCTTTTTGCAGGTGGTAGGCACTACTTGTGGCAAGCAAAGTGCCTTGAAGCCGAAAGAGCTCCTGCCAGAATGAGCTTATAAATATCGGGTCACGATCCGAGACAATGGTAATGGGTGGCCCGTAAAGTCGCAGAATTTCTTTAACAAAAACGTATGCGACTTGAACAGCTGTAAAAGAGGATCCAAGGGCAGCAAAGTAAGCATGTTTCGAAAGACGATCAATCACCACTAAAATAGTGGTTTTACTAGACGAGGCAAGCAAGTGTGTAATAAAATCCATTGAGATTGACTCCCAGATCTGGCCTGGAATAGGCAAGGGTTGCAAGAGGCCTTAAGGGGCTGTAGTGAAGGGTTTAGTTGCCTGGCATATGATACACTGTGCCACATACTCTCGCACCATTTTACGCATCTTTGGCCAATAAAACGTCGAAGAGACTCGGGCTAGAGTTCTTTGCATTCCCGCATGATCTCCAATGGAGGAATTATGATACTCAGCCAACATTAATGGATGAAATGCATATTCCAACAGAACAAGGATGCGATCTTTATATAACACCAATCCATTAGAAATCCGATAAAGAGGGAGCTCAGTAGGTGTTGCAAGGATAGATTCAACTAGATGAGAAGACCCCTCGTTGGTCTTTAAAAACAATCGTAAAGCATCCAGTAAAGCTACCATCGGTGTAGAGAAGGACTGCATAGATATCATTAGATGAGTACATGTACTAGATGGTAAGCGCGACAATGCATCAGCAACTATATTGTCTCTTCCCGGCTTATAAGTAATGCTAAAATCATATCCAAGGAGTTTAGCTAACCATCGTTGTTGAAAGGAGTTTGAAGAAACTGGTTCATCATAGTACGCAAGCTCTGATGATCAGTTTGGACAGAGAAAGGGTGCCCCACCAGGTACTGACGCCACTTTTGTACAGCCTCGGTTATGACAAACATCTCACGATCATATGCCGAAGATAAACGAAGTCTAGGTGATAAGGGCTTGCTGAAATAAGCAATTGGGTGACCATCTTGTAATAAAACAGACCCATACCAATCCCGGATGCATCAGTTTGAATGATAAATGGTTTGTTAAAATTTGGTAGAGCCAAGACAGGTGTATTCATGAGAGCTTCTTTTAGCCTATGAAAAGCATGTTGGGAATCTAGAGTCCAAACAAAAGAATTTTTCCAAAGCACGGCATTAAGAGGTGCAGTTATTGCTGCAAAACGGGCCAAAAACCGACGATAAAAACCTACAAGGCCCAAGAAACCTCAAAGTTGTTTTAAGTTTTGAGGCAGAGGCCAATCTCGAATGGATGAAATTTTGTCCAGGTCAACAACAACTCCTTGAGATGATACTATGTGGTCAAGATATGTCAAGGTAGTTGTACCAAAATCACACTTAGCTAATTTAGCATGAAGAGTATGTTGTCGTAGTAATTACAGAACCGAGTGCAAATGGTGGAGGTGAGTTTGCCAATCACTACTATAGATGAGAATATCGTCAGGAAAACTAGAACATACTTTCGCAAGAATGGTCGAAAGATCGAGGTCATGAGAGCTTGAAAAGTGGAAGGGGCATTCGTGAGGCCAAATGGCATAACCACAAACTCATAATGTCCATCATGTGTCCGAAAAGCGGTCTTTACTATGTCTTCACGAGATATGCGAACCTGATGGTATCCCGACTGTAAATCAAGCTTGGAAAATATTGCAGCCCCGTGTAACTCATCTAAGAGTTCATCAACAGTCAGAATTGGAAATCGATCTTTAATAGTGACCGTATTTAAAGCTCAATAGTCAACACAAAAATGCCATGTGCCATCTTTCTTTTTGACAAGCAAGACTGGAGAAGAAAACGGGTTGTGGGTCGACTGAATGATACCTTGATCCAACATTTCAGCAGTCAACCTCTCAATCTCAGATTTCTAAAAGTGTGGGTATCGGTATGGACGAATATTAACCGGTGCACAATCAGGAATAAGAGGTATATGATGATCAAGTTCACGTGATGGAGGTAAGCCACGTGGAGTGAAAAAAACATCTTCAAATGAAAATGAAAGGTTATGAAGATCTACCGGAAGGTTTAAACTTGCAAGAGAAGAGGCAAATTGCTTATCTGGGGTCGGATTATAGTGAACTGAAATGTGGTAAAATGAAACAATGGAATTCATGTCAACTGATCGCTTGAGTTGTGAGCCGCTCATAGCTGTTAAAGACATATTTTTCATCCCGTCAAGCTTGACCCGATGACCACCATAGTCAAATTCCAACCTTTATAATCAAATAGTGTTGGGCCGAGTGTAGCTAACCATTGGACCCCAAGGACAACATCTGCACCATATAAAGGAAGAATTAGCAGATCCATTGTAAAATCATGTTGGCCCATCAGTAAGGTAGTTTGTGCACAAAATCCTCCACAATTCAATGATTCTCCGTTACCAACAGTGACCCGTAAATGGGGAGAAGGTTGCACCGTTAGAACCATGAAGGAAACTAAACGTGATTGTATAAAATTATGGGTTGACCCACCATCAATAAGGACGGTAATCTGGTGATTGTTGAGGAGGCCCGAGATTTTAAGTGTCATCGGTACAAACTGACCCATAAGTGCATGAAGAGAAATTTGTGGAGTCTCAAAAGGTTCGGATAATACCGAAGGTTCAGTTGGTAGCGAAACAAGGGAATCCTCGAAAGGAGAGGACGCCTCTGAATCCGAAAGAAGGCAAAGAAATAACGGAGGTTTGCACCGATGACCTGGAACAAATTTCTCATCACAGTTAAAACAAAGCCCTTTACCACGCTGATCAGCCATCTCAGCAGGAGTTAGGCGCTTAAGTGGTAGTGGGTTAGAGCGGTTAGTGGTTTGATTTTGTTGAGGAGCACGTAAAGGCAACGGTGGGAAGTCAGATAGTGATCGATAAGTACGGTTAGAAGTACGTTGAGCGGCCAATTTATCATCTACTAATTTAGCCATGCCAATGGCTGCTGATAAAGAAGTTGGTTGCAAAAGATACAACTCTCGCTTAATATCATCACGCAATCCCGACAAAAAACAATTAAGCAGATTCATAGGCGTGAGGCATGGTGTCCGAGTCGAAAGTATTTCAAACTCGGTGAGATATGCGGTGAATGATAATGTTTGTTTTAGCTTAAATAAATCAGCCCATAATTGACAAAAGAAGACTTCCCAAATCGGACCTCTAAAGCATGACTAAAAGCTTCCCAAGTACTTAACTAATGTGTTTGATACATCCAATGAAACCATTGAAGAGCACCATCAGTCATATAAAATGATGCAATCTGGAGTTTATTTGAAGTTGGGGTTCCATAATACTCAAAAAAAGGTTCAATTTGAAAGAGCCATCCATGCACCGAATCACCAGAAAATAATGGTATTTCAAGTTTGGGTGTTTTAGCATGAGAATTAGGGTTATCACTAACAAAAGGTGGTGTAAATGAGGAGTTAAGAGGTCCTGTAGTTGAAGAATTAACAGGTGGTTTAAAAGGGGCATTACCATGTGTTGGCAATGGAAGCAATGGAGGTTGCTTCTCCAATTTAGCAAATTGCACCATCATATCAGCTAAAACCTTTTGTTGGGTGTTGAGAGATTGTTGAATAGAATCATAAGCCGCTGAAGTATTAGCCAAGGTTTGGGTTTGAGAAGCTAGGGTTTCGGTTTGAGATTGCACAATAGAAACTTAGAAATTTGTTCATCAGTAGTAGCTCGTGCCCTAGTTTGGATACCATCAACCATGATGAAGATTCAATGAAAGCACCAATGATGCACCCTGTATTTTGGTAGATAAAGAATATGGGGAAAAGGGATAAAAGTAAGGAAAGAGAGAAGGGATTAGGTAAACAGAGAAAGAAAGTAGTGGTAATAGTTTGCTTGCCTTTTTTCCGATTCACATATCAACTATATATAATTGTAAATACAAAACAAGTAACATGACTTTGTTACTTTGTTAGTTAACATTCAACATAAAATATACCAGCTAATCATCAAATCTAGTTGGACGTTTGACTAGTCTTGTGCTCTTTCTTAATCCTAAAATTACCTTACTGCCCCATCAGTTGGTGTGGCATTTGGGCCTATATCAAATCATGTTAACAAATAGCAGAAAGTATTAGACATTTACATTTTCAGAAAGATTTTATTTGATTCCGCATAATAAGTATTCATTTATTTTTAAAACCATTTTTTTTGTTCAAACATGTAGTTTGAGTATTTGACCAAATCAATATCACGGGGAGAAAAGACTATGATGCGACAAAAATGGTTAAAAAAAAGTGAACTTGATTGATGATTGTGATGTGGTATGTTAGCATATTATTCATACAATCATACAGAAAAAAACATTTACAAAGAAACCTAAAATAAAATAAAATAATCAACCATCAAGATGATAAAAAAAATTACCTTAAATGTCGCCCAAATGGGTGTGCTATTATTGCGAGGAAAGTGTTCGACGTTTTCCATGCAACCAAGACACCCTATTTTTGTAACATTTGAAAGTAAACTGTAATATGCCTTCACATTCTTAGTTATAAACACATTCTAAAGTTTACTCACCTACCCATGTGGGATAAGGTGTTGGAACTTTTGTTAGAGGTTAGCGGGTCACCAAGCAGCAAGGTCAAATATCTAAAGTTGTAAATGCTTTTATATGTTATACAAAAAACTGTACAAGGTTAAGTTGTTATGTAGCTCCTTTATTGGCTTGTGCTTGCCTTGATTTGTAAGGGATATAGGTGGACTTGGTATATTCTTAATCTGTAACACCCCCTAAATTATGAGATAACAACGGAAGACTAATCGGGGTATTACGAGGAGGATCGAAGTCATAATCATAGAAAATGGCTCAAAAGAGACGTTTTGAAAATATAGGTCCTTCATATTAATTCAGTTACAAATGTTTCATATCAGAGTTGGTGAAATCCTTTAAGGAAATAGTATTTTAAACTGAATTACATGTTTTATTTTACACCATAATAAAATATAAGTTATTGCCCACTCCATGCCTCGGCTGCTCCGCTAATTACCTGAGATAAACATGCTTAAAACTCAACAAAAATGTTGAGTGAAATCATAGAGTTTGTAATTAATAATCAGTTCGAAACACAATAAGATTGTATTGGAAATACAATCAGTTGAAAAAGTGATATTGCAGTATATATATTGCCCTAAGTCTCATGACACGCAAAACGTTAACAAAGTACCGTAAAACGGAGGTAGTTCACATCAAATTACAGATGGAATTATGGCCCTCGTGTAATAGGTGATTTGCCAATTCCTATTTTTCTCAAATATAGGGCATTGTGACTAATACGACTAGCAACTAAGGCATTCCGTCCAGTATTAGTGGAATAGGTTGTCAACCTCTAATAGATCTATTCACTATATTCGCGTTCACTCACTAGTGATTAATGACTCATGATAAAGGGCTTGTAGCAATAAGTTAACTTAGGCATATATCAAGTCAGGTGTAGCATACATAAAAATACTTGTGATCAGTTTATAGCATGTATCTCCCTTACGGAGTGTAAAGTTGTTAAATAAGTAAACGTGAGGCTATGACTCACCTTATGTGATACTGGTGATGTGGAATGTAAGTTCGGGTGAGATTACGGTAACGGATTCAAAACAAAACCTGATAAATAGGGAAGTCTGAGAATCTGACTTAATACGAATAGTGGATGTGAAAGTGAGTAACGAATAACGATTTGATCGTTGAAGTGAGTGTGTGATATGCTTAAAATGCCTGAAGTTCAAAAATAATATTACATATAATATTATCTTGTTTTTATGTCTTTAATCCAAAAATATCGTTTCCTCGAAAGTGGTGATACTAAACGTGAAGTTAAATCGTTTAAATCTCGTTATATATAAATAACGTAACGTTATATAATAAGTAACTGAAACATAGAAAAATGCACGTGACGTGATGGGGAATCGTAAAATGGAAAATAGAATTGAAAATGTCAAATATATTCTGTTGGTCCTTGTTCTTTTCCTGTTTTTACACTTTATACCCTAACAGCGTTAGCGTTGCACCGTTAGTCCTTAGTTAAGTATAAATTGCATTTATAGTCCACTACTTGTCCAAAATTACATTCTGAACTTGGAATTCAATATAATATCAGTTTCTACCTTAAAGTTATGGTTTTAGCAGATTCAGTCCCTGTTTTTAACTATTGACAGTTTTAGTCCTTGAAAGTGAAACTAGTTTGCATTTTTAGTCCAAAAGTACAAAAAATGTGGGGAAATATTATCCAAAATTTTCTGTAACTTATTAAGGCTTATTAAAGCTTATTTCAATTGCTTATTTTCCAAGAGGGCTTATTTTTCTCTTAATGGGCTTTTAACGAGCTAAACAAAGGCCCGTTAACGTTTTACAAATCGTGGGCTTTGAGACAAGTTGGGCTTATCCTTAGGCCCATTTTTAATGTCAAGAATTCATATCAAAAGTCCTTATACTCATAACTTATTTAGATTGCTTAAAAATGGCTTAATGGTCTTATTAGTCCAAACCGGATTTTTATATAAGTTTTTAATTGTGTGTGTGTCGATTCACTTTGGCCATTTTTACGTGTGTTTAAGAGCTCAAATTGGTAAAGTATAAACATGAAACTCTTAGCCAGTAGTATAGACAATTAGGTCGTGTAATAATATTGGGTGGTTGTTAAGTAAAATTTCATTTTACGTGGCTATTTTGGTGGCGACTTGGGACAGATTTTACATATAAAAGACTTAGTAAATTTTAAGGGTTTGTGTTTTTATACGTGTGAACCATGGTTCAAAATGGGTTTCGAATATGCGTGTAACAACAATATGAACGTGAGGTGAGTGTGTATCAAGGTTCCTAGGCCTTCCACAAGGGAGGCTAACCATGTTTTGTGTTCTAGATATGAACGTATACGTAAATAAAGAGTAAAAACAAATACGTTCAAATACAATGAATATAACATTGCATGGTGTAATAAAAATGTGAGAAATGAATTTGAAATGGAATGTGAGGACTTATTACACCTCTAGGGGGTGAGTGAACGAGTAAAAGTTATTAGAACACAAGAAATATTTCCCACAACTCGCTATAACCAATATACGATCTATATAAAAACTCTAGCTCCTTCGAATGAGTTCCAAATGAGATGAGAAAGCTTCTGGTCATCTAGTGATTTCTTTGAGGGTGAGAGAGAGTTGTAAAAGTGATAATGAGTGAGTTTTAAGAGGTGGTGAGCTAGGGAAGGTTTATACGTGTATATATAACACGTATTATTGTTATATGGATTTTTAAATCAACACAACTTGTTAGAACTATTCATGTCAGGAATGTTGATGAAATTGAGATAGATTTCCCTGACATATGGACTTTAAGAATGTTGTGTGAGTGAGGGAAAAGGTGAGAGTTGTTTTGTGTGTTAAATATGTCGACTAGGGATTATTTGGTGTACACAAATCCTTATTAACGTGTTACATTGAGATCTTGGGTGAGAAATACAATCAATAACATGTATACAAGCTAAGAAAAATATTAGAAGTAAGTGGGAACAAGTTTGGTTCAAAATGGATAAGTTGGTGAAAATTGGATGTCGAATGGGTTGTGTTGATGGCCATTCACTTTGATAATTTTAAACGTAGCAAACATTGGTCTTAGAAACTAAAACTCGACGCCTTAATTCTATGGTGGGAGAAGAATGAGGTGGTGCTAAAATACATATATGCTGTGTTTCAAAATTGGAAGAAAACGAGTGCATTTGGAGTGGGTTTGGTCGACTAGAAAGTGATATAATAAAAGGGATTGGGCTTGGTGGGCTACTGTGAACAGTAGCCGTGTAATGGGGTGATGGGCTGAGTTTAATTTGGCCCGTTTGGTGTTATTTTGTATATAATTTGATTTTGTGATTCGCGTGTAAGCTCGTCCCGTTATTTGGTAAATTACGTGATAATGTGTTAGTGTTATAATAATATAATAAAGAAAATTTTAAATTTTCCCGCAAAAATGGTAATCAGAAATAGTAACAGAGGTTAATATTGATTAACGGTTATGATTACAGTGTAATTTTGAGTGTGCTACAGTACCCACTTGTCATTCTGAATTCCGTCCCGGAATTCAAGTCTAAGATAGTTGTGAGGGTTGTCTATGAAATAGATGTGGATATTTTTCAAGAATTTGATCCTCATGTTCCCATGTGTACTCTGGTCCTCGCTTGGAGTTCCATCTAACTTTGACAATGGAATACGGTTCTGCTTAAGTTGTTTCACTTCTCTATCCATTATTTCTACAGGTTCTTCCGTGAACACAAGTTTGTCATCGAGTCTGATTTCTTTATGTGGGATGACGAGAGTTTCATCCGACAAACATTTCTTGAGTTGTGACATGTGAAATGTAGGGTGTACCCTACTAAGTTCTTCGGGGAGTTCTAACTTATAAGCAACTGGACCAATCCTTTCGAAGATTTTGAAGGGTTCAATGTACCTCGGGTTTAACTTTCCACGCTTTCCGAAACGTATCATTCCCTTCCATGGGGAAACTTTCAACATAAATCTGTCGCCAATTTGAAATTCCATGGGTTTTCTTCTTACATCAATGTAACTCTTTTCTCTGTCACGAGCGGCTTGTAGTCGTTTTCTGATCTTGAATATCTTTTCTGTCATGTAATGTATTAGTTCTGGTCCTGTGAGCTGTATGTCGCCAACTTCTGTCCAATAGACAGGCGATCTGCACTTTCATCCATAAAGTGCTTCAAAGGGTGCGGCTTTTATGCTAGCGTGGTAACTGTTATTGTGATACAATTCAGCCAATGGCAAGTGTTTATCCCAACCTTTTTCGAAGTCTATAACACATGCTCGGAGCATATCTTCCAAGGTTTGGATCGTTCTTTCACACTATCCATCGGTCTGTGGGTGATAAGCGGTGCTCTTGTCTAAACGAGTACCGAGGCTTTTTGTAGAGTTTGCCAAAATATTGAGGTAAATCGGCTGTCTCTATCTGAGATGATGGAGATTGGGACTCCATGTCGAATCACAATTTCCTTGAGATATAACTGAGCGAGTGTGTCCATCTCGTCAGTTTCCTTGATGGGTAGGAAATGTGCGGATTTGGTTAGATGATCGATGATGACCCAGATGGTGTCTAATCCAGTCGACGTCCTTGGTAGTTTGGTAATGAAATCCATGGTGATTCTTTCCCATTTCCAGACTGGTAATTCTGTTTGTACGAGTAGTCCTGACGGTTTTTGACTTTCCGCCTTGACCCTTGAACAAGTTAAACATTTTTCAACATACTCAGCGATGTCGGCTTTCATGTTCGGCCACCAGTAGATCTTTTTGAGGTCTTGGTACATTTTATCGGAACCTGGGTGGATGGAATATTTGGATTTGTGGGATTCATGCATGATGAGATCTCGAATACCTCCGTAGAGAGGAACCCAATATCTTTCTTTGAAACATAACATTCCATCAGATCTTTTTACGAATCCGTTTTCACTTTCTGGCGTGCCATAAATCTTTTCATGAGGTCGGTTTTCTTCTTGGAGAGCTTCTGATTGAGCTATGAGGATTTGGGATGGGAGTGGTGAACTAATGGTCATTCCTAGAGATCGGACTCTAAGGGGTTTGATTCTTTCTTTTCTGCTCAATGCATCAGCCACGACATTCGCTTTACTGGGGTGATAGCGAATTTCACAGTCGTAACCATTGAGTAATTCCAACCATCGGCGCTGTCTCATGTTCAACTCCTTTTGATCCATTATGTGCTGAAGACTCTTATGATCGGTGAAAACCGTGCACTTTGTACCGTACAGGTAATGTCTCCATATCTTAAGAGCAAAGACCACTGCTCCTAATTCTAGATCATGAGTGGTATAGTTTTCTTCGTTATTTTTGAGCTGTCGTGAGGCATAGGCTATAACTTTGTTTCTTTGCATTAGTACCGCACCTAAACCATGATGAGATGCGTCACAATACACTACAAAGTCGTCACTTCCTTCCGGTAGTGCTAAGATTGGTGCTTCACAGAGTTTTTGTTTTAGGAGTTGGAATGCTGACTCTTGTTTCTCTTCCCAGATATACTTCTTGTTTTTCTGAGTGAGTTCTGTCAAGGGTTTTGCGATCTTGGAAAATTTTTCTATAAACCTTCGATAGTAACCAGAGAGAGCTAGAAATTGATGAATTTCGGTTGGAGTGGTGGGTGATGCCCAACCTTTAACCGCTTCGATCTTGGCAGGGTCTACGTGGATACCTTGGCATTGATGATGTGGCCTAGAAATTGTACAGTGGGAATCCAAAAATCACATTTGGAGAATTTTGCTTACAACTTTTCTTTCTTGAGTAATTCTAGAATGGTTCTCAAGTGTTCAGCATGTTCTTGTTCGTTACGTGAGTAGATTAAGATGTCATCAATGAATACAATCACAAACTTGTCCAAGTGTGGCTTGCATACCCGGTTCATTAAATCCATGAAAACTGCTGGTGCGTTGGTAAGACCAAATGGCATTACTTGGAATTCATAATGCCGTACCATGTTCGAAAGGCTGTCTTGGGAATGTCTTCCTCCCTGACTCTTAATTGATGATATCCCGATTAAGATCGATTTTTGAGTAAACACTCGATCCTTGCAATTGGTCAAATAGATCGTCAATCCTGGGTAATGGATATCGATTTTTCACCCTGAGTTTGTTCAACTCTCTATAATTAATACACATTCTGTAAACCCTAAATTTCCATCCATTTGAAATTCCTATTTTGCCTCTAAAATTTTTTTAAAATTATACGAGCATACAAATAATAATACAAGAACATTATACATTTTAACCTAAGTGTAAAAATTTAACCATATATCATTCACACATTGTAATTACTATATGTTATACACTAACCTAAGTCATACAAAGAAATAATATTGTTGCAAAAAAAAAAAAAAAAAAAAGGAAAAAAAAGGATAAATATGGACGCCCCCTAGCCCATTAAAAGCAAGATTTGTAAAATAAATTAAGGACCAATCAAGCCCATAATTTGCTCAATTATGATCAGGAAATTAATCACAATTGATCACATTCCAAAAACAATATCCGCTCCCTACTTATCTCTAAAAGACCGGCTTCTTCTTTTCCCTCCCTCTCCTCTACTGTACGACACAACAAACCCAACAACACACAAGTTGCTGCTATTTTCTTTTCTCTCAAGATCAAGGGTTCGAAGGTTGCTACTGGTAGGTCGTGGGTTTTGATCATTGGAATTCTAGGGTCTTTGTTCTCCTTTCTTTTATCTCGTTAGACACAAGGTATCATCTCTTGTTTTCTTTTTTTCCAATCGACACATATATATGATCATGAATCTGAATTTTCATCATCATGAGAACCTAATTAGTAACATGTTTAATACACATATTAATCCGTTATTATGTTTCTCGTTAACCATAAAATCGTCACATAAAATCATAGATGTTAACGTGCTAAAACATGTGTAATCGGCTTATTAGTTTATGTTCTAATTCGACCCATATTAATGGAATCGACCCATCATTTTTTTTCCAAACCCTAGATATGATTTCTAACTCTTATTAGACCCATTAAGTTCACATTTGATAAGCTTGTAAAACCTAGAAACCCTAACACATTGAAAATGTAAGAATTAGGGCTTTTGTGATTTTTGGTGTTGTTATTTTATGTGTTCATGTATAGGATATTGTTATTGATCTTGAATGATTTATATGAAATGTTTATATATATGTTTGTGATGAGTAATTTCTGGAAATAAAAGTTATATTGATCACGTGGTTGTTTGGGTTAAAAAGGGATAGACGAATTAGGGCTCATTTGTGAATTAATTAAAATAGTTCTTGAATATTTAGATTACATGAACTGAAATTGGTGTTTGATTCCTTGGATTTGATTGCATAAGTATGTTAATATGATGCCTAAATAAGTTGTGGGTGAGTGGTGTAAGCTTATATGCAAATTTGATAATTAAAATGGTGCTAAATATGGCTTAAAATGGATTTGTGTGATTGACTGTTTTAAATGTCAATTTTGTGTGCTTGATAACGTGAGTTTCTTAAGTTTCTAATACTGAATTTTTGCATGTAAACCTATTTTAGAGTCTTGGTAAAGTGTTCCAATTGGTTTGAACGAATTTGAGTTTGATTTGGTTGTTTTTCTGAATTTAATGTTATGATATGTCAAACTGTGCTAGCTGAATTGTATTTCAGTCGGGTTCTATGATTTTTCATTTCCAAACCATAGCAAATTAGAGGCCAAAATTTACAAGAATCATATTTCATATGTTGACTACCTCCTGGAATTTTTTTAGAATTTTCTGAAGTAATATGGTTAGGTTTTTAAGTGCATACTTTTGAAGTGTATCTGCAGATCCGAGTCTGAACATGTTAGCTTAGACGATTTTAAAAAGGGGTGTACACTTGATAATAAAATCTGTAAAAATTCCAGTAGACTCCTAAGACATGTGGGCTTCTGTGAGAATTTTATGGATATTTAATTTGGGTTTCTAATACATTTTTAAAATTTATTTAGTGGGCTTAATTCTGTGATAAAATCAGTTAAATTGTATGCATGTATATCATATGTGTAAATGTGTTCTTTTGGTTTTTGGTGCCCTAATGTATGTTCTATTATATTGGGTGTGTCTTGTTGATGTCATATTGACTTGTGTGTGAGTACGTTTAACCTACTTGATAATCCCGAACCCAAAACCAAATTTTACTAAATTGGAAAGTCGTATTAAAAGTTGCATAATTGGAAAGTTACTAAATATGGAAACTTACTAAATATGGAAAGTTACTAAATATAGAAAGTTACTAATTATGAAAGTCACTTAATATGGAAGGTTACTAAATATGGAAACTTACTAAATATGGAAAGTTACTAAAAATGGAAAGTTTCTAAAAATAGAAAGAAACCTAAATTATGAAATCTGATTAAAATGAGCTTATAAGTAATATGTGATTATTAAATTGTATAGGTTCGGTGAAGAAGGAGTGACCTTCCGTTTCTGTGTGATCCACCTTTTATCTGTTTGTCTTTTGGCATAAGGTACAAATATTCTGACCTTTCTTATAAGGTTTCTCATGATCCCTTTCACATCTTTTGATTTATTAGCTTCTGATTTTGATGCCTTTGCTATGCACCATTTGATATGAACCTATGATTATGATATTTCTGATGACCTTAGATTCTGTGTCATTACTATGACATTCTATTTGACCCTTCAGTTTGATACCCGAGCTATCACTAGTCATGGGGGTTCCATGACCATGTCATTGATGCACCAATGGCATGACTCTAGGGTGGTCGAGTGATGTTCCACCCCGTCCCTTTTGTTATGTAATATGTATGGCCACGATGATTATGATTTCTGCAGGGGCGTATGGATGCATCCTAGTTCTGATCTGTTATGTTATTATGATATGTTTCTGGTGACTGGTGCTGTGTGCAATACACGCCTTTCACAATTCTGGGAGCTGATCACTCCATTATGCTACTTATGTTACTTTTGAAGATTATGATATGATGTTATGATATGATATGTTTCTGGGCTCGTGGTAGATTTCTGACAACCTTTACACCTTTGATACATTTTGATACACTTTCTGTTTTTTCCCCAATGCACTATCTTCTGTATTTCACATTTTCAGTTTCAGTACTTTTTTATATATATCTGTTCACTGAGCTTTTTAAGCTCAGCCGCATTTCTTTTCTTCCGTGGCAGGTTATTAAGCTAGGTGCTGGGGCTATCTTTTAGGATGAGAGTAGGAGCTGAGTGCAGACTTACCCAAGACTTCCTAGGTTTAGATTATGTTTTCGTTATTTAGACTCTGATTATGTTTCCTTTCATTTAGGTTTATGGATCTTATGTAATTCTCTAAGTCGGGTTGACTTATGTTTTGATTTATGTTAAGACTTCCGCTTGTGTTGTTTAATTATGCTTTGATGTGCCACCATAATGTGATACTTCTACCCTTGTCGGGTTGGGGTGTTACACATTCAGAATGTTCCGTCTTTCTTTTTGACAAATAGGACCGGCACTCCCCAAGATGATGAGCTTGGTTGAATGAATCCTTTATCTGACAGTTCTTTCAACTGCTCAGACAATTCTTTCATTTCGGAGGGTGCTAATCGATAAGGTGCTTTTGCAACAGGCGCTGCTCCAGGTACTAAATCGATTCGAAATTCTACTTGCCGAATTGGTGGAATACCTAGCAAGTCTTCAGGAAATACTATAGAAAATTCTTTGACGACTGGTACTTCTTCGAGTTGTTTCTCCTTCTCTTTTGATTCACCTTTCTTTACTTGAATAAAAAACACGTGACATCCTTTGTTTATGTACTTCACCGTCTTGATATACGAGATGATATTGAGTTGGGTTTTAGGGTGATCGCAACGTACGATAAGAGTTTCACCGTTGAGAGAAATTTGGATGATTTTCTCGTCACAAATGATTCTGGCGTGGTGCTTGGATAACCAATCCATGCCAATGATGACGTCAAAACTACCGAGTTGGATAGGCATGAGTTCAATGGGGAAAGTCTTGTTTTGAAGAGTTAAGGTGCAATCTTTGATCAGGGTGTTGGTGCTTAGGAGGTTTCTGTTAGCTATTTCGATTTCATAGGTGGTATCTAGTTCTATAGGGGCAATATTAAGCAGTAAAGCAAATGAAGTAGACACAAAGCTCTTATCAGCTCCAGAATCAAATAATATCTTAGCATTGCATTGATTTTATAAGAATGTACCCGTAGCGACGTCGGGGTTCTGAGGTGCGTTTCCGTCACCAAGCACGTATGCTCTTCCACGGGCAATGTTGTTGGGGTTATTTAGGCAGTGATTCTTGTAATGCCCCTTTTCGTCACAACCATGGCACATTACTGCTATCGGTTGTGTGTTTACCCCTGTGGCTCGGCAGTCCTTGGTCTTATGTCCCACTCTTTGGCAGTTGCCGCAGATTGCTGTACAAGGTCCGGTGTGATGCATTCTACATTTGGTACACTGGGGTTGCATCTTGGCATAATCCTTTCTTTCGGTGGGCACAGCCACATAAGCCCTGGCGGCTTCCTGACGGCGATTCTGTTGGTGGTGGTGGTCGTTACGGTTTTGCTGGTAGCTTCGATTGCGTTTGTTTTTTTGGTGGTTGTTGTTGTTGTTGTAGCTCCTGTTGTTGTTGTAGTTGTTGTTTTCCTGTTGCTGTTGTTGTTGTTGTTGTTGTTGCTGTTGTTATTGTTCCCATGGTTATCAAAACTCCTCTTGTGCTCGTTGTTCACGGAGGTAGAACTCCGTTTGATCACTCGATCCAATAATCGTTGTGCAAGCGCGATTGCTTCTTTAAGAGTTTTTGGGTTAGATGAGGTGACGTCCCCCTCGATGCTCTGGGGTAGTCCCTCCACATACTGTTCCAACGTCTTCTCCATGTCCAGCACCATGGCTGGGCATAGCACCAACAATTCCTGAAATTTTCGGTTGTACGCTTTCAGGTCGTTGCCTTTCACTACTAGTTGATGAAATTCATCCTCTAGTTTCCTAATCTCTGTCCGGGGACAGTATTTCTTTAACATCTTCTTTTTCAATTCAGTCCAGGAGATTTGAAATGCTACTTCCGTACCCATGGTCTGGCGGCGGTAGCAGTCCACCAAGACAATGCGTCTCCCCGTAGGGTTCCAGTAGCAAAGGTGACTTTGTTGTTCTCTGCACAGTTGCTTCTCATAAATACCGTTTCGGTACATTCGAACCACTGGGCTAATTCTGTCACCCCTTCTGAACCTTTGAAGGTGGTTGGTTGGCACCTTATGAAGTCCTTATAAGTGCATTTACGAGGTGTAGATGCCTCGCCTTCAGTCGTTACCCCTATGTTGTTTCTTGAGCGGGTTGGAGTTTGAGTTTCACGAGCCGCAGCGATGCCATCGGCAATCATTCTCTGAACATCTGCAGGTGTCATTGCTGCTGCGGGGTTGGCAGTTTCGTTTCTTGTACGAACCATATTTCTATTAATACCACAAGAAACACAGATTTAGAATTCACATAATGATCATGTTAGAACGATTTGAGTAATAGGGGAAGCGAGTATATGAGTTCTAACAATATTATCAAAATGTGAAGTTATGATTAAATTGCAAATCACAACAATTACGACATGTTTGGGTACTATCGTAAGTAAGTGGTTAATTTTTGGTATAGGATTGCTAAGGAACAAACTGATTCATCTACAAAAGCTGAAGTTCAGCAACTTTCTCTACATTCGTCAAGTTTATTCTGAATTTTTCTTCATTATGTGTTTGGAATTTCATTACAGCTGTAACATTTAAAGAACTATAATAATAATAAGTAACATCACGACATGTCTGAATACAATCACAATACACATAAACAACCATAAAAAAATAAGTCAACATCAATATATAGTATATCATAACCAACATCATATATTAATAACTTGATCAGTTGAGTTACATAACAAAACGATACAAGAATCTTTATTAATTGCCACATGCGGCAGGCTAAGATGCCTCAAAACTATACAAATGCGAACTATGTCTAATGGTTGGGACCGTCCATGTGTCCTGTAAGCTCTGAGATCTAGTCTAGGAGCCTCTGTATATATGTCTGGTGTTGGACCTGCATGTCCTCTACAAGGTTCTCCAAGATGTCAGCTCTGCGGTGTGCCAGTTGAGATTCCCATGCCTGTGTATGTCCCTCCCTTTGCAAGGCTATCGCGAAGGAGCGTGTCTCTGATAGCTCTGACTGCATCCTAGTCAGGCTCTGCTATAGATCTACTCTGCTAGATATGAGGCTGTGTAGGGTGCCACTGACCATCTCGGGGCGGTCCAATGGTGAGTGGTCAACTATACAGAGGAGTGAGTCGATCTGCTCCTCGTGACGCTCCAGACGCGTCACTACGGTGGATGGTGTATGATGAAGCGAAAAGTGTACCGCTTTTAAGGGGTCATTTAAGCCCTAAATCGTATTTATTTGATCAAATATTGTCCTAAATCGTTCCTTTTGTCATTTTAGGTACTTTTGAGGAGAAATCTGGAAAAGAGGCATTTTGGACGTTTTTGGAGCATAAAAGTGAAGAAAACGACGAAGTCTCAAAATCATGCTAAAAGTTACCTTTGATGGCGTCAGGATTATCCCTGGACGGCGTCATGGCTTGGCAAGAAAAGGTGGATGTGAAATTTACTCATGATAAGCCAGAGAAATTTGCATGGGAATTCTGACGGCGTCACGCTTTAATCTGATCAAGGTCGTCACGGCTTAATTTAAAGAGGGACGGCGTCACCCCTAATTCTGACGGCGTCAACCCCTGATAAGCCAGAACGGATTTTGGAGAGCTAAAGAGGGACGGCGTCAAGAAGGTCATCCGGGAACCCTAAAAGCGGCGAGGTGACGGCGTCACACTCCATAACGTGACGCCGTCAGATCTGAAAGTCTATATATAGTTTTGCAATTTTTTGTCATTAGTGTGGAACTTATTGAGGAACTTTGTGTGTGAAAACCCTAAGACGAATTTGGCAGCTTTTTCAAGGCTTTTTGCCTTGAGATCTTCCATGTTACATTGAAGATAAGTTATCAATTAATCATTCAATATGTCTATGTGTTGTTTGATTCTATCTTGTTCTTGTCTTTTGTTTAACATGCTAGGCTAGATTTATCTTGTGTTTGCTTAGATCTAATGAAACCTAGCTATTGATTATTGGTTATTAGTGTGTTGTTAGTTGTATTGGATGATTGTTCATCTATGTTAGGCTTAAGAAAACTGGCTAACTTCCTATTCGGTAACTTGCTTGAACGTCTTAAGAAACATGAACCAATGCGTACTAAAGGTTTTTATGGTTGTATTTAATGCATGAGCGAATTCTAGTGATCCCATGTTAGGAGCTTCCTATCCGGCTCGACATAGGAGTGAAGTAGGAGCTTGTAGAGTTGGGGAAGTACGTACGCCACCCCACGATTGGTATTAAGGAATACACCCGTCATCCACGCAATTAATACACACTAATCAACCGGTAAAAGATAGTTAGGGAGTAAGGAAATCTAAGTAAACACATTTCTCTCCATATAAGTTTTACCACCTTTTCATTTTCTGTTATTTTATTTTATTTTATTTGCATTCGTAGTAACTTGGGTTAGTTGACTAGCAACTAATTCCGCCCACTCCTTCAAACCCGAGATTTTACTTTCTTTCATAAAATTATAAAAACATAAAAAAGAATCTTCTCTAACCCTTAGACCTATTAGAGTAGTTTTTCATACCTAACGAACACTATTCCCTGTGGAGAACGATCAATCCCCCATACTTACCACTACACTATACTACATCGGTCAGGTACACTGCCTGGTGGGGTTGTAAGCCTCTTGAGATCCCTCGAGAGGTAAAACCTGTTGTAAGGTTGCAAAACCACGCATCAAGTTTTTGGCGCCGCTGCCGGGGAATAGTTATTGTTTAGGTTGAATTTTTATTTTATAGGTCTACTCACTAGATTCCTTTCTAGTGAGATTTTTATTTTATTTTTCTAGGTTTTCTTTAGTCTATCTTTTTTTCTTCGTTTCTTTGTTCGTAACCATTACCATTAGACATCATGGAAGATGGTAATATCCTCGATCCCAACATCCCACCACCACAACAACCACCACCACCTCCTAGAGCCCGTACCTTAGGAGAGTACTCCCGTCCTAGCCACCATGGCTATCGAAACACCATTGAGCTCACTCGAGGAGCCAATGTCACACCCTTGCGATCCGACACCATCCGGTTGGTGCAAAGCGGATGCACATTCCATGGACTTCGTTCTGAAGATCCTAATCAACATCTCAAGGACTTTCTCAAAATTGTTGATTCTATAGACCTTGATGTTGCCACTCGAGAGATGACCCGATTGCGTCTCTTTCAATTCTCTCTGCGGGACCAAGCTAGTCAATGGCTAGAGCGTCAACCCGCAGGATCCATCACCTCTTGGGATGATCTCACCACTCGTTTCCTTGCTCAGTTTTTTCCACCGGGAAGAACTACCAAGCTAAGGAATGATATCTTGATGTTCCAACAACGTCAAGGCGAAACCCTCTACGAGGCATGGACTCGATTCAAGGACTTACTCCAAAAAGTCCCTCATCATGGCATAGAACTTTGGCTCCAAGTCCAAATCTTCTATGACCATATCAATCTCTCCACGAGGCAAACCATTGACCAATCGGCCGGTGGTAAGCTACGTGATCTAAGTGCGGAACAATCATGGGCTCTCCTAGAGGATCTTGCTCTTTATGACAACGAAAGTTGGAGTGATCCCCGTGATTTGAATAAAACGGTCAAGGCAATATCTTTGCCTTCGAACAATTCAAGCACTTCCGACCGTAGGATCATAGAACTTGAAGACCAAGTCAAGTTTCTCATGAAATCCTACGAGGCTCCTAAACCTTCAAGCCAAGTGAACAAAATCACTTCTTCATGTGAATTATGTAGTGGTCCCCACGACACTCGTGATTGCATGGAACTCCCCGAACAAGCTTTTGTGGACTACGCATCCTCGCGTACCGACGGAGCGGGAGACAAGTGGTACACTTTCAAACCCGAGCCAAACCATTACGGTGATTCATACAACCCCTCATGGAAAAATCACCCGAACCTTAGGTGGAAACAAAACCAAAACGCACAACAAACCAATTCTTCCAACCCACCTAATCGTTTCCAATCAAGCGGTTCCAACTCGAACCGTACTTTCAACAACAATCCTTCCGGCAATGGTAGTACCAATAACTTTGAAGGATTGATGTCCCAATTTATGGCATCTCAAGAAGCTCGGATAGCTAGATTCGAGTCCGAATTCAATCAACAACAAACGGAGATGACCAATAAAATTGACAACTTGTTGAAAGCTCTCAATAACCAAGTGTTATCACCTCCACATAAGGACGCTAGAAACACAAATAGCGGACCCCAAGTAAAAGACCCCTCTTCATCCAAACACGTCCACTTCGTCAATGTTGTCACTATCAAACCAATTGATAGGAATGAGGATAATAGTAAACCTGAGGATGAGGTTAAGAAAGTCGAGGTTGATAAAGAAGTTAGGAAAAGTGAGATTGAAGAAGTAGATGATGATGAGGACTACTTCAATAGGCCACCCACTAAGGAAGAGCGCGCATATCATACAAACTTATTCAATGACCCCGAGGCACCATACTTACTAGGTAGACCAATCATAGAAATAGGCGACCCTTCTAATCTCAACATACCATGCAACATCGGACATTTGCATGTGTGGAAAGCCTACATCGACCTTAGATCACCCATAAACATCATGACTAGAGCCCACTACAACTTGATAATGAAAAATCAACTTGGGTATAGGATGTTCCCTGACAAGGGTTGGATGAGTAACTTCACGGGAAGAGTTAAGGGATTACCGATTTATGTAGGAAACTTCACCTATGTCACCGACTTTGTAATTGTAGAAGACATCCGCCCAATAGTCGATGCATCCTTAACTCAAGTGGTTTTTGGAAAACCATTTGTTGAGGTCTCTAGAATGACTTATGAACCTTCCTTAGGGATAGTTAGATTTAAGGATGAGACCGATGAGGTAAACTACCAAATGCCATATAAGATAGAACAATTCCAACACTTGTCAAATGTTGAGAAGGAGCTCAAGCAAGCGGTCTACTATAGGAATGATGAGGATAGAAATAAAGGAGTAGACTATGTTATGGAAAGGATATTCGGTTTCTACAAGGATTGTTTGAAATTAGGACCGGAATATAAAACCGGGAATGAGAATGGCCCAGGAACCGTGACCAATGATGGAGTCACGTAATGTGCGTGACTTTGAGTCTAGCTACAAGGCTCGTTAATAAAGAAAAGCGCTTCTTGGGAGGCAACCCAAGTTTTATTTGCTTTGTGTGTTCATTTATTTGCTTGTTTGATTTTATTTGTTTCCGTATGTATGTTTAAATTTTATTATTATTGATTCATGTTAAAAACTAATTTGTGAAAATGCTTTATCTTGTTTTTAACTTCGTCTTAACTACATATAAATGTATTTTGCAAAAGTTAAGTGTAAGGGAAATCTAAATCGGTTTATTAGAACACAAATGAACATGAATCGTAATAATATTAAATGAACATACATATTAGTATTTGTTTGAGTCAAATGCTTGTATCGAGTCATAATGATGTTTTGCAGGAATTCCAGGAAGTAAGGTATAGGTTTTTCCAAAAATTTTCCGGAAACGTAACATGAGAATTCTGTCAGATCATATCTGACGGCGTCAGGAATTACAACCTGACGGCGTCAGGTTTAATTTTCTGAAAATTTTTGAAAGTTTTGTTTTCATAAAAAGTTTTTATTAAATCTCTAACTTATAATCTCCAGGAATCTGCAAAATTTTCATTCCACAAGCATTATATCCTTATATATAGATTTTATCCCGCCGATGTTATGCAGGTTTTCGTGTTTGTTTTCTCAGGTTTAACAGGTTATTTTGGACAAGGAAATGTTTTTGAATCAAGCTTTTGGCGATGCATTAGTCATGGAGCTTCAACATTACCTTGGAAGAAGATCTAACCGTGTTACTTCATTATCCACCGAGCGAATCAGGGGAGTATTTGATTTCATTCTTTTACTTTATGCTTTTACATTTGTTATTTGAACATTGGGGACAATGTTCATCTTAAGTGTAAGGGGGGGTAAAAGTATGATTAGAGAATGCTATTACGCTTGATTTTTGTTTGTTTAATAATAGATGTGTAATAAAACTGAGATAAATACCTGTTAGGGCAATTTTAGTGCCAAATTTAAAATTTTTTACAACATTTAGGAGTGAAACTTTGATCTTAATGAGCGTCTCACGGATAGGAGTTATATGACTAGCACGAAACCGTACCACTAAAAAAATTTTCCACTCCCAAATATGTGAGGTTCGCCCCTAGAATTGGTAGGAAAAGCATTTATGCTATGATGTGTGTACTGGTAGCACTTAGATTCTAGAACTTGCGTTAGGACCATTCCGAGGCTACAAGTGAGACTACATTCGTGTAGTTAGGATTGACTACATGATAAGAGGCATTAGGATTAACCCATTGTTTTACACCTGTGTTTTTGTTATAATTACATTGGCTACATTGGTCAAGTAATTCTCCCACACCCTTTGCGTTGTACTCATTTTTAGTACACGATACCCCTAGTACACCCCTCAGAGACTATCTTTTCGTTTCGACCTTTAAGCATTTTACTTAAAGGAAGAATTTGTTACACCCCACTAAAATGTACACCCAAATCGCCTTAGCCTACCTTGTATGCACTCATTTTTAGTGCATTATTGTGTCAACATTTGTTTAAACCCAAGTTAATTATCTAGTTGATTACAAGGTTGCTAAGTCGAGTCATATCCTTGTACATATTGTTTTGGGACGATTGGGACTCATGGGTAAAGTACTAGTGTAATGAAGTAATGGGGAAGAACATCATTTATTACCCCCATATGTGCTAAATATTTTAAAAGTACTCAAAGTGTTTTAATTATCTTAATTCGAGTCATTAGATTAGTTAATTGTAAAGTTATGTAAAAGTTCAAGTGTAAGGGGAATGCAACGCCCCTATGATGTATTATTTTGGATGGTAGGGCAAAAGTGTATGCAAAAAAAAAAAAAAAAAAAAAAAAAAAAAAATTGAAAAAAAAAAAACAAAAAAATGAGAAAAAGAAAAATAGAAAAAACATACGGACTACCATCCCGTTTCATTTTATGTTTGTTTTATGTTTTTGTTATTTTCTTTCATTAGCTTAAATCGAGTCGAGTCTTGGCTTATGCAACATTGTATAGTACATGTAATTAATCAAGATCTTTAACTCGCCACCAGTAAAATATCCTTTATCCAACAAAACCGTGTTTTCCTTTTCCCTACACCTAACGTTATAACCCATGTAAAAGCCCTCTTTGATAGTTTATCTTAGGTGCTTACGCCTAGTGGAGGAGGTTTTTGATCCTTTCCCAAGCCTATGGTAATCTATTTGCTATGACAGGTAGTGAGAGATATTATCCGTTTTCATTTATGAGATTTATTTTGATGACACTTGAGAGATGTGAGTATCTAAACACTACTTGTGAGGTGCTAGTTTGTAATCTCCGTGCTTATTATGATTAAAGTGGAACGATTATTTGTTGTAATTACTTTTATGTTAGCATTAAATGACCCCTAACTTGTATTTTGATTAGAATAAAAGCGCATTTGCTTGAGGACAAGCAAATCTCAAGTGTAAGGGTATTTGATGAAGCGAAAAGTGTACCGCTTTTAAGGGGTCATTTAAGCCCTAAATCGTATTTATTTGATCAAATATTGTCCTAAATCGTTCCTTTTGTCATTTTAGGTACTTTTGAGGAGAAATCTGGAAAATGAGGCATTTTGGACGTTTTTGGAGCATAAAAGTGAAGAAAACGACGAAGTCTCAAAATCATGCTAAAAGTTACCTTTGACGGCGTCAGGATTATCCCTGGACGGCGTCATGGCTTGGCAAGAAAAGGTGGATGTGAAATTTACTCATGATAAGCCAGAGAAATTTGCATGGGAATTCTGACGGCGTCACGCTTTAATCTGATCAAGGTCGTCACGGCTTAATTTAAAGAGGGACGGCGTCACCCCTAATTCTGACGGCGTCAACCCCTGATAAGCCAGAACGGATTTTGGAGAGCTAAAGAGGGACGACGTCAAGAAGGTCATCCGGGAACCCTAAAAGCGGCGAGGTGACGGCGTCACACTCCATAACGTGACGCCGTCAGATCTGAAAGTCTATATATAGTTTTGCAATTTTTTGTCATTAGTGTGGAACTTATTGAGGAACTTTGTGTGTGAAAACCCTAAGACGAATTTGGCAGCTTTTTCAAGGCTTTTTGCCTTGAGATCTTCCATGTTACATTGAAGATAAGTTATCAATTAATCATTCAATATGTCTATGTGTTGTTTGATTCTATCTTGTTCTTGTCTTTTGTTTAACATGCTAGGCTAGATTTATCTTGTGTTTGCTTAGATCTAATGAAACCTAGCTATTGATTATTGGTTATTAGTGTGTTGTTAGTTGTATTGGATGATTGTTCATCTATGTTAGGCTTAAGAAAACTGGCTAACTTCCTATTTGGTAACTTGCTTGAACGTCTTAAGAAACATGAACCAATGCGTACTAAAGGTTTTTATGGTTGTATTTAATGCATGAGCGAATTCTAGTGATCCCATGTTAGGAGCTTCCTAGCCGGCTCGACATAGGAGTGAAGTAGGAGCTTGTAGAGTTGGGGAAGTACGTACGCCACCCCACGATTGGTATTAAGGAATACACCCGTCATCCACACAATTAATACACACTAATCAACCGGTAAAAGATAGTTAGGGAGTAAGGAAATCTAAGTAAACACATTTCTCTCCATATAAGTTTTACCACCTTTTCATTTTCTGTTATTTTATTTTATTTGCATTCGTAGTAACTTGGGTTAGTTGACTAGCAACTAATTCCGCCCACTCCTTCAAACCCGAGATTTTACTTGCTTTCATAAAATTATAAAAACATAAAAAAGAATCTTCTCTCACCCTTAGACCTATTAGAGTAGTTTTTCATACCTAACGAACAATATTCCCTGTGGAGAACGATCAATCCCCCGTACTTACCACTACACTATACTACATCGGTCAGGTACACTGCCTGGTGGGGTTGTAAGCCTCTTGAGATCCCTCGAGAGGTAAAACCTGTTGTAAGGTTGCAAAACCACGCATCAGTGTAAGGGTGTGGGTAACTACCGCCCTGGAGCTCTCTCCAGTCTCGAAGACTCGAGCTGGGGGAGTAAAGCCAGGGGGAATGGTAATGGGGGTGAGAATGGATGGATGGGATCTGAAATACGAGGCCAGCTCGAAGAAGGTATGTCCTCCTCGGGAGTCGGATCCCGCTGATGGGGTGTGAATGGATATGTCTGGGTACAAAGGTCGAATAGGTGGTCGGGTCGTAAGGGTGGTAAGGCATGCTGGTACTCTGGTGATATCGGTGGTGTAAACCCGATCATATCCAGATGTAAAATAGGAGAGTAGGGTGGAAAGGGTGGTAAAATCGGCACTAATCGTATCTGTACCCTCTTACGAGGTGTATGCTTCCTAACTGGGCCGTAGGGGTATTTTCGGTATAGCGGCATAAACGGTTCAGGCTCGTAAGGTGCTAACGTCCTAACTTCCTTGCCTCGGAAGGATGGTGAAAGAGGGGGTGGAATAGGCAAAGGTGTATCCTCTGCAGGGAGCCACTGCTGACTCTTCATGTATGCGTCATCAACAGGTGGGATGTAAAAAGGAGCATATGGGCTAATATCCTGGTGTGGTGGTGGTATATGTGCCGGTAAGGCTAGCACATATGGGTCTTTAGATAAAGGTGTAGTGGCGACTTCACCCTCCTCAAAGGGCTCCGTCTCGTCTGACGAGGTATCTGGTGCTAAGGCATAAAGAACTAGGGGTGAAGTAACTGATGCTAAGGAGTCCTCGGAATCTGAATCCGATGATATGCTAACATGAGAGGCTAATGACATGGTACTGTAATAACCCGTAAATAGTAAAAGTAAGTAATCATTAACATCAAGTGAGTAAAAATCTAGTGTGCGAAGATTAGGGTAAAATAATCTTAATAAGTAATGTACTGAGCGTGGTAGCAAGCAGGCACGGAGGGCGTAAGGTAATATGGTGTGAAATTTATTCATTTGAAAGTGTAGTTATAGTCCAATGTTTGAAAACATTTGGTTCTCTATAACCATGGCTCTGATGCCAATCTGTAACACCCCCTAAATTATGAGATAACAGCGGAAGACTAATCGGGGTATTACGGGGAGGATCGAAGTCATAATCATAGAAAACGGCTCTAAAGAGACATTTTGAAAATATAGGTCCTTCATATTAATTCAGTTACAAAAGTTTCATATCAGAGTTGGTGAAATCCTTTAAGGAAATAGTATTTTAAACTGAATTACATGTTTTATTTTACACCATAATAAAAGATAAGTTATTGCCCGCTCCATGCTTCGGCTGCTCCGCTAATTACCTGAGATAAACATGCTTAAAAGTTAACAAAAATGTTGAGTGAAATCATAGAGTTTGTAATTAATAATCAGTTCGAAACACAAGTAAGATTGTATTGGAAATACAATCAGTTGAAAAAGTGATATTGCAGTATATATATTGCCCTAAGTCTCATGACACGCAAAACGTTAACAAAGTACCGTAAAACGGAGGAGTTCACATCAAATTACAGATGGAATTATGGCCCTCGTGTAATAGGTGATTTGCCAATTCCTATTTTTCTCAAATATAGTGCATTGCGACTAATACGACTAGCAACTAAGGCATTCCGTCCAGTATTAGTGGAATAGGTTGTCAACCTCTAATAGATCTATTCACTATATTCGCGTTCACTTACTAGTGATTAATGGCTCATGATAAAGGGGCTTGTGGCAATAAGTTAACTTAGGCATATATCAAGTCAGGTGTAGCATAAATAAAAATACTTGTGATCAGTTTATAGCATGTATCTCCCTCATGGAGTGTAAAGTTGTTAAATAAGTAAAAATGAGGCTATGACTCACCTTATGTGATACTGGTGATGTGGAATGTAAATTCGGGTGAGATTATGGTAACGGCTTCAAAACAAAATCTGATAAATAGGGAAATCTGAGAATCTGACTTAATACGAATAGTGGATGTGAAAGTGAGTAACGAATAACGATTTGATCGCTGAAGTGAGTGTGTGATATGCTTAAAATGCCTGAAGTTCAAAAATAATATTACATATAATATTATCTTGTTTTTATGTCTTTAATCCAAAAATATCGTTTCCTCGAAAGTGGTGAAACTAAATGTGAAGTTAAATCGTTTAAATCTCGTTATATATAAATAACGTAACGTTATATAATAAGTAACTGAAACATAGAAAAATGCACGTGACATGACGGGAAATCGTAAAATGAAAAATAGAAATGAAAATGTCAAATATATTCTGTTGGTCTTTGTCCTTTTCCTGGTTGCAAAAAATTTGATGTTCTAAAAAAATAAGTAAATAAAATTTCATGTTCCAAAGGTGGAGAGAAAAAGAAAAAAAAAATGTAAGCAAATAAAGCTCGAAAATCGTCTTCTTTACAAATCTTTCCAATTTTAAAAGAAGATTAAGGTTTTTTTTTTTTTTTTTTTTTTTTTTTTTTTTTTTTTTTTTAATTATTATTATTATTATTATTTTCTCCTTTCTTCAGTTAAAATGTTAAGATTTAAGATATACTTTTTCAATTATTGATCTTTTAAACTCATTATCATATACTAGCAGGGTACCGCGCAACGCGGCGGGGGTACCCTGTGACTATATTTTGCAGCGAGCAAATGTTATTCGTTTACACGTTTTTCTAACAGGAAGAGGGGCTGGGCGAGTTCAAGGGTCAGAAGAACCTTGGATGGCTGAATCTATTGTGTGTGAAGTATGAGTAGTTTGTGTTGTAGCTTTTTATATTCTTTCATAAACCATGAGTTATTTTTATATTAACATTTCATAACTGACATTTTAATGTATATCAATAACTTTTTTTGAGTTTTATATGTTATAAGTAGATATGGTGCTTACACATTTTTTTCCCATTAAATCACTTATTTGATCATTAATATGACAGTTACAAGTTTTGAGGTTACAAGTATTGATCAAGTTTTGAAATCCTTCCATAAGAAGCAAGTTTAGGAGTATGAATTTTTAAGCCTTGCTAATTATAGAATAGTTTCAAATGCTTTATACGTTAGTAGAGATTAATCACACATTCAGAATTTCACATGATTTTGAAAGTAAAAATACTTTCTCTACATCATATTACCCCCTATATAAACAGTTAATAAAAATTAGAAGCAAACAAAACACTGATGGCACAACCCAACTCACCTTTTTGAAAATAATTGCTAGACATCGTCCTCAAGTAGATATCACAATCACAAGCTTATTTATTTAACAGATAAAAAGATATTCAGCTAATTTACATCTATCCGTTCATTTTTATCGATACAAACTTAAATCTATCCGTCCATTTTTCATTTCATGTGTAACAAATATGATTGGTTCAATTTAGAATTTATACCATGTGTACTGGTGTGTAAGAGAGGGTGGGGCGTTTTGCGTTATGTGACAGTGTGGGCCATGTCAAGGCTTGGTAGAAAAAATGGTGTAGTGGTAGTAGGGGCGTTTTGCGCCATGCGGCACCCTTTTTATTTATTTATTTTTTGTTTTTTTAATTACTAAAACTAATTAATAAAACTAAATAATATTAAAAAAAAGACAATTTCATTAAAATAAACCCTAAAACTATTACATAATTAAAAAAAAAAAAAAAAAAAAAAAAAAAAAAAAAAAGGTCATACAATTTCATACTAAATATTACATAAAAAACACTACAAACCATACTTTCTTTTGATTTCTTCATTGATTTGTTCATTAATAGCTAGTTGCTCGTCGGTCATCCCATCGGTACTTCGTCGCAATTGCTCCAAATCTTTCCTTTTGATTAGCGTTGCTTGGTCGTTGTATCTTTTTTCTTTAAGCTCACGACGCTTTTGAGCCTCATCCCCTATCCTCGCAAGTTGAGCCGCAATTTGGCTCAACGCGTTGTTGTCGGTGCCGGGCGGACGAGGACGAGGACGAGGAAACCCCTTTTCCTTTGGCACTTCGCCTACCGGAGGCCTTGGCCTCTCAACGACAACTTCGTCTTCATCCGGAGGGCGTACGGTACTCGGGTCCAACTCCCATGGCCGGAAAAAAAGCTCCTCGAACCCGATTCCAAAACACGTGTCCGCGTTGATAATCCGCTAAACAATAAAAAAAAATAAGTTAGTAACAAAAAAAAAAAAAAAAAAACGAACAATAAAAAAAAAATAAGTTAGTAACAAAAAAATAAAAATAAATAAAAAAATACCCAGCATAAAAAAAAAAAAAAAAAAAAAAAAAAAAAAAAAAAAAAAAAACTTACCTGCGTTAGGATCCGTGGCAATTTCTATTCACGCGCCAAACACATTTCCTCGTGTTCGGTCCAAGGCATACGCTTGGTCGTGACTCTCGGCTCTCCCACGGGTTTCTTTTTGTGAGACCGTTTTTTTGGTTGAGACGGTTCGGTGGCGACTTTCTTACCCTTCTTAACACTCGGAGGAGTCTCGGGAACGTCTCATAATCTTCGACATCTAACGGCTCGTGTTGAGACGGGAAGTTTTGAGACGGAATTTGTTACGGTTGAAATTGTTGAGACGCGAAGTTTTGAGATGTGTTTTGTTGGTTGTAAGAGTTGAAGCCGAAATTTTGGTTACCTAAACCAAAATTTTGAAACCCCATTTGCGGTTGAATGTTCGGTGACAAATGTGAAAGAACATCGAGAAGTTCTTGGTTTGTAAACTCGTTAACTCGACGAGGAGGAGCGAAACCGGGGTTGTTATAATTTTGTGGGCGGGTTGGACGGTTGGGATTCATAATGAAAGAATGTATATGATGGAGATAATATTATTGAGGGAGATAATTGAGTGAATGTGTATAAAAAATAAGGTTTGAGGTGGTTTTTATAGGGGAAAAATAAGAGTATTGAATTTTTTATTTTTTTTTAAAGGTGGGATAGAGCCGTTTGCAACGGCTATTTTTTTGAAACACACAAAGGGCTCGGGCGTTGTCTAATCCACGCCTATCGATTTTTTTGTTGAAGCACGGCCCGTCGTTTTGGGCAAATGGGCGTTTTGGGGCAAAACCAAGGGGCAACCACGCCCCACTACACAAGGCCTTAGCACTAAACCACCGATCGATTAACTCTTTTTGCTTTTTGACATTTATCATATAGCGATGTTCTTTTGCAAGTTGCAATAATGAAATTATTTTTCGTTTATTCAATGGTGCAGTATAAAGAAACAAATATATATAAAAGTAATAGAACGTAACTGTGTCAAGTGACCTCGTAAAAGAGACGCTAGCTTTCTCAGTTTTTGGTTTCTATAAAACGTTGGATTTTCGGTTTTCCAACCGCCTTCGACCAGCCTTTAGATTGGATTGATTACAAACTAATTTCCCAATGAGACTCGATATATAGTGTAAAAGAAAATGCTACTCATGTTAAAAAAATCGTTGCTAACAATATCTCTAATAAACAAAGACTAATACACCAGAACTTATGATCAACTTTTGTACAGCTCACGTTCTTCTAGATTTCAAGTCGTCATGATTGATCTAAACTAAAGTTGGAGTTGCAACTAGAACTAAAGCTTAAAGTTAAAATTTTATTTTCTTATGTGTTTGACTAGTGGGTTGTAGCCAGAGATTGTTTGTCGTAGAATGATGTATGATTCAAATAATATTTTGAAGTGTATTTATTAATTGAGAGTTGATATGCACAATATAATAAGTGATGCGCACATCATGAATTTTGAATATGCATATTTGATGTTGTATCATCTGCATTACCAATGTTATTTTGTGGTGTCTGAATCAATTTTGACGGTGTGTGAATTGCCTCTCGTATTTACGTTTGCTTGAACTAATTTACCTTAATAGCTCAAACTATAAAATGACGTCTACTAATTTGACCGAAAATAATGTCAAATGCTAAAAAACTGGCCTTAGAACTATGTTTTCATTATTACACTTGAAACAAAAACTAAAATGAACCCTAAGTTTCACATGATTCTCATCTAAGCACACCGGTGATGGACTAGGTTTTAACAGGATCGGATGCACAACAAAATTTAACCATAATATAATAGATACACCTTTTTATCTCGATGCCATTAAGAAAAGTCAAAGTTTTTTACGAAAGTTAAAGACTACGATACACAATTCCATCGGGGTCCCGTGATGCCACGAGACACCCCCTAGTTCTGTCACTAAAGTACACAATCAATAAATTCTTCTTAACATTTTGCTTTTTCGGGGTTTTACGATTGTATTATAGATATGTTTAAGGAAAATGATAAAAACTAGAGACAAAAATGTATCACACATAATTTTTGTGCTTAGATTTGAGTTTTATCAAAAATAACTAGAGGCAAAAATATATCACACTGGATGTCGCTTAATTTTTATGCCTTTAGAACAAAAAATAAAAACGGGGTCAATTAATTTTTATGCTTTTAGTATACAAATAAAATTTCCAAGGCTTTGATCAAGCGATATTACCATCTACAACCGGTTTGATCGCTTCTTCCTCACCGTTAATTGATTGATATGATCCTACGGTTATGGTTACCAACTTCTTTTTACACTTTCTATATCTTAACTTCCTATGCTTCTTCATGTTTATGTGCTTGTATTTTTTATCGACATGAAATGAAATCTAACAGTGATTATCGTGTTCGTAAACCCGAAAATCACATAACACATAGCTTATTACTTGCGATGTAGGTTAAAGCTATAGCAATTTAACAGCTAAGTTAATGCATTTTTATGTTAAATTAGATACCAATAAATCATGTGGAGTTGCTCTTTTGAAATAATAGGCTTATTTGATACTAGTATGATGATGATTGTTGAGTCATCCTCACTGGTTGTAAAAAAGATAGAGGGACCTAAACTTAGGCCTAATTTTAGACCTAAACCCAAGTGGCATCATCCTCATGGGTTGTAAAATAAGTGGGTTCATGTCTGCAGCTATCAGGATGATGCCTCTGGGTTTTAGGCCTAAAATTAGGCCTAAATTTAGGTCCCCTAATCATTTCTCATATATATGTGCATAATCATCCAGTTGATTTCTTATTTTTGTTGTTTTTAAAGGATAAAAGCAAAGTTGTTGATGTGACATTTAACCAGTTATAGAAGTAGAAAAAGTTGTTGATGTGACATTTACCCAATTATAGAAGTAGCAAAGTTTATAACGTAGACGCGTAGATGTAGAATTTCTTTATTTTATCCTAACAGAAATTCATTTTGATATACAAGGACTTGCATATAAATTTTAACCTCTTGGTTAAAAACACTCATTCAATGGTTATGTTGTTTGTGTTTTTTACTTTTCGTTGTTGCCGTAGTTGCATTCTTACCATTTTTGAAGTTACTGACTGTTGGATAGAATCAGGAGGAGCGACTCGAGCTGTTTGGAGACCTAAAGCGAATATCTAAAATGAGGCCTTTTCGATTACCTTTTCTCATATTTTTGTGCGCAATTCTAGTTTTTCAAGTGATTATGTTCATGGAGGGTTAATCTAAGAAAACTACAAGAAACTGTGAATCAAATTAAGTTTGAAAAGGAAGATCAGAAAGATAGAAAGTCAAACTTTGCTATTTCGAAAATCAAATTGTATGTTACTATAAAACATTTGTTTTCATATATAATAACAAAAGAAAAAACATAAAAAAAAAGTTATACACAAATAAACAAATGAACAAACGTTCTAGAACACGAGTGAATGATTGAGACGCTTGACAACTGATCGGTGTATTTTACATACACCTCATAACATGTTAATTACGCATTGTTGCATTGTTATTCGTTGTTATACATGTACTTTGAGGGTGTTTTGTGATTATGTAGGTTATGCGTAAAAAGAGTTAAGATGGTGATTTTACAAGAGAAGATTGAAGAACGAAGGACATATGGTTTTTAGCCTATGAAGACTTGAAGTTTAAAAGATGCACAAGAATAGTATCGATACTAAGTCATTTAGTAATGGTACTATATTATCATAGAGAAGGAAAGACAAAGAGATGTTGTCATCTAGGTTCTACTTAGTTGCGTAACTTAGTATTAATCCGTAACTTAGTCATATAAATATATCCTAAGCCGGGAGGGATTGCTTTTCACCCAATTGTTTACAAATCCCACTTTTATTTGCTTATTTACTTTTTATTGCTTATTTACTTTCTAGTTAATTAGTATTGTAGTTATTAAGTTATTAAATCAAACAATCAATCAATCATTTATTTCGTTAAACTTAGCTATAACCACATACTCCTCGTGGATACGATACCCGCTTGCCCTATTTAGTATAAGGTAATTAGGTTTATTTTTTGTCGGTACAACGACATCGATCAACAACTTTTTTGTTTGTTATTAGTCTTGTTTATTTTAAATCTTAGAGCACTCATTTTTTTATTTTTTATTTTATTTTCTTTTTTTCTAACTTGATTTATGGGAGTTGTAGGCTAAAAAATAAATGAAAAGGATAAATGAGGCTGAATGTCTTTAACTAAAATATCGAATTCTAAAGAGGAGGCCTAAAAAAATATGTGACCAACTATTTATATATAGTTAACTACATTTTTTTTCCTTGTGGTTTGGTGCGTATTTCATTTTTGGTCCATTTTTTCAAAAGGTCTTGGTTTTAGTCCAAAACCAATAGTTTCGTTCCACTTTCAGTCCATTTCGATGACGAAGTTCGTTCAGTTAGTTAAGTCTAATCGTAAAGTGGCAACATCAGTCCTTCATACTAACTGTAGTTTGCAACGTTAGTCCTTTATACCAAAGATCTTTTGCAACTTGCCACGTTAGTCCTTTATACCAATAATCGTTTGCAACATTAGTCCTTTCTACCAACGATCGTTTGCAAAGTTAGGCCTTTTATATACGTCTTTATTTATGTTTATATATAGATTTTTAAACACGTTTTTACACGCGTTTTGACACACGTTTTATACACGTTTTTACACATGTTTTCACACTTATTTTTATATACGTTTTTACACGCGTTTTCACACACGTTTTTACACACGTTTCCCAATTTTTTTTACAACTTTTTTTTTCTAATTTTTTTTTTAGAAAATTTTTTTCAATTTTTTTTCGAAATTTTTTTCCAAAAACATTTTTTTTCGTAAATAAACATGTGTAAAAAAATTTTGAAAAAAAATTCGGAAAAAAAGTTTTTTGAAAAAATTATTCAGAAAAAAAAATTCGAAAAAAATAAATTCAAAAAAAAATCTTGAAAAAAAATTCGGAAAAAAAGTTTTTCGAAAAGATATTCTAAAAGAAATTTCTGAAAAAAAAAGTATATAAAAACTTGTATATAAAAAGTGTATAAAAACGTATGTGAAAACGCGTGTAAAAATGCATGTAAAAACGTCTATAAAACGTGTGTGAAAACGCGTGTAAAAACGTTTATAAAAACGTGTGTAAAAATGCGTGAAAAAGTATGTGTAAAAACGTGTGTCATAACGTGTGTGAAAACACGTGTAAAAAGGTGTCTAAAAATGTATATATAAACATAAATAAAGACGTATATAAAAGGGCAAACGTTGCAAACGATCGTTGGTAGAAAGGACTAATGTTGCAAACGATTATTGGTATAAAGGACTAACGTGGCAAAGTTGCAAACAATCTATGGTATAAAGGACTAACGTTGCAAACTACCGTTAGTATGAAGGACTGATGTTGCCACTTTACGAATAGACTTAACTAACTGAACTAACTTCGTTATCAAAATGGACTGAAAGTGAAACGAAACTATCGGTTTTGGACTAAAACCAAAACTTTTTGAAAAAAATGGACCAAAAATGAAATACACACCAAACCACAAGGACCAAAAATGTAGTTAACTCTTATATATATGAAACCTTCGAAAATCCGAGGCTTTAATTGATTTACTCTTGAGCCACCACTGGCTAGAATTGATCATCATAGTTTTTGGGTATTAGGAGCTAACTGTTTTTTCTTAATTTCAACCGCATCACATCTCGCATGCATAGTCGCCTCGCAGTCCAAACAAACCGATCGCGGGTATGCATACGATTTTCCATGTGTTGTGGATCTAAGTTTACTTGTTTATGGATCTGTTTTACTCGTTATCTAATTGCAAATGTACATGCCCCATCTTGACATACAAAACATACTTTTTTGTCCACTAAAAGCACTTTTGAGTTTTAACCGGACCACCTATAATGTATGTAAGTGAAATTTAATGGAGTAAAAAACCAACACGATTGTAATATTATAGGATTCTTGTTAGTTGGAACCTCGAGTTATCTTGGTAGAAATTTGATATCTTTATTTCTGTCTTTGGAAATCATTTTTTTTTTCCACAAGGAATTGTGATGTATTTCTATATGAATTGGGTCACCATAAAAAAGTCCCATTTTCACAAACTTGGATTGAACTTTGTATCAATGTATCATGCTAGATTGTTTAGTTATTCGTTATAGACATCAAGACACATCATTCTGTTCCCAACGACAGAATAGAAAGACGAATTTCCTATACTATGTGTCTATGTTTAAAGACTCAACCCTGATACATATCCTAATGTTTAGGTATCTTAAGATGAGCTTTTGTTTTCTTATCTGAACCCAAGTCAAATGTGTCACAATCATTTACTTTATAATATACTCTGTAAGGGATAAGAACAAACGTAAATTTCCCTAATTTCATTATTCACAGCAAGCTGTATCTAGACGTGATATGGCTAAAAGTTAATTTTGCAATTCCTTTTTACCAAAATTCAAAAGCTTAAATAAAAAAGTTAATCAATCATAACCAAGAAAATGAGTACAATAAATAAGCGGATAATGAAACATGAATGACCTGGAATGTGACAACTGTGAAAGTTGCTTTTCTACATTGCATGGACTATATTCCAATTCCATAATATTCCTAAATTATCTCTTAAATGCTTATATTTTAACTATTCTTTGTTTTATCTTAAAAAATCATACGTTTATTGGTGGCATGTTTGTTTTGCAAGGGTAAAACTACATCTTGCTTTAAGCTTTATTTAACACTAGTTATAAGACCCGCGCACGCGCGGATTTCATATTTTGTGTATTTTTAAGCATTGATTTCTAATTTATTTATTTTATATATTTTTCTTTGTAAATTGTTGATCCAAACACTTTATAATTATTATAAGTATCTTGAATATCCAAATATTTTGTTTTAATATTATATAATTACCTGGCTAGCGGCGCAACTTGTTGCTCGTTTTTCTTGCACTTCTATATAAATCGAAAGAATTAATCATGATAATAGATAATTTGTATAAAACATCCATAGAATGTTGATGCCACTTCCTTTATAAGGAAAACCAAATTACTGAACGCCCATACCGTTATCCACGATAATCTAGTAATCTACACAATTCTGCATTGCCCAGAGTATCCTACTCTAGTACACATAAAACACCCCCTATTTGCCTGTTAAAACGCAATGCCAAACATCATATCCCTTAATTATTTTGAACCGCAAATATATGCTATATAAGAAAGTGTTATCATTAACAAAAAAGGTAAATTAGAATATAAAAAGATCACCTTTCATTAATCTTCCTCATAAGATGTTGTTTATGCATCACATATTTATAACAATTACATATAATCCAACATCAAATTAACATTTGTTGAAGAAAATTAGGGCGAAATTAACTTAACAATAGTAAGCCCACATCAAGGATTCACAATATTGTATTTATGTACCAATGAAAATCATCAAATAATTCTTACAATATTCACAAAACCATAAAAAAAATTACACTGATAGGATAAGTTGGAGTTCATGAATCTTTCCGCTATCTAATGTGGTCAGTTATATAATACAATGTTAATAAATAATCAACCAAAGATATATCAACATAATTTGTCACCTAGCTAATAAAATCTTTAAATAAATCTATAAAAAAAAATATGGATTAGCTTACCATCAATCTTTGAACATGTCGTTTATATCATATTCACAATTTAGACGAGCATAAAGAATAGAACCTGGTCATATCTAACTTTGAGAGACTGAATGTAAGCTAAACTGTCATATTTCACCAACTGATCCGAGAATTTGGGGATGAGAATTTTTTGGGATTTTTTCTCTCACACGATTGGATGGTTGGAGAAGAAGAGGAATAGGGTTTGGTAAGGAGGATGAGTGAAGCTTTCAAAGGGAATCCGGTTTTGTTTTTTTAAATTGCGTTTTTTTCTATAAATATAAAAGAATAGCATAAAGGCCCATGTGTATTTTCATTCTTTTTGTACATGTTGGTGCAAAAACGATTTTTTTTTAATTGTTAGAAAAATTAGGTTTAATTATTTTTCAAAATCCAGAAAAAAAATCAAATTAAAAAAAAAACTATTACTAAATAAGGAATGATTTGATTTTTTTGAAATGCAAAAGTCCCCACTTAAGGTTTTGTTTTATTATATAAATAGATATAATGCCCGCGCATGCGCGGGGTTTTTTCTAATATTTTAAATAAATTATTATTTTTAATTTTGGATTTTTAATTATTATAACAGAACCTTCAAAACCATTGTACTTTGATTGAGGTATTGAATTAGTGTTATTTACGAATGTAATGGGCTTTAATATTAATTAGATTTGGAGGAGATGTACTTGTGTCGATGATTGTGCGTGGATGAATGATAAGAGATCGAGTTTGATTGATAGAGGAGGAATTTGGGAATGTTGGGACTTCAGGATTTTTAGTTGGAATGATACTGAATTTTAAGTTTCAGCCCAAATCTTTGAAAAACTTGCTCCACCGTTTTTAAGTTTTATTTTTTTTAGTTTTTGACACATATTTTTGTAAGTTTTTTTTTGAATGACACACACACACACACACACACACACACACACATACATACATACATACATACATACATACATACATATATACATACATACATATATAGATACATATATATATATATATATATATATATATATATATATATATATATATATATATGATTTTTAATTTTGATTTATAATTATATTTGATGTACGTGCTAAAAGTTCATATATTATTTTCATAGACATAGGTCCTCTCTATGTACAAAGTTTAACTACCGCATTTGAAACCATTTAAATATGTTTTAAATTGAAGATCTTAATTCACACTTTCAAGTGTATTTGGGGTTGATGAATATAATTATAATAAAAAAAAACATTCCTAACACCCTCGTAACCTTGTTGAATATTTACAATTACATAAATTACTAACATCAGTTAAACCAAACTCCAAGAGGGAGACCAGATAAGTTATTGATCTCAATTTTGATGAAGTTCCTCTTAAGCTCTTATCATAGAATATTGGACCCTAAATAATTATATAATCAAGATAGATTTCACAATAGCAAAGCATTATTTATAAAGATAATCATTCTGATATGGCAACTGGAAATGCCACCTTAGAATACTCAGAATCACATGCACCGTAGATGAATATTTGTTCTTAAAAACTATCAAAAGTGGTCCGCCGATCGACTCGGGGCGTGGACCGGTGCGGATTGGTGCGGCGGCCAAAGCCCGGGCTGTTGATATGGCCGTGGAGATGCCGTCGCGTCGATCGTGGTTGGCAGCGAGCGCCGTAACGGCGTGCTTAGGGACCTGCGTGCTCCAGGCACCGGCCTGCGGGCACCCCATTCGGCCCGTCTTGAAACACGGACCAAGGAGTCTGACATGTGTGCGAGTCAACGGGTGAGTAAACCGCAAGGCGCAAGGAAGCTGATTGGCGGGATCCCCCTCGCGGGGTGCACCGCCGACCGACCTTGATCTTCTGAGAAGGGTTCGAGTGCAAAACCTATTATGTATTTCGAAACTTCATCTTTAGAAAGCTATCATAAACACACTCTCTAACTTTGGTTTTGTAGCAGGTGTCTACGCTTTTACATCCTATTATTAAGTAAGGGTTTTAACAAAATAAAACAGAAACAATTAATAGTTTAACATATTTAAATAATTACAAAGTAGGATAGTTAACCTTGTTGTCAAGATTGTAGTCCTAACATCATCATCACCTTCGTATTGTTCCAAGTAATATTTTGCATCAAGTCTAGGTAAGCTTGCATACCATGGCACATCAAGTGCCTATCCAACATACTCACCAACTTCATAAGATACAAATTTATGATAACAAACTTACATCCAAACGGCTACTTATGTGTTAGTGTAGGTCGATCTTGAGGGATCAAGCAAAAAACTGAGGAAGAGCTAAATGTACATATTAGCAAAAAATTGGACACTTTGGCATCCGTATCATCATATAGTACCAAATAAATAAATCAGCTATTGAGGAGCCCGTTGCTAAGAATTGCATTTTTACGAGCCAACATCAAAGCTGCCACAACTTTAATCATCCAAAAACAAAAAGCCATCACCAAATTTCTCAAAAAAAAAAAACACTAAAATATAGCATAACTGAACCATGCATTTATAAAATCTAAACAATTGATAAGTGAAAAAGAATTATGAAACATGATCACAAGTGATGAAGAAGAAGCCATGTCAAGATATTATAGTTGCAATAACCTTCAAAATTAACAGAAATATATCACACAATCATTAGTATACAAATTCATGAACGGCAAACGAATAATAAGAAACTTACACATTGAATTTATTGTGTCCGCCCTTAATATGCCACTGAAATCGATTGTGAACACCAATTTAATGTTTGAATTGGAATTGGAATTGGAACTCGAACCACCTCTACAATGGAATTTTAGGAAATTCAGACCATGATATAAACTAAGAGGGTGTTTGGGATTGTTATTCTTTCAGGTGTGTGGACTTTGAATGTAAAAACTTAAACTGCTTATTTGCTTACTTTGTGCTAAAATAAGCACCGATGGAGATGTTTATTATATAAGTGCTTAATAATAAGTATAAGCTAAACATATGAAATCCGAAACGCCCTATTTAGATGTGTGTCAAAAGTATGCAATGATCAATTTAAAGTGTTAAATAGCTTCACGTAAAACAGAAAACAATAAGTCTTGTGTTAAGGTTTCCAAAGCAAAATCGATATCAAAACATTCAATGCTTCAGCAACCATTGATGATACCTGCTTACTGTCATCATCTGTAAATTAACCACAATACCCTGTAGGCCAGTCCTTGTGCAGCGGCAAGCACTTGAGCCTTCCCGGCCTGTACATGGCTCATGTTTGGGTGTTGGCACATTAAAGTTTGAAAGACCAGCAAGTTCAGCAGATAATGTCCACTTCACTCTAAGAAGATTTGGCAACTTCATTGAGTTGCAACTTACATGCACTCGTCAAAAATTAAAACATGTATTACAAATCATGTAAAGATAAGCTATCAAGTATACATACCTTAGAAGCATTGAACATGGTATTGTACTCTCTTACTTATTAAACTACTATCATATAAAGTAAGACCTAGATCAAGAGCCTTAATACACAAACATAAAGCATTAAACATCAGTTTCGTTTATAAGATAAAAGACTATATACATGACATGAAAAGATGTCAATTTACTTAATTGTTGATTTGTTATCTTTTATATAATAAATTCTGAACACCAAAAAATTAAAACAAAACAACATTCTTTGTTACAAATAACCTGAAATTTGTAACACTGCAAAGAACCTCGAATTTGTTCATATGATGTTCACTAATTTAGATTCTTTATCATATGGTAGTAAAATAGTCAAAAGGAAAACCAAGATTTGAGAAAACAAAACAGAACAATTAACCTTAATTAAATTAAACTATTAATAACCTAAAATCTCAATCAATAACAAACACTATAAAAACCACTCATACAAACAACTAATCTAATACGGCAAAGTTGAAATCAGCTTTAAAATGGCATACAAACACTATACTTAAATTTAATATGGCATAATGATTGAAATCAGCTTTGGGTTTTTAATATAGATTTAAGAGCAAGTTACCTCGGTGCAAAGTTGGTTCTTTTGTAGTTCCATTAGCAGCCTCGACCCTTTCTCCTACAGTCCTGCACTGAGTCTTGTGTACCCAGCCGAAAGGGACACCCGTTTGCTCCTTCACCACCATGTCAACAAAGATTTCCATAAACATGAAAAAATATGATAACTATTTTTAAGATATATCGGGTTGTTGTTGGTTTTTGGTTAATAAGATTATTAGGTTATATTAGAATGAAGAATGAAGAAAGGGGGTGTGTGTTTTTCTGATAATTCTGATAATGGATATGTGGGTGTGTGGGTATTCCGGTTTTGATAAAAATTTACACTTTAGCCCAGAAAAGATCTAAAATTAACAATGAAGCCCATGTGTATTTTTGCCCAATTAAATGTTTAAGCATAAAACCGATTTTTTTACCAATTATTTGGCAAATATAGAAAGATTTTAATTTTTTTAATAATTAAAAACCTTTTTAAAAATTCAAATTGTAAAAAATATTACCTAAAAAGGTATGATTTGATTTTTTTGAAATGCAAAAGTCCCCACTAGGGGTTTTGTTTTATTAGGTAAAAGATTTAACATTTGTTGCTAACATATCCTCTTTTTCAACCAAAGTTGAACATAGACTAAGGGTGTTGGCAATGGACGCGTCTTCCCAGCGTCTTGGGGGGAGGACGCCGGTGAACACCGCCGCCAACCCCCAAGACGCTGGCGTCGTGTGATTCGGAAGCAAGATTCAGACGCTGAAGCATGGGAAAGAGACAAACTCAAATTTTGAACGTTGGGCTTCTTTTTGCATTTTTTGGCTTTGTTTTTTTAAAAAAAAAAAAAAAAAAAAAAAAAAAAAAAAAACTCAACTTTGTATATATTTGTTGCATTGTATATCTAAAGAACATGTTCTGATGATATTTGTAGAAGATGATATACAGCAGGTGTGTATATACTGTTTGGAGAAGATGATATTTGAAGTTTTTTGCAATTTAGTCCTTGTGTCTTGGCTGTTTGGTCCCTTTCAAATTTGTAGTTTTTTTTTTTTTTTAATTAAAGTAAATAACATTTTTTTATTTATCCTTTATATATAAATAATAAATTGTTTTACATATAATTTTTATTATTTATAACATTATATACAAATAATAAAAAAATAAAATGAGACATGATTCCGAATCCTCCAGAATCCTCCCACTGCCAACAGTTTTGGCTTCAGAATCCTCCTGCCACATGGCACTCTGTGATTGGTCGGTGGGAATCATGCCAAGACTCCGAGTCTTGGGTTGCCAACACCCTAATACATAAACCAAATTGAAGTGGTTAGTTTGGATTTTGAACCACAGCAACGTTTTGTTTTTTTTTTTTTTTTTTCAGCAAGCTTCTCATTTTCATTTCAGGTTTTGATGTAACTGATTTGGAGACTGGGTTAATACTTAATAATTCTACTAGGTACATCAGTAACATGATCTCATTTATCAAGTTTATGATTCTTATAAATAAATAAATAAATAAATTGGTCCAACACTCTGGCAATCCAAACTGCCATTAAAAAATCCATCTCCAAAAAGGACAAAAAATTAGTGGCTGATGCTGAAATTTTGAAAGCACGTCAAATCCAAGAAGATAGAAACATAGTGGATGTTTTTTTTTTTTTTTTTTTTTTTTTTTTTTTTCTTTGCACATCCATGCATACATGATACACGCCCCATATAAATATCATCAAGGGATTCGTTTTTTTGCGGTCAACATATGTTTGATAAGATATAAGAACCTGAGATTTGGAGGTTGTTATATACTTTTGGGCATGATGACGCAATTGTTGGGTGTATTTGTAATGGTTTTTGTGCTTGAATTTGAGTGATGGGGTTTTTCGAAATTTTGAACAGGTATATCACTTGCAACAGGTAAGCCATCAGGTTGAGATATCGATAAATCTTGTGTCGATATGATTGTAACATCTTTTTTTGGGATAGCTTTTGTTTTTGTATTCATGTTGATGATGAGATGTATATACATAAATGAGAACACATTAACAACAACAAATAAGACAGTGAGTATCAAAAATCCATCGAAAAACAACGCGCACCAAAAAAAACATAGCCCAAAAGCATAGAGTAACAGATACATGCAGACAAAGACTGCTAATAACACGAAAAACAACTAACAACCTCGGCAGATCTAGTGTACGATTCCTATGTCGGTGTTGTGTGTATGAGTATGTGTCGTTAGTCGGTGTTTGATGATAAGAATGGGTATGCATATGAACACACACCAAAAAATATTAGGCCATTAAGTTAGGCGGTAAAGTTTAGTAATATTACTGTTTGGTGGACTGAAGTTAGCCCGTTAGTTATATCAATATTTTAACGAATTGGACTTAGCGAAGAGCAATGGGCTGGGCCAATCGAATTAGCCAATGATTATCGTGTTTGTAAACCCGAAAATTACATAACACATAGCTTATTACTTGCGATGTAGGTTAAAGCTATAGCAATTTAACAGCTAAGTTAATGCATTTTTATGTTAAATTAGATACCAATAAATCATGTGGAGTTGCTCTTTTGAAATAATAGGCTTATTTGATACTTGTATGATGTAGACTGTTGAGTCATCCTCATGGTTTTAGGCCTAATTTTAGACCTAAACCCGAGTGGCATCATCCTCATGGGTTGTAAAATAAGTGGGTTCATGTCTGCAGCCATCAGGGTGATGGCACTTGGTTTTAGGCCTAAGTTTAGGTCCCCTAATCATTTCTCACACACACACACACACACACACACACACACACACACACAATATATATATATATATATATATATATATATATATATATATATATATATATATATATATATATATATATATATATATATATATATATAGTAGGGTTATTTTCAGAACCAAAAAAATGTACAGAACTGCGAGAACCGATCCTAGCCATCTATTATTTAATCAATGGTTATAAATGATGGTGGCATGATTGTAATTAAATAAAAAATCAATGAATGTTTTATAAAGGGTTTAGGGGTATTATTGGTATTTTTTATAATCATTTCAAAACCGTTTAAGATTTAATTTCCCAAATATAAACCCATTTAGGGTCCATTTTTCCTCACTTTCAGCCGCCATCTACTCTCTCTCTCCCTCTCCCTTTTTCCGGCCACTTTCCGGCGACCACCATACGCCCTCACCGCTACTCCTCTCGTTACATCGCCACCACCAAAATGACCCTTGTGATATCCTCTACACCCTACCATACCACACGCGCCCTTAAAAACCCTCACCGCCGCCATCTCATCCACAACGCGCCACCACCATCATTCTTAATCACCTCCCACGTATAGATCGAGCAAGAAGAAGGTAAGAATACCGAGTCACGCTCGTTGGTGACTCGGTGTGAGTGACTCGTGACTCACCGAGTCACATTCTTGATTATTTTGGGATCGGGTTAGCTTTATAATCATGTGGGTTAAATCTTTATTAATAAAAAATGTGAAATAACATTTGTTTGGTATCTAAGTCGTGTTGCTTGTGGAGTCGAGCAAAGCCGTGAGCCTAAGCTCACGGTTGTGTTTGTTATTTTTTTTTTTTATTATTTTTTTTTTTTTTTTTTTTGTACTACTGGAGTTGTATATAATGTTGTAGTTGGTGTTTAATTTTGATTCGGATTGATTTTGATGAGGTAGTGTTGTAGCCGAGAGTGGGATTAGGATTTAGTTGGTCATAAATTAAAATCGGTGATGCAAATAATGAGATTTGATATTGCTTCGTTAAATCTACGTTTAAATTAAAATCGGTGATGCAAATAATGAGATTTGTTATCTTAGTTTATTTACCAAGCATAGCTTATGAGTAAGTATGCATATGTGTTATTGAGAGTGCATATGTGTTTTTTGACGTCGCTGTTAATTTGTTTCGAACAACAGATAAGAAGATATCACTTTAATAAAAAAGAAGTGTGCATATTTGTTATTGAGAGTGTATATGTGTTTTAACTTTCTTCTGGTGAATTTGATGCCTTTTATACATATGTGCTTTTACATTTTTTGGAGTTTAAATGTATTGAAAGTACTTATATGTTTTTAGTTATGATATAAGGATGTTTTGTGATTGGTTCTGATTTAAGAGTGCACTTGTGTTTCGTGTTTTAAGTATGTACTAATTTCTCAAAGAAGTCAAGAATATGGTCTCGTGTGCACTTGTGCATATGTGTTTTGATAGTTGTTATGATTAAATAATTCGCTTATTAATTATTTATGGTTACAGGTACGAGTATGATGAATAATATGAAGAGTGCACATGTGTTTTGTACATATTAGTTAGCGAGATGATAAGGATTAAAAACACATGTGCACAAGGATTAAAAACACATGTACAGATTTCATGGGTTCTTTAACTAGGCGAGGAATAACATGTGCACGCCTAAAAGATGAACCAGCTGTTAAAGACATTGGATTATGCACATGTGCACACATATATTCTGTAATAAATTGAATACAAGTGTAAATATATTGACGCTTGTGATAATGTTGAATATCATATCACTAGAGTAATACAATTTGTAAATTTTGTAATTGCATAAATTTATTGTTAAAGTTTTGTTGTTTGTATTTATATTTACTTAATATTTTTTAAATACATGTGCATATAAAACATATATACATAAACGAAAAATACAATTGTAATAATGTAGTTAGTTATTAACTTTTTTTACAAAACACATGTATTTTTAAACATGTATAATGAAAAAAAAAAATCCTAAAATTTAGGGGAAAAAAACGGTTTTAATTATTAAAAAAAAAATCCCTAAAATGTAGGAACTAAAAAAACGGTTTTTATTTAAAAAATCAAAAAGAAATTAAAAAAAAATGTAATTTTACTATTATACCCTTTTGAATTAAATAATAAAAATAAATATCCAAAAACATCTGATTGGTTGATGCTGGTTCTCACAGTTCTGTACCTTTATTTGGTTCTGAAAATAACCCTTCCCTATATATATATATATATATATATATATATATATATATATATTATATATATATATATATATATATATATATATATATATACTAGACTTCAAAGCCCGCCCAATGGGCGGGCATGACTTGTAAGCCCTCTCGGGCATATAAGCCCGCCCACAGGGCGGGCATGACTTGTGAATATCGTTGAAAAAAGTAAGTTTACCAAAAATAAAGATACAAACATACTAAATTACATATGTTGCATACCAATAACTAATACCTTTGTCTAATACGTTAAGCGGGCTATTATTATTATTATATGTCGTACGTCTAATTCCTTCAGGGAGATGTTTAACCATTTTACTGAACTTAAATAATCCAAAAATCCTTGCACAAACTCATCACAATTTGCAATTCATCCACGAATACACTCTAAATAAACTTGAATCCGCTAATAATCTCAAAAGTTCATTCCTCACTAATATTCTTCACATGCGAAGATACTAACTAAAGTTAAATTCGGTAATAATCTCAAAAGTTCATTTCGAATTCATATGCTAAGATATTCTAATGTAACATATACTCTAACAAAATAAATTCTAATGTAACATATACTTCTTCTCGTACTCTACGAATTTTGCATTCCATTCCACTTCAAGAACAACATTCTATACTTCTTCTAATACTCTACGAATTTTGCATTCCATTCCACTTCAAGTACAACATTCTGGGGGAGTGTGGCGGCTTCAGTGTCTGCACAAAGGAAAGAAGAAAATCAGAATCAAGATTCACTGGTTCAGAATTATATTAGTTCCAAAAAGTAGTTAGAAATTTGAGTGTTAGAGGTGGCAAGTTTGGCCGGGCAGATTTAGGTCGTTATGCCTCAAACATGCCAAATGTGTATTGACCACCTGAAAAATTAGTCATTTTTTGTATCATATTCAAGATACTGGCTATTTATATAGAAGTAAAAAAACTCGGAGTAAAGTAATTCAAGTCAGCCTGACCCATTTTCACAGACAAAAAACTTACCCATTTAGTTGGTTTTAAGAAATCATTTTTCTAAGCAGATATAGGAATACACTTTTAACATTTATCATCATCATGCGATTATTGAAGAAAAAGAACATACCAAGAACAACTGGAGCCAAAGATAGCCATAAAGTACCGGGTATCGACTGTCCAATAATGAAGCGAGAAGTAGCAGAATTGAAGAACGGCACACGGGCTGTTCATCATAAACAAAAAACAAAAAAACTTCCAAGAATCAGTTTTCTATTGTTTTCAGTCAAGAATTAATTTACATGTCTGTTACTCATGTATTCTACCTTTGATCGTGTTACTGTTCATTCACGAAGTGATCGCATACAAAACATGTTTCCACCCGTTTTTACTCTTATCTATTCCAAACCTGTTAAAAAATGTCTTTTTCTGTCAATATTATTTAGAAAAACTTGATAAGTAAATCAACATTGATGGTAAAAAAACATACTTGTCTAAGAGATATTAGACGTGCTTGCTTGCTTTCTCATTCTAGAGCGCCTAGCAGATTCTCTAATTGAAACCATGCTAAAACATAGCCAGCCATATATTTTTTTCATTCGTATAGGAAGGGAGGATATAAATTTCATGATAGCATCTCGATCATTAGGTAAAAGGAACTGGCCATTTGGCATGTTTATATCTGAGCATACCTGATTACGATTTAAATACAAACAATTAGTGATAGAACCTTATTCAGGAGACTATTTGCTCCTATAGACGACCACCTACAAAATATGAATACTTAATTGTGGCGATATAGCTGCTTGATGAACTAAAAAATACAAATACTTACTTGTACATTGTTATACCGGCCTGTTATGCTTGGTTGTGCACCAGTAATAGGAGGGCCTGATTATGTGGTTCTTCCAAGTATTCATGGTATCTCTTTCCAAATTCTTGGTGATCCTGTAGACGTCAAAAAGCCACCAAGACAAACATCAATTAACCCAATTCATGGCAAAAACTTAGAGAATAAGATGTTCAGTTAAGAACAACTTTAAAAAAATAGTTTATGCTTAAAAGTAAAAACTGGTCATTTGAAAGGGCGCTTGGATTCAGTTTGGCATAGATTATTAGATCATTGGGTCAGTTGCAGCAGGTAATAATGGCTTTCACAGCTTACGTATATTTTCTTGGAGTGAGTACCATTGTTCATTTTCAAAGCCACCAGCTCTGGCATGAAAGGGCAGCCGTCACTTGTTTGCACTTCATAAGCTGAAAAAGCATAAATAAAAATACCTATTATGGGAGAGCTCAAAACATCGGCATAGGAAGCCAATGATTTTCTTAAAGTGCATGTAAACTCAGTTGATGCCTCAATTTTCAAAAGCGTCATTTGATGCTTCCTGCGTTTCCTTGCGTTTCTTGAAATACTGTCCCATGTATTTTTTGAGCGGTTTATTAATCTACTTGAAGAGCTTTGAGCCCAGTTTCTTTCCTGCTACACGAATGCATAAAGCTTAAACAACACAAAAACTGGATTAAACCATATTTTCACCATAATTACACAAGTAGAACTTACAATATCATATCCATTACCATGGTCTTAATCTTTTTTATCTTTGCTTAAATGACATTTGCAGAATTTTTGTATGTTTTTTTCTGCATTGTAATATGAATACAAATGGTATACCATCGAATTGCGTTATTATTACAAATGGTATAAGATGCTGCTATAGGTTATGGGCCTGAGTAATCTAATGTTTGAATCTGAGGTGGGTTCTTCCCTACTTGAAGGAGTATTGCAGATGCAGAAGCTACAGTAATAAGGGCTCCAAAAGCAAACAATGCTGCTGTATTCTCATATCTATCAGCTGATATACCTGATGTCCCTGAGCTGAGTGCACTCTCTGCCACGTAGACCGCAGGCTGCACGAGTTTATAGACATCAAATTATTAGTACTCTCCTATAACCTATACAAAAAATGCAATAGTTTCTGTTTGCATATAATGCAAAAAACAGCATTTGATGAGGTTAGAAATTGTAAAAGACTTTTTGGGAAATGAAATTCTTCTGTTTAGTTAGTATTGCAGATTTGATACATATACGCGGCGTTACCAATTTTCTACCAGTAATAATTTGATTATGAGGTTGTACACATCAAAAGTACACTTTGGGCATCTTTCTAACGTTCCCATCTAGCTGTTTCTTCTTGGTTATAAAGTTCTGTGTAGAGATAACCCAAATCAACCCTATGATAGTAAATAGGTTTTAGTTATAAAAAGGGATGTGTCTGAATAGAACCAAGGCAAGAGGTCTGTCTTGCACACAATTGCTTGCTAAAACCAAAAGAAAACTGTTATGGTGACTTGACTGGCATTTAAAACAAAACTCTTTTAGTATCAAAATTTCATTTCAAAAGTTGTCTTCTTGGTTACTGAAAGACCAGTGTACACAGAGCCATCTGAATGACCAAAGGATAACCAAAATCGCCGATCATTAGAATTTTCACATCTACTGATGATATTAATTAAGGCGAGTCCCAAATCAAAACATCCCTACTTGAAATATCGCAACATAAGACAATGTTCTAATGACTACATGATATGGTTGTGAAGTTATCGAGCATAGACGTACCTCAAGTATCCAGCCAGCATACTTCACATTGTTGACATGCTGGTTGACATCCAGATCACTCCACTTGCTAAGACCATCCACAAACCAAAAAACACACAAACACCATCACAATACCTGCAAATGATTTTAACACATTAACTATTCACATAAGACTAATTAATGGAAAAAAATGTTTGCAAGTCAAATGATATTTAGTATGAAAAAAAAATGAGAAACCATGTATCAAGTAAAAACAACACCTTACCTTAAAAGCACAATAGAAGGTAATGCATTAACTGTATTTAAACCAAAAGCATATCAAAGTCCCTCTTAGTTTTCGGTAGATGTCCGACAGTTGACGGAGGACTTGAGGTCCAATCTAAATGTCTCATGTAAAATCCACACTTGAGACCCAAAGCGGAAGCACATCTGCTCCATACGATGGTTCTCGCTGGAGAAAACAAATAGAAAACACTCTTCTTATTGATGATATTCGTATCTACATATATACATATATACAAAAACCATCATTTTTTGTATGTTCTGATGTCAGGATCTCATGTAAAATATATAGGTATCTTTTATTAGTAGCCCTATACCAAATCTGCAGCAATAAAAGTCACAACCAAGGGGTTTGACTTTCAGTTATACTCCAGTGGTGTTTTCAATGGAACCTGTGGTGCTGAATTAGACCATGGGGTTACAGCAGTTGGGTATGGAACTACTGCAGATGGCATCAAGTATTGGTTGGTGAAGAACTCATGGGGCACGAGTTGGGGTGAAGATGGATACATCAGGATGCAGAGAGATGTTGAGGATAAAGAAGGGAAATGTGGCATTGCCATGATGGCTTCTTATCCAACTGCTTGATCGATATATGCCTGCAAGTCGGATACTTTTGATGAATATATGTTAATCAATTCCTTTCTCCCTCTTGTCGATATTTCTCTGTGTACAGTTGTCCTGTAAATCAAGACAACTCAGTAAAAATGGCGCAGTTGTATGTAACTCGCAAGTTTAAAACCTTACTAAAGAAATTGAATATATCTTCTTATGACAATGATTATGGAGTTCGCTTAACAGTTTATGATTTTTTTTATTCGCATGTCCATTATCAAACACAAAGATGGACTTACATTTGAATGCAACTCTGTGTCAGTTAAGCTTCAAGTAGGTTGCAAGTTCGGTCAAATTTGATTAATGGTGGGCCACATCCTGTGGCAACACAAAACAACTCATTTACCCAACATACACTCGAGCCAAAGTTGTCCCTTAGTGCCAAATGCACTTTTTGATAGCTTCTCTGATCGGAGTACTCCGTATTGTATTAACAAAACAAACTTATTGGAATAAGCACATTTACTAATAGAACTTTTTAGACACACGTGTGATTAAGGTATGATAGAAAGGAGAATACCAAAGGCATCTGATCTATGTCAGCATCATTCTCATGTTCAACAATCCAATTTGCAGCAGCCTCAAGACTCGAATTACCTGAAAACAGATATTTCAGAAGAAACAAATACAATGTAAAATCCAAACAAAGCATTAATCTAGCAATACTAAGCTGAATATGGGACCATTTTTCTCAATGTTACATAGTGTAACATCATGAGATAAATTGCATAGAATGATAACGGCTTTGGTTTCAGCCAGCTGCAGTATCATCAAAATAGACAACTGGACATTCTGGGCTATCCTAGATGATGATGCCACTTTTCGATGGAGATATACATTGGATGTGCCTTGTTTCTGGTATCTTGTATCATGTATTACCTGGAATAAAATATAAATAACATACAATAGTTAAAAAATGCGGACCGGGAACCATTCCCGAATCATTAAAAATAACGTTGACAAACTCAGGCCTATGACGAATAAACTATGGGCCACGGTCCTCATGGTAAACATAATATGTCACATGATTTGCATCAGGCACTGACCTGTTGTCCACCATGATGGCTACCTTGTTGTTGCTTCTTGGCTTGCCTGTAAACCTCCTACAAAGCCTCGCAAGGCACTCGGTCTCCACCCTTTCGAGCTCATTGCAGCACTGTTGCATTTGTTGCTGGTATTGTTGTTTTTGCCTATTGAAGCTCATCAAAAGTGGTCCATATAAATCACTTTGTTGTCCTTGCATGACACCATACTTGTTTGTTTAACGTAATTTAGTTAATTCTAGTCGTTGAGAAAATTTACCCTCTACTTCTGGTGCTGGTCATCAGTATCTTCAACCTGGTCTCTTTACAAAGTGATAAGGAAGGATCTTCTTCGTTGTCAACAACTCACTATCTTTTGAAAATTTGTTTCTGAATCTCATACGGCTTGGATATACTTTGGTTAGTCACCCTCCTCACACCTTTCAGCCTTTTAAAACTCTTCTTATGCAGTCATAAGCTCTGGACGCATCACTTTCAGATCTATTTTGGCTGCTATTGTAACCAAACTGGTGTTTGCTGTCGCATCAGCAAACTGCACTTTTTCTTGGCTTATGTCCTTTTGTGAATGGCTTCTAAGTGAGCTCGAAGCCATGACACGTTAACTTTTATTGCCTTTGCAGCTGAAACAATCTTCCTGTAAAAAACAACATCCATCAATTATGGAAGACACTAAAGACCACTGTAAAGACACTAAATATATTAAACAAAATCATATTTTTAAACCAAATAAATTAGCCATGCTTGCCACAATTGTAGGAACCTCACATGAATGATATTAGAGCTAATGCCTAAAAAAATACAAACGAACACTTTGTACTGCTGGGATGTTGCCAGTTTGTCTTTTACATTCGTACTGCTACGATCTCGAATTAGTACTGCCATTGAAGGTTAGTACTGGTGGTATATATTCGTTTGTACTGCTTGTATTTATTATATAACAGGATGCGTATAACTGATTTCTGATAACTTTACATAGATTAACAGCTTCGTGTATTTTATCATATTAACCTGACAAATTATATTACCAATTCTTTAAACATACAAACCTGCAAAAAAAAAAAGACATATGCATACACAAAATCATCAAAATAACATAGTTTCATTAGGGTTATGAGAAAAGAAGAAACACCTTTTTTTCAATAATATTAGGGTTTTGTGAGGCTACGAATGAGGTTTTCAGAAGAAGAGACTAATAATATTAGGGTTTTGTGAGGATAGGAATGAAGGAGGATGTGCATCATACATAATGTAACGATCAGTTTTTTTTTTTTTTTTTTTTTTTTTTTTTTTTTTTTTTTTTTTTTTTTTCGATCATGTTTTAGGGATTAGAGGAAAAGATATTAGGGTTTTGAGACAATGTTATTATGAATGAACTGATAATTTTTTTTACGTAAATTTAAAGATGGATAATATGTTTTGGATTATTATTGGATTTAAGACATTACATTTTGATTTTGAATTGCATATCACAACTTCTGGCTTGTTCCACTGGTTGAAGGCTTGTTTATGGACTAATAGACCCGGGTTCGAATCCAACATCTTGCATTTTTGTACAAATTAAATCCGGATTTAAAGGTCAAACTTTGAATTATTTGGTCAAATGTTGCTTAGGTGGAATAAGAGCATGATTACTCATCAATCCAGCGCTTATTCATCAATCCTGCATTTGATGACGTCATATGCATCCTGTTATATATAATATGTAGATATATATATATATATAGGGGGGCTTTATTTTCAGAACCCTGTTAAGTGCGGGAACTGCGAGAACTCCTCTAAACTAATGAGATTTTTTTTAATATTAAAAATTATTATTAAATCAAAAAGGTATTATAGTAAAATGCAATTTTTATATTCTTTTTGAATTTTTTTATTAAATCCCGTTTTTAAATATTCCTAAATTTTGGATTTTTTTTTTTTTCAAAAGCTAGCATGGTTCCAGAATATTAGCAGTGCATATATGTTTTTTTTTTTTTTTTCACTCTCTCTTTTTTTTTATAAAAAGATGAGGTGCATGTATGTTTTTTAAATAATGTAAATTTAAATGTGTTTCTAGTATGTAATTGTTTACACTTTTTTTTTTTTTTTTTTTTTTTTTTTTTTTTTTTTTTTTTTTTATCAATTTACCAATACTTTTGCCTAATCATTATTTTTTGAAAGTTTGAAACACAAATCAAAAGAACATAAACTTTTATAAAAGAAAAACAAAATTCATATACTTGAATGTTACATTTTCACTTATGTGGAAAACTAGAAGGGGGGTTGAATAGTTTTACGTCTTTTTAATTTATGAAAACTTTTGTTTACTTTTTTAAAAACTTCGATTCTATCTTATGTGAATTCAACTCTTGATCAATATGAACATATATAAACAAATATAGATAAGTAATGCAAGTAAGGTAAATATAATGAAATAAGAGAGAGAGATGAAAAGATCAAACCACAACACGGAGATTTATAGTGGTTCGGCTACAAGGACACCTTCCTTGCCCTACTCCACTCCTTGAGTCACCTACTCGAGAGTTTTCTTCACTATGTCAACAAACTCCCTTATGGTGGAGAAACCTTACACAACTTTAGCTTACACCGGCTTAACGACACAAAGCTAGATGTCGAGTCCTAATCGTAGCTAGAACCAATCTCACAACTAATACACAACTTCTACACGACTTAATCACGACTTCTTCACGACAGCTTCACACCGGCTTCACGACTTCTTCACGACTTCTTCTTCACGACTACTTCTTCACAACTATTTCACAACTACTTATTCACAACTAATTTACAACACCACTACGTAATTACACTTAGATCTACTTATCACAACTACACAACACTTTACACAATAACACAATTGAATGAGGTAAGTAATAACACTTCTTCACTAGTTGAAGTAGAGTTCTTCTTTTGCACTTTTGGTGGTGGAAGCTTGGATCACTTAGAAACCAAAGCTTAAGATTATATGATCAAAGGATTTTGAAGATATGAAATGTGATTTAAAACAGAAAGTTTTAGTGTGCAAAAGGTGAGTAAAAGTCCAGGAGAAGGCTGCTATTTATAGGAGAAAATTTGGACAGCTGGAGGTCTACTGGAGCGGGGGCGGTCCCCTTAATTATTAAGGGGGCCGCCTAGCAAAATTAAGGGGGCCGCCCCTACTGGCCGTTAGCCAATTTTGTCCTTTTGTGGGGAAGGTTTTTCTGGAACATTTTAACTGATTTTGGTTAAAAATTTGAATTCATATTTTTATAAAAGATTAAACATTTTTATTTAATGCCAAAAATGTTTTTCAAAAATATATAAAATATTTTTGATGTTTTATAAAAAATCTAGTTATTAAGAAAATGTTCCTTTGATCATATAATGCATTAAGCATTAGTTCATTCATACCTTAAGTGATTTGAGTTGTAGAAATAGATATTTACAACTAAATACTTGTTTACGTCATAATTTTCCGATTAATGATTTTACATTTTGTGATTATCAAAACGTAGAGATATCGAAAAATATTAATAACGTGTTTAGGCATTATTTATATCAACAATCTCCCCCTTTTTGATGATTACAAAATCTAAACTCATTAAACCTAAAGATTAGTTTTTAGACAAGTATTTAGTGAGTTTACATCTATTTCTCCCCTTTTTGTAGAATCAAAAAGGTTAAGCCGACAAGTTTTAGAATCTAAATTTGTCGGGACAAGAACTCCCCCTTGATGTGTACTCCCCCTCGTTTGGGGGCACCAAGGAAACGAGCTATGGAATGCTTGCAAAAAAAATGTTAGAAGCACAAGTATATGTAACAACAATAAGCAAGCATATAGAATAAGATCATTCATATAATAAAAGTGTTGTGTATAAATACACAACCAAAAGATTACAACATGAAGCATGCAAGCATACAAACAAAAACTACTAATGAAACTACATAATCATCTTAGAGGTACATGGTCTTCCATGGAGCTTGCTTACAAGAAGATTGTGAAAAATTATTTTTAAGCATTGCATATGCTTAATTGGGTGAAAATGGAGGTGGTGGTGGTGTAGTGGGTGAAGGAGGTGGAGGAGGTGGTGGTTGTGGGTTGGCAATCATGTTTTCAAGAGATGAAAACATGTAGTGTATCTCATCTCTAAGAACAAAGACTAAGGTCCGGTTATGGATGCAACAAAGACAATTATGACCATGGGCTTCAAGCATTGCCCAAGGGATAGGAAAGAATGGTTGTGGGGTTGGTGATGGTGAAAAGTGAGCATCAAGATGTGTGATGGGTGATAGGGAAATGGCAAGTTGGGTGTATGAAGGTTCTTGAGTGGATGGTGGTGATGATGCTCTTGGTGATGATGTTAGGTGAGTGTGGATATAGTCATTGATGGATGAAGTGGATGGAATGGAGGAAGATGAAGCTCCATGGGTGGATGGTGTTTTTGATGGTGCATTTGGTGCACTTGGGGATGAATTTTTAGGTGGTGGTGATGGAGTTTTGATGTCATCTTGGGTTAGGTCTATGAAAGGTTGTTTTGGTGGTATGATAACAAGTCTTTGTTTCCTTGAAATCTTATAGATGGAGGATTTTGGTGATAGCATTGTGGATGAAAATGGGTGTTTGATGAAGGTGATGGTTGATGAAGTGAAAGGTAATTGTAAGGAGGGTATTTATATTGTGAAAATGTGGATGATTTAGGCAAATTGTGGAGGTTTTGTGGTAATATTCCAAGTCCAGTTCGTGCATTAAGGGTAATGGTAGCTGGGGCTAGGTAAAAGTGGTCACAAGATGCAAAAGGAAACAGTAAATTTTACTGTCCAGATGGCCGGTCCCCTTAATTGTTGGGCGGCCCCCTTAAAATGAAGGGGACCGCCTAAGGAATTAAGGGGGCCGCCCATCTGGTGATTTCCCAGGCGACCAAATTTGAAAAATTTCCAGAAAAAGGTCATTTTTAGGGTGTCTTTGCAGCAAGTTCCATTTGGATCATGTACATCAAGAATGATTAAATATTATAGATTGCATATTAAAATAAATAATATACATATTTGAGACTAGAAAAAAAATCATATTAGAAGCATAGTCATATAATTTCAAATAAACTAGTAGCTTAGTTCTAATAAGTTTATCATCTAACATAATAGAAGTCATAGCAAGCAAATGTTAAGATAATAATATTACATATAAATGTCTAATTATAACATCAATGATAACTAACGAAACACTCATCAAACAAGTCTATTTCTTCTTCTTTCCAAACATCCTTCCAAGTGTCTTTCCAATAGACTTGAAACCACCTCGTACTTCTTGACGCATCTGCTGTGTGGTGTTGAGTAGTTTGGTTTGTCTTTCATACAGCAGTTCGTCTCTTCGTTCGGAAGGAGAAGGAACTTGATACTCGGTGTAATCAAGATCCGGAAGATTTTGAACGAATGTCCTAGGTGATGGGGTACTAGCACGTGTTGTGCCCTCCTCCTCATCATCATCATCATCATCGTCTCCTTGATGTGACGTGGAACCACGAGGTGGAAGTGAGACAGATTTACGAGATTTTCCTTTATCACTTTGGGAGCGACGAGCACGGACACGAACAAGTGGATTGAGGACCGGTAGAACAGACTCATAGATTGGACTCCGAAGCTGTGGATAGTGTTCCATGATATCATTGTAGAGACGGGTGAGAAACATGCCATACGGAAGATTTGCATTACGAGTGTTTTTGGCGGACATGATACGGTAGACAAAGAGATATGCCAAATTGTACGGCTGTTCAGTAACGATACCTTACAACATGTGGAGTATGCTCGTCGTGACATGATCACGGTGACCACTGGTACCGAACGCATTCTCACGAATGAGTTCTTCCCAACGTCTCATGTCGCTGCGTAGCTCCTTGAGAAGGACTTGGTTTGGAGTGATGTCAACATCTTTTGATTTGATCTTTCGACTAGTCGTACCACGAGCTAGCCCAAGATATTGACGAATCTCTTCAGGAGATGGAATCTCTGAGTAGTAAGGACCCTGTTGAGGTCGATGTTCCTCAAGAGACGAGAGGTCCCACTCATTAGAGAAGACGGCTTGACCGGAGAAGGGGATTCTTAGAATTTGCCCGAATTGAGCAAGAGTAAGAGTGATGAATTGGTTTTGAATCATGAAGGATATGAGGATATACCCATTGGGATCGGTTTGTAACGTCACTTGACTATAAAAGTCGAGGACAAACCGGGGAATGATTGGCTCATTTATTTTGTAGAGACAATCAAGACCAACGTTGGTGAACATTCGTTCGATGAAGTCGGATTCATAGAACGATGGATGGACAATTCTTCCTTCGTGAATGTTCCTATCCTCAATGGGACGATAGAAACAAGCAACAGAGGGAGCCATGCCCGGAGTGGAAGAGACTTTTGGAATGTATGCTTTTGTTTTTGAGACATCGCCAACCGTCACTTTGGGCATTTTCACCTATACAAGATAGCAACAAACAAAAAAAAAATAAAAAATGACATGCATATATTATATATGCTACTTATGTGGAACGTAAACATACTTCGACTCTAAAACCTAAATCCTAAGAAGTAGTTTACAATGTTCCTTAGTTTTAATTTTTAGCTCGCTTAAAATGTATTTTATGATGTTAAAGAATAGTTACAGGGACATTATGACAAGAAATCAAAAATATCCGAACGTTCTTTTATACATCATAAGCTACTTTGAAATGTGGCTAGACAAACATTGGATTGCATATCTAGCTATTTCTAACGAGTGTTTATGTTAAGTAACTTAGATTTTGATTCAAAAATTTCTTTCAAAATGCTGTGCCAAACGCTCCTTTAAATAAGAAAATAACTAGTAAAATTTCAATATACATATGAATTATGTATCTTGATGACTTAAAACAACTAATTGCGTGTTTATAAACTTGACAAGTAGTTATGAACTTAATTTTGATTAAATTTTGATGATTCTAGTTCCTAATCCAAACACTTTCTTATATTTATCAAAAACATTTTTTATGATTCGAAAAATATATTTTTAGGATTTGTGAGTTGTAATAAACCAATGTGATTAGTTTTAAGAGGTGTTTATGGCATAATTCAACAATGTGATTAGTTTTGAAAAAGGAGTGATTAGTTTGACATAATGGTTTTTTAATTACTTAGTTTCTAGGTTGATTAAGCATTCTAATCCTATGGGGAGCATTTGGTTATAAGATTTCTAGACTTAATTTTAACAAATTTTAGATTAAAAGAAAGTTTAGTAAAAGACCTAATTATGATTAGACTCAAAATTGAATGGAATTAGATGAAATGTGAATTAGAAAACTTACAAAATGTGTTGCTAATCAAGATACAAGTGTTTGCCCCTTGTGAAAATAGTCGGAGATGGTGATTTGGTGAATGGTTTTTGAGTTTAGGTTCGTTTACAGCAGCAGCAAGTATGGGTGTATTTGAAAAGTGGGGTGTTTGGTAAAGATTTTTGGAAGAAAAACGTTTTTGGGAGCTACAGTAGGCCGGTCCCCTTAATTATTAAGGGGACCGCCCCCGTTTACTAGCCGGTCCCCTTAAACATTAAGGGGGCCGCCTACCAAAAATGTATTTTTGTCGGATTTAGTTTCTGATAGCAAAATAATTTTATGTATATATATAGATTTATTATATATCAAAAATACGTTGGGTTTTAATGGCACGAGGAAGGAATACTTGACATTTTATTAACATTTCGTTAAGAAAACATTTCTTGAAAATTTTGGATAAAATGATCAAGATGTCAAGATGACAAATGTGTTAGGGGGTGAGAGTAAAAGTGCATGTTTATATATATAATATATATATAGTGTTGTATTATATGCAGTACCAATATTAGATACAGTACTTTACAGTACCATCATTGACCAATCAGAATTTAGTAAATTAGTTTCCATTTATTTAATTCATGTTATTATCCAAGGCTATTTATGGTAATTTACATTAGCATAAAATTCGTCATCTATTCAGGAAACTGATAAAAATCAGTTATCTTATAACTCCTCCTCACTCACACATATCTCTTCCTCAAACCCTAGTCTCTCTCTTCTCTTTATCTTTCTCTTTCTCTTTCTCTCGTACTTAAACACATCTCATTCTTTTTCTCTCTTACTAGCCGCCACCATCAATTGGCCACCAGCACCACCACTGCTACACTGCCATCTCCCTCATCAAAACAACCACAAGCCCTCCCTTATTTCACCATCCTCATCTCAGATCCGTAGTGTACGCGCCTCGTAACTCCCAAACGCGCCACCAACCGCCTCGCTATCATCTCACCGTCACCGCCAAACACCACCACCATCATTTCCATGTATAAATCTAGCCATGTGGAGGACTTTGGAAGACAAACTCGCGGTTTTCTCATGACCCGCCACCGCCACCCTCTTCTTCTCTTTTCTTCTTTTTTTCTTTCTTTTTGGTAAGTTAACTACTCTTACTTCTATTTTTTAACCTGAATCTCAATCATTTTTTTTTTTAAATAATTACAATTGAGTTTTATTTATTTATTTATTGCAGACTCGTTATGTGATGAAGTACATACATTCTGATGGTAAATTGGTCCTTAAGGTCACTGATGACAAAGAGGTACTTTTTATTTTGACTTTTACTTTTTATGTTAAATTTTTTAATATATATGCAATGCAGATAGTGTAGCTTGGTATATGTCTGTACTAGGTTGTTGCTATTTGTGTCTGATGCTTGGAGCGTTATGGCCTACAAGTGTTAGTTGATATGTACTCTTTTCGCTTACAAAATTTGGCACAAGAATAGTAGATTAGAAATAGGGCATTCTATTGTTCTATATCCATGCAGTAAAATTTGGCACAAGAATAGTAGATTGGAATTTTAGTTGACAAAACTACATGAATAAGGACTATGCATATGTGTTGTGCTAGTTGTTATATTTATTTTTATATTTTTTTTTGGCATAACTTGATATAAATAAAGACTATGCAATTGTGTTATGCTATAGTTGTTATGATTATAGACTCGTTTGGTTGTCATGGTCACGAGTTATAGTTCGACACATATATGTTTTTGTTTAAGTTTTATTTTATCAACTAGTTTTACAATTAATTTAACATGGCATAATTTGATATAACTAGTTTTTTTTTTTTTTTTTTTTTTTTTTTTTTTTTTTTTTTTTTTTTTTTTTAATATATTTTTGTTTCAGTGGGGATGACTCAATCATAGGAAAGACGGTGTGTGATGAAGATGGCCAACGAATGCACTTGTGTTTTTAGAAGGCATGCACATATGTTCTCGAAAGCCGTGCATATATGTTTTTGGAAGACGTGCACATATGTTATAATGAATTTAATAATACTTTTGTTTTTTATTGTCTTTTTATCTAATATCAATTTCTGTATATGATATTTATGTTTTTGATTCGCTATAAATTTAGAGGTCATATGTATAATGTTTATATTGGTGGCTTTAAACTTTGAAGTTTAAAAAATATATATTAGAAACATATACGCGGTTACCTTCTTGAGCAAAAAGCCTTCAATGTTAAAAAAAATTGTAATTGTATACAATGAACACATATAAACTTACATTCTTAACAAAAACACATATGCACACATGTTTTTTGAAAACTTGTTAGAAAAACACATATGCACATATGTTTTTTGAAAACTTGTTTGGTAAAAAAAAAAAAAAAAAAAAAAAAAAAAAAAAAAAAAAAAAAAAAAAAAACCTACAAATAATTATTTTTTTAATTCCGAAAATTAATGGATTTATAAAAAACATTTTTTTAATGAAAATATTAAATAAAAAGTAAAAATATAGTTTTACTATTATGCCCTTTTGAATTAAATAAAATCTTTGAATATTAAAAAAGAATTACATAAATGCCATCATGTATTATTAACCATTGATCAAATGATCCAAGGGTCTAGATTGCTCTAAAGTGGTACTGTAAAGTACTGTATCTAATATTGGTACTGCATAGAATGCACCCCTATAATATATATATATATATATATATATATATATATATATATATATATATATATATATATGTTTATTTTGTGTGAAAACGTGGGATGTTGAATGGAGTTAGGAAATGATGAGGTAATGACGAAGATAGGTGCTGGCGGTGACGGGAGTTTGTTTCATCCATAGTTTTCTTGACTCGACGGTCAAAGTGCTACTTCTACGTTAATCCACTTAACTCACTTCTCTTCATCACCATGAGTTATGTGACAGTGGACACGGAAGATTTTCTTGTTGAACGTTAAAGTTCAAAAGAGGCAAAGGGGGAAGAAAAGGTTCGAGGACGAACAATTTCTTTTAGTTCTAGATAGTCAACAAATGACGTATCTAGGTTATGTGCGTATATATATATATATATATATATATATATATATATATATATATATATATATATATATATATAGTATGTATAAATAGTAGTATAGGTATATATATGTATACATGTATAAGGAATAATCTACTAACTAACATACTAGGCATAAAAGACTAATGGGGGCATGCAATTGGCTAGTTCATTTATCTACGCATATAATGGTGAGCATGAAAGAGCGGCGTACCTTTTGGTCTTCAACATGTGGTCTTCAAGTTCTTCAAAGCATATTAACTTAAAAAGTCAATTACGAAAGAGATATCGCCTTTCCCGATGAGTTTGCAATCTAGCCACTTGGTCCCCATGATCTCATTTGTCCATAGTTGTTTGGCCCAAACATGGTTTGCAATTGACTCGGATGCATATATGGTGGAAGTATTCCCCAAGGATTGTAGCTTGGTGGATTTGGGTAATTCCACATTGGGTAACTATTATTATGACGGTTTGGTATATTTTGGTTCTTTTGGTTTTTTTAGGTGAGGACGTGTTTTAGGGAGTGTTTGAGCCTAAACTTGGTTTAGGTTTTTACTTCATTTTAAGGTGGTTATGGTTTTTATGCCTTAACTTGTTAGAGTATTTTATCTTTTAAATTTTTAAAGTTTTACTTACTATCAGAGTTTGGCTAATTTCTATCTTCAAGTAGTATCTTAGTTTGACTTAAGTTTTCTCACTAGTTTCACATTCAAACTTTACATTTTTAGTTTGACTATTTGAATCCTTAGTTGAATTAAATCCTAATCCGGTTTTATCACTTGATACTCTTTGAATACTTATTATTTCCCTAAGAGAATTACTACTATTTTCGAATTTGTTAAGCCTACAAATTTCCTCCTTAAGTATTTCATTTTCATTTTTAGTTTCTTGACATGTTTTACATTCAAGAATTTCTTTTCCCTTTTCTAAGTTATGTAGTTTAATTTTTAATTCTAGTATTTCTTTTTCTAATTGATTATTTATGTGTTTTAGTGATTTATTTTTAGTCATTACTTTTTGGCCTAATATATATAACCTATTATATTCGTTATCTAGGTCTTTTTCATCTAATGATAAATTTTCATCACTAAAGTATTCGGTTTCGGAACGTACCTCACTTGATGTCTTAGCTATAAGACACTTCTCCTCTTTTGTGGTTTCTTTCTCGTCTTCTTCACTATCACTCCATGCTCCTCCAATGAACGCCTTTTGGTTTTGCTCCTTTGACATCATAGGGCATCTTCCAATGAGATGATTTGGATCACCGCATTTGAAGCATTTCCTCTCGCTCTTGCTACCTTTGTCGTCTTTGTTTCTTTGGAGTGTTTTCCTTTCGTCATGTGGTTGTCTAACGAATCTTCCTCGTCTTTTGAAAAATTTCTTGAAGTCTCTAACGGCCATGGCATATTCTTCATCATCACTTTCGGAGGTTGAGCTATCCTCGTCACTTGATGCTTTCCTAGCTTTCAACGCGATTGACTTGCTTTGCTCTTTCTTTCCTTTAACCACCTCGAAGTCTTTCTTGATTATTGCTTCGTAGACTTTCAAGTTGCCAATCAACTCGTCAAGTTGAAGAGTTGACAAGTTCTTCGATTCTTCAATCGCCGTAACTTTAGCTCGCCATTTTGGATGAAGAGCCCTAAGAAATTTCCTGACAAAATTCTTACTAGAAAAACTCTCATCAAGTGCCTTTAAACTTGTGATGATTGTGTTAAACCTAGCAAATGCATTATCAATTGATTCCTCTTCCGGAATCGTGAATTGTTCATATTGTTGAACAAGAAGATCTATTTTATTATCTTTGACTTGACTATAACCTTGGTGAGTTATTAGTAAAGAATTCCAAATTTCTTTTGCGGTTTCGCACATAAAGATTCTTTCGTATTCTTTACGTGGTAGCGCATTATAAATAACCATTTTAGTCTCATTATTTTAGAAAGTTTTCTTTTTAAATCATCATTTTGTTTTTCAAAAGGTACAATTTCATCCTTTTTAGTTTCAAGATTACGTTGAATAGGTAAAAAATCACCATTAGTAATAACATGCCAAAGATCTAGATCTTTTGACTTCACATAAGTTTCGAATCGATTTTTCCAATATAAAAATCCATCACTTTCAAATAGTGGTGGTCTTTGCATAGATTGCCCTTCTAAATATTTTTCAGATTCCATAGATCGTTTCAAGTTTTAAAATACAGTTAATTTTAAAAATCTTGTTTGACGTGGCTCTTGATACCAATTGTGGAAAACTAGAAGGGGGGTTGAATAGTTTTACGTCTTTTTAATTTATGAAAACTTTTGTTTACTTTTTTAAAAACTTCGATTCTATCTTATGTGAATTCAACTCTTGATCAATATGAACATATATAAACAAATATAGATAAGTAATGCAAGTAAGGTAAATATAATGAAATAAGAGAGAGAGATGAAAAGATCAAACCACAACACGGAGATTTATAGTGGTTCGGCTACAAGGACACCTTCCTTGCCCTACTCCACTCCTCGAGTCACCTACTCGAGAGTTTTCTTCACTATGTCAACAAACTCTCTTATGGCGGAGAAACCTTACACAACTTTAGCTTACACCGGCTTAACGACACAAAGCTAGATGTCGAGTCCTAATCGTAGCTAGAACCAATCTCACAACTTCTACACGACTTAATCACGACTTCTTCACGACAGCTTCACACCGGCTTCACGACTTCTTCACGACTTCTTCTACACGACTACTTCACGACTACTTCTTCACAACTATTTCACAACTACTTATTCACAACTACTTCACAACTAATTTACAACACCACTACGTAATTACACTTAGATCTACTTATCACAACTACACAACACTTTACACAATAACACAATTGAATGAGGTAAGTAATAACACTTCTTCACTAGTTGAAGTAGAGTTCTTCTTTTGCACTTTTGGTGGTGGAAGCTTGGATCACTTAGAAACCAAAGCTTAAGATTATATGATCAAAGGATTTTGAAGATATGAAATGTGATTTAAAACAGAAAGTTTTAGTGTGCAAAAGGTGAGTAAAAGTCCAGGAGAAGGCTGGTATTTATAGGAGAAAATTTGGACAGCTGGAGGTCTACTGGAGCGGGGGCGGTCCCCTTAAATAGGGGGCGGTCCCCTTAATTATTAAGGGGGCCGCCCCTACTGGACGTTGGCCAATTTTGTCCTTTTGTGGGGAAGGTTTTTCTGGAACATTTTAACTGATTTTGGTTAAAAATTTGAATTCATATTTTTATAAAAGATTAAACATTTTTATTTAATGCCAAAAATGTTTTTCAAAAATATATAAAATGTTTTTGATGTTTTATAAAAAAATCTAGTTATTAAGAAAATGTTCCTTTGATCATATAATGCATTAAGCATTAGTTCATTCATACCTTAAGTGATTTGAGTTGTAGAAATAGATATTTACAACTAAAAACTTGTTTACGTCATAATTTTCCGATTAATGATTTTACATTTTGTGATTATCAAAACGTAGAGATATCGAAAAATATTAATAACGTGTTTAGGCATTATTTATATCAACAACTTAATTACAAGTACAAAAAACACATATGCAATAATCGTATTTCTACAAAAGTCGCAAATTATCTTCATGTATATTTGTGTTCATCCACTTCTCGGTCTTCAATGATATCAACATTTCATCAAGCTGAAACAAGCATGCACAAAAACAATTAAACCAGAAACAAATAAGAAACAAAAATTAATCATAACTATCATAACGCATATGTACAATCTTGTGTCTATCAAACATATTTTTTTAATCATAAACAACTATCAAACACATACATGTTCATGAGAACGTGAATGTTTTCAGAACAGACTTGTTGTCAAACATAAGTGTTTTGAAACATGCATCTTTTGAACCATAATTGTTACGAAGCATACATGTTTTATAATTGTATTAACAATCTTGGGTTTTTTTCTTTTTTGTTTTAACAAAATATCAATTAATCATGCCCTTAAATTTAGGACGGTTTTCAAAATTGTTTGACATAAAATTCATATATTGCCCTTCCAGCCAAAAAGGAAAATATTTGTACTTTTAATTAATTACATTAATAGCACAATCAATCCTATTTTCGGATCTTGGCTATTCTGTTGTTAAATAACGATGGCAAATGGCACAGGTCACCGATCTATTAACTATTCAGAAAGCAAAAGGAACGATCATCTCGATAATAATCGTCGTCAAGAGCAACGTAACGAAGGTATTCCCAACAAACCCCATCCTAATTTTCGTGAGGAACATAAGTCGTTTTCATCAATCTTTGTCTCTAATATCCCATGGAATGCGTCGGTCCAAGATCTTTGGGATATTTGTAACAAATGGGGTGTGGTGATTGATGTTTACATAGCAACAAAGAGATCCAAATCAGGTCATCGATTTGGTTTTGTACGTTTTATAAACGTTAATGATATCAATCAGTTAGTTTCCAACCTACGAACGGCATGGATGGGTGGTTTTCATTTATTTGCCGATGTGGCGAAGTATGGTCGAACTTATAATAGACCTGTGGAACGTTCTGGGGACGGCAAACCCAGTGTAGGCTCGAACTCTCAATCTGTTAGTATCAACGAAAATGTTTTTCAGTCTTTTAACTCGTATGCTAAAGCGGTCCTGGGCAATAAATCAGTGGACATGTCGGGCAAATACGGTACAAGTAATGCTGGAGCAGAATCTGTGGGGGTGTCGGATTGTAACAAGGTACATAAGGATGCGGGTAATGAAGCGGTGATGACTATCTCGGTAGACGATTGTATTGATTTGGATGGTATGGAGCGTAGTATTCTTTCTAAAGTAAAAGATTTAAGTGTCATTTCAGAGCTTCTTAAACATATGTCTTCTGAGGGATTCAATGATGTTGGTCTTAGATATGTTGGGGGACGTTGGGTTTGGTTGGAATTTGACTCTATGGATCAAGTGGAAAGCGTCAAGACTTCAAAGGCGTTAAATGAGATATTTTTGGACTTCAAAGATGTTTCTCACGATTTTATTCCAGATGAAAGATGTGTTTGGATAGACGTGGTGGGTATGCCATTAGGATCATGGGCTCCAGAGGTTTATAAGAAGTTGGGTGGTCGGTGGGGAAGCAGCGTGTTTACGGATATGGTAAGTGATGGACCAATGTCTCACGGGAAGGTTTGTGTCCTTACAGAGTCTTTACATCGTGTGTTAGAGTCCTTTATAGTTTCATATCGTAATCGGAATTATCGTATTTTCGCTACTGAGTTTGCATATTGGGCGCCCAATATTGAATCGATGGAGGTCAATTCCGAGTCTAATCCTCTGGAAAGGAAGGATGCAGAGGGTCCTAGTTTGGATGAAAGTTTGGAAAATGAGGAGAATTTGGATGTCGATAGTTGTGATTCAGATTCCCCTAAGAATGTTAACAATGATTCGGTGTCGCCTTCTAGTCGGGTTTTGCGAGAGGAGGATGTTCGTGGGGTGGAAAATGATCTTGTGGACTCCTTTGAAGAAGGTGAGATTCGTGGTGATTCGGTCTTGTTTAATGATGGGTGTATTAAGGATGGCATGGAAAAGAATTTGGAAGATGATGCTGGCGAGATTCTTGGAGTTCATTCTCAGGGTGATTGTGGTAATGTCACCACTGATGATAATGATCCTTTGCGCAGCAGATTATTGCATCAAGACAAGTGTCAGGTTACGCCAGTTATTACTCCTGAAAGAGACTCCATCATTGCGCCTCCATCTACACCCCCGGGTAATGATTTAAATATTGCTGTTGAGTCTGGATCTTCGTGGCTTGATTATGTTGGTACTCTAACTAGTGACGAGATTGATTCTAATAAACGATGGAGCTATAGAGACCCCAATGGAAATATACACGGGTTGTTCTCTCTCGCGCAACTTCGTACGTGGAAAGATTATTTTCCTAGTGATCTTCAGATTTGGAGTTATTATGGCAACGTTAAAGAAGCTATTCTTCTTCATAATGCCTTATCGAGACAAACAAAGGATGCCGGTTAGATCGCTTTTTTGGTATGATGCAACGGGTGTTCGGTTTCGTTCATGGGAGTTAGTTCTGTTGGCGCCATGGTGGGATCTTTCTAACTCTAATAGCCTTTGGTTGTTTTGCGAGTTTGTCTCGTTTTGTTAGAGTTTTCTGTTCCTTTTCGTTCTTTGTTTGTTGGATCGTTTTTGCGTGTATCGTCTGCTAGTTTCTTTCTAGCCTTTTTTATTTAAATTTCATTTGCCGTTCAAAAAAAAAATAGCACAATCAATTATGGCCATTGATCAAACTCATCTAACGGTGTAAAGCGGGTTCTCGCAGTTCCCGCACTTAAGAGAGTTCTGTAAATAAAGTTACAATATATATATATATATATATATATATATATATATATATATATATATATGTTCATAATCATCAAATTGATTTCTTATTTTTGTTGTTTTTAAAGGATAAAAGCAAAGTTGTTGATGTGACATTTAACCTGTTATATAGAAATAGAAAATGTATAATCGAATGCTTGTGCAATTCCAAATTAATAAGAGGGCACTGTCATAGCAAATTTTATGACGTAGACGCGTAGATGTAGAATTTCATAAGAGGGCACTGTCATAGCAAAGTATAATCGATCAACAACTTTTTTGTTTGTTATTAGTCTTGTTTATTTTAAATCTTAGAGTACTCTTTTTTTTTTTCTTTTTTTTTTTTATTTTCTTTTTTTTAACTTGATTTATGGGAGTTGTAGGCTCAAAAATAAATGAAAATGATAAATGAGGCTGAATATCTTTAACTATTTTGGCGAATATGGTAACTGAGCCCTTAAAATATCGAATTCTAAAGAGGAGGCCTAAAAAAATCTGTGACCAACTATTTATATATAGAGTTAACTACATTTTTTTGTCCTTGTGGTTTGTTGCGTATTTCATTTTTGGTCCATTTCTTTTAAAAGGTTTTTGTTTTAGTCCAAAACCGATAGTTTCGTTCCACTTTCAGTCCATTTCGATAACGAAGTTAGTTCAGTTAGTTAAGTCTAATCGTAAAGTGGCAACATCAGTCCTTCATACTAACGGTAGTTTGCAACGTTAGTCCTTTATACCATAGATCGTTTGCAACTTGCCACGTTAGTCCTTTATACCAATAATTGTTTGCAACATTAGTCCTTTCTACCAACGATCGTTTGCAAAGTTTGCAATGTTAGTCCTTTTATATACGTCTTTATTTATGTTTATATATACATTTTTAGACACGTTTTATATACGTTTTTACACACGTTTTTTCACACGTTTTCACACTCGTTTTTATAAACGTTTTTACACACGTTTACCAATTTTTTTATCCAACTTTTTTTCCAATTTTTTTTTAGAAAGTTTTTGTCAATTTTTTTTTCGAATTTTTTTTCCAAAAACATTTTTTTTCGTAAAAAAACATGTGTAAAAAAAATTTTGAAAAAAAAATCGAAAAAAAAAAGAATTCAGAAAAAAGTTTTTCCAAAAAAATTATTCAGAAAAAAAATTCGAAAAAAAAAATTCAAAACAAAATTTGAAAAAAAAATTTGGAAAAAAAGTTTTTCGAAAAAAATTCTAAAATAAATTTCTGAAAAAAAAAGTATATAAAAACGTGTATAAAAAAGTGTATAAAAACGTGTGTAAAAACGTATATGAACATGTGTGTGAAAACGCGTGTAAATATGCATGTAAAAACGTTTATAAAACGTGTGTGAAAATGCGTGTAAAAACGTTTATAAAAACGTGTGTGAAAGCGCGTGTAAAAATGCGTGAAAAAGCGTGTGTAAAAATGTGTGTCAAAACGTGTGTCAAAACGCGTGTAAAAACTTGTCTAAAAATGTATATATAAACATAAATAAAGACGTATATAAAAGGGCAAACGTTGCAAACGATCGTTGGTAGAAAGGACTAATGTTGCAAACGATTATTGGTATAAAGGACTAACGTGGTAAAGTTGCAATCAATCTATGGTATAAAGGACTAATGTTTCAAACTACCGTTAGTATGAAGGACTGATGTTGCCACTTACGAATAGACTTAACTAACTGAACTAACTTCGTTATTAAAATGGACTGAAAGTAGAACGAAACTATTGGTTTTGGACTAAAACCAAAACTTTTTTAAAAAAAAGGGACCAAAAATGAAATACGCACCAAAACACAAGGACCAAAAATGTAGTTAACTCTTATATAGATGGAATCTTCGAAAATCCGAGGCTTTAGATTTAAGAGGGTCAAAGCCTAGCTTTAATTGATTTACTCTTGAGCCACCAATTGCTAGAATTGATCATCATAGTTTTTGGGTATTAGGAGCTAACTGTTTTTTCTTAATTTCAACCGCATCACATCTCGCATGCATAGTCGCCTCGCAGTCCAAACAAACCGGTCGCGGGTATGCATATGATTTTCCATGTGTTGTGGATTTAAGTTTACTTGTTTATGGATCTGTTTTAGTCGTTATCTAATTGCGAATGTACATGCCCCATCTTGACATACAAAACATACTTTTTTGTCCACTAAAAGCACTTTTGAGTTTTAACCGGACCACCTATAATGTATGTAAGTGAAATTTAATGGAGTAAAAAACCAACACGATTGTAATATTATAGGATTCGTGTTAGTTGGAACCTCGAGTTATCTTGGTAGAAATTTGATATCTTTATTTCTGTCTTTGGAAATAATTTTTTTTTTCCACAAGGAATTGTGATGTATTTCTATATGAATTGGGTCACCATAAAAAAGTCCCATTTTCACAAACTTGGATTGAACTTTGTATAAGTTCTTCTTAGGAGCCATGCCAGATTGTTTAGTTATTCGTTATAGGCATCAAGACACATCATTCTGTTCCCAACGACAGAATTGAAAGACGAATTTCCAATACTATGTGTCTATGTCAATGTTTTAAAAACCGGTTTTTTTAGTCGAACCGGCCATGCTTCCGTCACCGGTCGAACCGCCCAACAAAAAAAATCAAAAAAAAAAAAAAAAAAAAAAAAAAAAAAAAAAGTCAAAACCGGTTGAACCGGCCGGTCGAACCGGAAAAACCGGCCAAAACCGGAAAAACCGGCCGGTTCGCTACAGTAACCGGGATTTATAAAAAACCAGGATTTAAAAACAGGCCGACCAGCCGGAGGCCGGTCGAACCGGCCGGTTCGAACCGGTTTTTAAAACATTGGTCTATGTTTAAAGACCCAACCCTGATACATATCCTAATGTTTAGGTATCTTAAGATGAGCTTTTGTTTACTTATCTGAACCCAAGTCAAATGTGTCACAATCATTTACTTTATAATATACTCTGTAGGGTGGTGGCAGTCATGCCACTGAAAAATCCCCATACCTCCCAACCCACCAATAATATCATTCCACCTCATTCATACTTTTTTCATACCTCCCAACCATTTTTTAGTGGCAACCATGCCTTTTTCATACCTCCGAACTAATTTTATTTTTTTATTTTTTATTTTCATAAATTATATTAAACAATTTAATAAAAACATAATATTTCATTAATAATTAAAATAACATTACATAATACTTGGAAAAAAAAATACATAATCATATCTAAAAATCGGTAGGTCATTCATATTTCGCCGCGTACTCACGTTTTTTGGCAATAGCGATTTCTCGCATAACCGGATTAGTTATGTGTTCGTGCGGCTCGTTATAGAATTTCATCGCCCGAAGCATAGCCTTTTCGTTAGCATTAGCAAGTTGTGCCGCCATCAACTTTTCGGACAATTCATCCTTTGCACGTTTTTTTTCCATCGCCTCATCCAACGCTAGTGATTTCTTTGCAGTATAGTTATCAATAAACTCAGCAACACTATTCTTTGTCGACGACTCGCTAGCGGTCTTTTTCCCTTTTCTTTTTGATAAAGGAGTCATGTCGTCATTTAGATCGACGTCCAAGCCTTTTTATCCGCTTTACTTTTCACTTTAACGACTTGAACATCTTCATCTAGTATATAATTAGAACATATAAAATTATAACGTATAAAAAAATTATAACAAGTAAAATTATAACGTATAAAAAAATTATAACAAGTAAAATTATAACGTATAAAAATAAAATATATACCAATTTGAGTTTGTGGTTGCGTTTCGGGAACAAACTCAAGATCATCATCGGCTTGATCATATAGAGGTAGTTCACGTTCCACACTTGGTTCACGATGCGAAGGACCTTCACGGTAGTCACCAAACGGGTTGAATTCACTCGTCATTGTTATATTATATTGGTTTGGGTTCATCGGTGGTGGAGGTTGGGTATAATATTGTTGTTGAAGGTATTGTGGATTAATCGGTGGTGGAGGTTGGGGACGGTACCCCGATTGAGTGTATTGTTGATTCATCGGTGAAACTTGCGGACGAAAGCCCCGACCACGAACTCTTGTTGACGATGAAACACCTCTTGATTTTCTTTGATCCATGCTACAACTTTTTTTTAAAGTATGATATAGAAGTTTTTTTTTTTTTTTGATCCATGCTACTGCCATTCTTGGTCAATATATAGGCATTTTTTTTTCCCAAGGTACCCACGCTTCTCAAACGGCTATTTTTCAAACGTTCGAATAAATAATTGAAGATGCCGTTGAGGCATTGTATGCCGCCCAAGTATACCGCTGAACCATACCAGTGGGGTGGCAATGGTGTTCACCGCCGGTATGGTGATGCCGATGGGCATACCGCCAACCATTGCCACCACGGGATAACAACAAACGTAAATTTCCCTAATTTCATTATTCACAGCAGGCTGTATCTAGACGTGATATGGCTAAAAGTTAATTTTGCAATTCCTTTTTACCAAAATTCAAAAGCTTAAATAAAAAAGTTAATCAATCATAACCAAGAAACTTAAATGACCTGGAATGTGACAACTGTGAAAGTTGCATGGACTATATTCCAATGGCACATGTTATAGTGACCCTCCCAAATTGTGATATACTGACCCTCCCTAACTGTTTGTGATATTTTGTACTTTTAAAGTACAAAGTACAATGTACCTTTAAGGTACTTGTACTTTAAAGTACTTTTTTTTTTTTTTTTTTTTTTTTTTTTTTTGTCGATTTGCAACTTTTTTTTTTTTTTTTTTTTTTTTTTTTTTTTTTGTAAATTTTTTTTTATGTGTTATTTTTAAGTGTAATGTTTATTTTTTTTTACACATTAACGTTAACGCATTAAACAACTACAATGTTTTTATTTAATTAACAACGACAACAATAAATAAGTAATGTATTGTTAATTCTTTTTTTTCTTTTTTTTTTTCTTTTTTTTTTTTTTTTTTTTTCCGATTTTTGTACCTTTTTTTTTTTTTTTTTTTTTTTTTTTTTTTTTTTTTTTGTAAAATTTTTTTTATGTGTTATTTTTAAGTGTAATGTTTTTTTTTTTTTTTTTTTACACATTAACGTTAACGCATTAAACAACTACAATGTTTTTATTTAATTAACAACGACAACAATAAATAAGTAATGTATTGTTAATTTAAATAATACAAACAGTTATTTACAACATCAACCATAGAGGAAAACGAATAATCCGATAGGAAGACTAAGCTTGTTATATATATATATATATATATATATATATATATATATATATATATATATATATATATATATATATATATATATATATATATATATATATCAAAAGATAGAGTGTTCACAAAATTACAAGCTCGTCAATAATTAGTTCTAATACATCATCACTACTACTACTCGAGGATCGGTCTCTAAGCTCTTGGTTCTCCCTCATCACTGAACCAAGCTGATCTGAATGCACATCAAGTTGGTTCGCCTGGTTCGTCAGCTGAATCCAGATCTGATCCATCTCAGTAGGCTCCTCTGCTAGTGGTGGCATGAAAGAAGGAGATGACGGTGTGTACTCTGGACTAGCTGCATGTATACCTGTGCTTACATCACAAGCAATGTCCACCCACTGACTAGCATCCAAACCCTGAATCTCGGCATCTCTGGAGCTCTGTCCAATCTCAAACAATCCCTGAACACCCATAGGAGTGTGCTCAGTAGGTGCAGCAACATCAGGAGTAGGCTCATCTTGAACCTGCTCTGGATCCTCCATTGGATCCTCATCCTCATCCTCATCAGAATAGGTGGCGAGTCAGCATGACTACCCATGTAACCATAACGGGTCCTACTAACAGATGAAGTCAACACAGATGATAGCTGAAGACGACGTCCACGGACTCGCCTATATGATGCCCGACGTCTGACAGGTGGGGTATCAAGATCATGCTGAGTCTGTGACAAATATAATGTGACACGTATTAGTATATAGAAACATTTATAACATTTATAACATTTATAACATTTATAACATTTGTCACATTTATAACATTTATAACATTTGTCACATTAATTTACAACATAAATCAGTATTCATTCACAATGTTTTGTCGGTATAATTGTTTACAACATAAATCAGTAATCATTCACAATGTTTTGTCTGTATAATTATTTACAACATAAATCAGTAACCATGTACTATCTTTGTCTTCGCATAATCTCACTAAACATGTCTATTCGATCTTCATACAAAGTTTGCCATCCGGATGCATCGGCATGTCTATGGTACCTCCATTGTGGGTGAATAAATGGAAATGGTGAGTTTTCGTCTACCGTAAGATGAATGTAGTGACCACCCCCCATCGCCACACGGCCAATCACAAGGGGGGCAATTCCTTGTGATACATCTGGAGGAGTAAAAAGTGGAAAAGACGTAGCGCATCCGTCGTTTGATATAAGTACAACAGGCCGGTGAATCACTGTGGCAATAACCAACCCCGTGTTTGGCATACCCATCCAGTGTGCTTCTGGACAACCACTATCTACTAACCAGTTTATTCTCCTCCAAATATTGGCATACTCCACTTCTTGCCACAAACGTACATAAAACTCTTGATTAATTTCCAACTCTTGCAACAAAAACCTTCGGACATTGAGCCAGTTGTGTTGGCCTTGACCAATACCGTGGGCAACGCACCGAAACCCACAATTTCCATCACCTTCCACATCGTAGATACTTGTGATGTATCGACGGAAAAACTGTGGAAGCTGCTGCATGTAATACTCGCTCATCGGATTTCCAACGTAGAACCTGTGTCTGGGACTGCTTCCAACTCCGGGACCCATGTAAGAACTATGTCTCGCAGGTTGATTGTTCAAGTCCGGGACTTTTGTAGATCTTATATTTGTGCTTCTTCGACTTGGATCTACGTTTGGTACTTTATTCAAGTCCGGGACTTTTGCTGCCTGGGACTTTTTGTCCTGTGCGCTCGGTCGTCCACGAGTATTTTTTTGAACAGCAGGTTGACGTGTATCAACAGATTCTGGATTGTATATCCCCCTCATCTTATTTAACATATTTTTTTTCACAAACGATGACATTTTGCCAAAAACACTCCTGAATTGTTGTATGTCATCTTCACAATCAGGATCATCGTCAGAATCACGAGAAGGACCAGCTTCAGTGTTGATACTAGGCCACGGAACAGACAGGGTTCTCCAAAAAATATCAATCGTATTTAGTGGGATGGGCATATCTGCATTCATTAAAAGTGACTTATATAAATTACTGATATTAATGGGGAAAATAACTTAATAGTCACAAATTTAATATACTTACTATGAATCTGGTAGTAAAGCAGTTCATGAAAGCATGGTAGGCCATAAACTGACCGCAACTGATGAGTACAATCTTGGGCGTCGATCGACAGATGGAGTTCAGCGAAAATGAGTTGCATAGCATGCTTGGAAACTTTATACCACAATTCTTGAAATATTGGTACATTACATTTGTTCATCATCTCATTTTTGCTTCTGTTAAGAGACTCCTTTATCGTAGTTTCTTGCGAAACGAGAATCTTATCGATCGAACTCAACAACGTGTCTAAGTTGGACTGTGTGCTGCCCAAGTATAATTTCAACAACGCGTGTTGAGCCTCAACTCTGCATGTTGTTGTCTGGCCGAAGGCGCGATATTCATCGGTAATACACCCGATAAACATGTTAGAGTAATTTTGCAGCCAGTTATTCAGATACGAAGAAATATCTGAAAAAACAATGAATTAACAAAAAGTCATTCGAGTTGTTATTTATTTAATAATAATAACAATGAATTAATAATTAAGTAATTTTGCAGCCAGTTATTCCGATAAACATGTTAGAGTAATGTTCGAGCAACAAATCTTGCAGGCGTTGATAATAATGCATGAATATGTCGCGTGTCGGAGCTTGAACCATAGAATCCCATGTTAATTTAATGTACTCGTACTCCTTTATCGACTTGCATCTATTTCTACAATATTGAAGCACGTTTTGGTTAATGTGCCACTGACAGAGTAATTTGTGGGCGTTCGGGAATTCTACTCTGCATGCCCCAAGCAACGCTAAATCTCTGTCAGTGACGATAACACGAGGGTAATATCTTTCCTCTATCACCTGCTTCACACATTGCAATACCCATTCAAAATTAGGACCCTTTTCTTTGTCCAAAAAAGAAAACGCCATTGAAAATGTTTTGTTTGTTGAAGTTAATCCAACAATTTCAAAAAATGGCAATTTGAACAAATTGGTATTGTATGTTGAGTCCATTAGCATGATTTCCGGGAATGTACACCATAGAGCATATGACGTGGGGTGAACAAAAAATAGCTCCTCAAGCTCATTAGTGACGTCATTTACCCTCTCGTAATATGTATACCCTGAATTCTGCAAATGTGAGTAAAGGACTTGGATCGGAGTTCTATCACCTTTTAGGGCTCCACGGATCGCACTTTGTGCGTTATATATAGTTCTAATTCCCGACACGTTATCCGGATTAAGATCCTTTACTGCCGAAAGTATATGACGCGCTGGTACGTGATACTGTGTCAGTGTTTCGACCAAACCGTGCTCATCCCCCTTTAATCGCATTGCATATGGGAAACCATGCAACGACTCTGCAAGATCATGATTATGACTATCATCCTTCACCCTCAACCTCCAAAAAGATTTTGTTCTATGATATTTCGCCACCAACTTGAATGGACAATCGGTTTTAGAGGTACTGGTTTGCCGTTTTCCAGTACCTTCAGGTTCATAAATCCCGCCCTTTGAACACCGATAATTTATTTCGTACAAATAACCCTTTTCTGATTTAGTTCTTTTTTTAACAATGACAAAACCGAGCCCCCGAGCAACATTTTGGACCCAATCCGTTAGTTGCTCGTCAGTACCGAACTCCTGAAAATACATTACAAATTTTAACATATTTTATAACATTTATAACATTTACGACTTACATTTATAACATTTATATAACTTTATATAATTTTTTTACACAATTTTTTTTACACAATTTTTTTTATAACTTATACAAAGAAAGAAAAAAAAACTTTTTATAACTTTTTTTATACAAAGAAAATCAAACTTATAACATTTTTTTTTAACTTATACAAAGAAAAAAAAAGTAATAAAAAATTAAAACCGCGTTTTTTACTAACCTAAACCACTACACAAGCCCACAGAAACCCAAACCCACCCTCTTATCTCTTCCCACCCACTCTCTCCCTCTATCACCTCACTCGTACTCTGGCTAACTTCTCACCTTTCTCTCTCTCACTCAAACCCTAACCCACCCCCATCCCATCCTTCTGAAATATTCTTTGTCACTCAAACCTCCACCTTATGGTGGTTTTTGTGATGTTCTTGATGGGTGGGTGGGTTTCTGTGGGATGTGTAGTGGTTTAGGGTTATGAGATAAGAAGCGGTTTTAATTTTTTAGATCTTTTTAGATCTAAAAAGATGGTGATGGTGATGGTGATATATTTCGGTGATGGTGGTTTTTCTGTGATGATGGTGATATATTTCAATTAACCTTTGTTAATTGAAAGATTTAGTAAGTAATTTACCAGATCTATTAATTTTTTATAAAACGCGTAATTTTTTAAAAATTAGGGTTTCGTATATTTTGAGGGGTTTTCAAAATTACGGTGATATATTTCAATTAACATTTGTTAATTGGAAGATTTAGTAAGTAATTTACCAGATCTATTAATTTTTTTTATAAAACCCCTAATTTTTTAAAAATTAGGGTTTCGTAAATTTTGAGGGGTTTTCAAAATTATGGTGATATATTTCAATTAACCTTTGTTAATTGAAAGATTTAGTAAGTAATTTACCAGATCTATTAATTTTTTAAAAAACCCCCAATTTTTTAAAAATTAGGGTTTCGTAAATTTTGAGGGGTTTTCAAAATTATGGTGACATATTTCAATTAACCTTTGTTAATTGAAAGATTTAGTAAGTAATTTACCAGATCTATTAATTTTTTATAAAACGCCTAATTTTTTAAAAATTAGGGTTTCGTATATTTTGAGGGTTTTCAAAATTATGTTAATTGAAAGATTTAGTAAGTTTTCTATTTTGAAACTGCTTGTGTGGTTATTTGTTTAGAAGCTGCTTGTGTGGTTATTTGTTTAGAAGCTGCTTGGGTGGGTGGGTTTCTGTGGGCTGTGTGTGGTTATTTGTTTAGAAACTGCTTGTGTGGAATCTGCTGTTGGACAAAAATTGGTTTATGTGGAATCTGCTTGTGTGGTTATTTGTTTATTGTGCTTATTGTGCTTATTGTGCTAGAAATAAAATGGGCTTTATTGATTAACAAAAGCTTTGTAAGTTTCTTTCTTCCTTTAAGATTAACAAGATATTAGTTAATTGGGTGTAAACGGGTTCGGTTAACACCTTGACCCTCCATCTTGAATGGTGTGGAAACCTGCTCTGGCCAACCCCAGTCCAATTGACTGAATCTTTGTTATGTCTTTGGTGCTGATGTGCTTATTGTGCTTATGTGCTTATTGACTGAAAAAAAGGCAACAGATTTGAAACTTGGTTTTTTTTTTTAAAAAAAGCCGAGATATGGCGATGATGATTTTAAAAAAACTTGATTTTGGCGAGGCATTTCCAAATGGAGGCAAAATAAATTTGATTTTGGAACCTTTGATGTTGCAGCCATATATGATAATAACTTGCTTATGTGAAACTGCTTATAATCTGAGCCTAATGTTATCTCGATGCTTATAATCTGAGCCTAATATAATCTGAGCCTAATGTAATATTGAAAAAGCGCAAAATTTATTATTACCTCTTGTGTGTAAAATGGTGAATTCGACATTTTTGGCTTTCACTTGCGGCTTGTGTGTTCGGTTAGTATGACCCTTCCTTTGTTAGCTGCTTGTGTGGTGCTTGTGTCTGAGCCTTCCTTTGTCAAGCTGATCAGTTTGGTTGCTTGTGTGGTGCTTGTGTGAGCATGTGATATACTGACCGGCTTGTAATATACTGACCCTCCCTACTTGTAATATACTGACCCTCCCTACCTAGCTGATTGTGTTTCACTTGCGGCTGTCACTTGCGGCTTGTGTTTTATACTGACCCTCCCTACTTGAAACTGCTTATAGTCTGAGCCTTTTGTGGTTTGTTTGTGATTGAAAGTTGGGCTGTGGTTTATAATCTGAGCCTTTTGTGGTTTGTTTGTGATTGAAAGTTGGTTTGTGCTTGAGAGTTGCTTTGTTTATAATAGAGCAAAGCTGCTGAGAATCCTGCGAAGCTGCAGTTTGAGAATCTTGATTGTTGAGCTTTTACTATTGAGCTTGTGAGAAGCTTACTATTGGGCTTGTGATAATCTTACAGGCTTTTGTATGTCATGTGTATTGCTTTGCTGAGAATCCTGCAAAGCTGCAGTTTGAGAATCTTTCTATTGAGCTTTTACTATTGAACTTGTGAGAAGCTTACTATTGTGTGGTTATAGGGAGGGTCAGTATATCACAGTGCCTTCTTGTTTTTGTGCCACAAACCCATTTGAGACTAAGGCGATGACGATTATAAATCTGAGCCTGCTTGTGTGGAATCTGCTTGTGTGGAATATGGACTTGGACAAAAAGTTAATTATTTTGAGACTAAGGCGATGATGAATGTTTTTTAAAAAACCGAATGGATGTCAAAGTGATATTTTTGTCACTTTGCAACCTTCAAATCCGAGCCTACTGAAAATCTAAATATTTGTGAGTTGATTATTTTTGAGACTATAAGGCGATGACGATTATGTTTTCTAATCCGAGCCTTCCTTTGTTAGCAGCTTGTGTGGTGCTTGTGTCTGAGCCTTCCTTTGTTAAGCAGATCAGTTTGGATGCTTGTGTGGTGCTTGTGTGGAATCTGCAGTTTGGTTGCTTGTGTGGAATCTGCAGTTTGGCTGCTTGTGTGGAATCTGCAGTTTGGTTGCTTGTGTGGTGCTTGTGTGGAATCTGCTTTGTTACCTGCTTGTGTGGAATATGGACTTGGACAAAAAGTTAATTATTTTGAGACTAGGCGATGACGACTGTTTTTTTAAAAAACCGAATGGATGGCAAAGTGATATTTTTGTCACTTTGCAACCTTCAAATCCGAGCCTACTGAAAATCTAAATATTTTTGAGTTGATTATTTTGAGACTATAAGGCGATGACGATTATGTTTTCTAATCCGAGCCTTCTTTGTAATAATAAAATTTTGAGTTGATTATTTTTGTCACTCTGCTTGTGTTTGAGCCTTCCTAAATATTTTTGAGTTGATTTTATTTTTGTCACTCTGCTTGTGTTTGAGCCTTCCTTTGTGTGGTTGCTTGTGTGAGCCTTACTTTAAGCAACTGGGACAAAAAAAAAAAAGAAAAAAAGAAACCTTGGGACAAAAAAAAAAAAAAAAAAAAAAAAAAGTTAAGTTAAGACAGTATAAGACAAAAAAAAAAAAAAAAAAAAAAAAAAAAAAAAAAAAAAAGGTACAATTGGGCTGATAAAAGGACTGTGGGCTGCAAAAAAGGACACCTCCACTAGGGAGGGTTTTGTACCCGTGACCCTAGGGAGGGTCCGGTTAGTATGACCCTATTCCAATTCCATAATATATATTCCTAAATTATCTCTTAAATGTTTACTCCCTCCGTCTCAAAATTATTGTCACCCTACAAAAAACACATTCTTTTAGAAAAATGTCACTATCACTACTTTCTCTCTCTTACTTTTTTGCCAAATGACAAGTTTACCCTTAACCAATTAATTATCACTTTTTAAAGTTTGCAATATTAATTTCAACCAAAGGTAATATAGTAAACTTTACCAAACTTCACTATCTATTCACTTTCTATTTTGGGTATGTGACAATAATTTTGGAACATTCGAAAAAGGAATAAGTGACAATAAAATTGGGATGGAGGGAGTATATTTTAACTATTCTTTGTTGGGTTTGTTTTATCTTTAAAAAATCATACGTTTATTGGTGGCATATTTGTTTTGCAAGGGTAAAACTACATCTTGCTTGCTTTATTTAACATTTGTTGCTAACATATCCTCTTTTTCAACCATAGTTGAACATAGGGTATGTTTGGCACAAGTAGGAGCTGGAGTGGATCGCTGGAGCGGGTTGCTGGAGTTGGTTGCTGGAGCAGGTGGCTGGAGCTTTTTTTTACATGCTAGTACAACTAGCATTTCATTTAGTAGCTTATTTTTTTAACAAGCTCCTTCAAGCCGTGTCAGCCAAACGAGACTTATTTTCAATGGTAGCTTATTTTTCTAAAAAAATAAGTTCATGCTACGATAAGCTCTGATAAGCTCGTGCGCCAAACATAGCCATAGACTACTAATACATAAACCAAATCGAAGTGGTTAGTTTGGATTTTGCACCACAGCAACGTTTTTTTTTTTTTTTTTTTTTTTTTTTTTTTTTTTTTTTTTTTTTTTTTTTTACAGCAAGCTTCTCATTTTCATTTCAGGTTTTGATGTAACTGATTTGGAGACTGGGTTAATACTTAATAATTCTACTAGGTACTTTTTTTTTTTTTGAAGACGACTTTCATTTTTTGGATCGGAGTCGCACTCGCCACATCGGCAGGCCCTCATCCACCACGTACTCAGACTATGTTGTTTGAACCGGGCCCACGCTGGCGTAGTGGAGACTTTTAACGGCTTCCGCCCGGAAACCGTACCGCCTCCACACGAGTTTTCTCGTTGAATTAACGGCCGTATGAAAACCGGGGGCGGCTCGGATTTGAAACCTGCGCAACATTGACTCACAGGCTCTCCTTTTCATTGCCTTACCAACAGAACTTTGTGGCCCTCATGTGAAAACTTCCCGGCAGGTCACCCAAGCTACTCCTACTCTCACATGATCACGCTTAACCGAATGAATGGTTAACCGCTAGGCCACAATACATCAGTAACATGATCTCATTTATATAGTTTATGATTCTTATAAAGAAATACGAGTAAATAAATAAATAAATAAATAGGTCCAACACTCTGGCAATCCAAACTGCCATTAAAAAATCCATTTCCAAAAAGGACAAAAAATTAGGGCCCGTTTGGTTGGACCCTTTAGGATTCAAGTAATACTTTCATTCCTAATATTAATTGTTTGGTAAGTAAGGGAAAGGAATAAAAGTGGGCCACCCTCTAAAAATATGATTCCCCTTACTTATGGCATCTTTCACCAATTCCATCCAATCAAAATTTTTTTTTTATTTGATATAATTTTTTAAACCACACATTATTTATTCTTTATCTTATTCTATAATTTTTTCAACCACAAATTATATATAATAATATATTTTCTCTCTCATACTTTTTTCTCAAATCTTTCCCACATCTTTCAAACCTTTCCCAAATCCAAATCCAATTTCAATCCCACTTGCGAACTAAACGCACCCTTAGTGGCTAATGCTGAAATTTTGAAAGCACGTCAAATCCAAGAAGATAGAAACATAGTGGGCGTTATTATTGGGCATTATTATTATTATTTTCTTGGAGGGCCGCGTTCCACACCCCATATAAATATCAACAAGAGATTCGTTGCCCGCCGCATTGCGGCGGGGATTTTTATGACTTTTTTTTGCTGTCATTGAGAGGCTGACATTGTTAGGGGTTTCTTTTTTGAACATGAAAAATAGTACGCATATCAAAACGGAACATTTCAAAAAATACATAACTATTGTACGGCCAAAACCTTTTTATTTACTTTTTCTTGATGAATAATTGAATAACCCTCGATAATTCACATCACGGGGTATAAAGACCCAGTGAGCTTGTTAGTGCATTCATTAACTTATTTATTACAGTTTTGGGCCTATTGGGCTTGAGTAAAAAAATGAGTTCGATGAAGTAGGACCCACTATATTGTAATGGCCAATTATCACCCTTGTTTAATGTAGATTTCAATATTTCGCTATCGCTTTGGAACGGACCTTAAAAAGCTCACAAAAAACTGGCCCAAACACGAGAGTTATAATATAATCTTCGGCTCGAGTTTCAACTTCAACTAATTTTGCTAAAGAAAACATACTCATAAAGTACTTATGTACTATAAGTCTAAATATAGTTAAGAATTACTTATAAGATCAAATTAAAATTTGCCACAAGAGGTAGTTAGCGTATGTTTTATGGGTTGCTTACTAAAATTATATATATAAAACACATTTTTTAAAAGCTTAAAAGCTTGAAAAATATGTAATTTTGTTCGACTAGAATACCATTACTTACAAAGGAATATACAATTTATTAAACATTTAATAATTAATTACAATTTCAACCACTAAATTTTTTAAAGGTCATTACTCATTACGTGCTATTAAACATGTATATAGATCCTATATTCCGCTGCGTGGTTGATGTGTGGTTTATATGTTTAAATAGTTTTATGTTATTCATATTCCAACAGGAATACTACGATTCCAACGAGTAGCGATGGGAAAAACCTCAAGAATACAAGAGTCAATCAAGGATCGAACCGAAGCAACAGTGAAACCCTTGGTAATGTCAAGCGACCAATTCCAAGAGTCATTATTGTCCGATAACACCACATCTCTGATTAAGTGTTGCAAGTCAGATAATTGAGCCGATTTAATACCACCTCTCACGGTCCTCCTTAGAACATAACTCCAGTCTTGAAGGGAAACACGACTAGCTATGTTGCAACCTTATCATTATCAAGCATGCAGATACGAGGAAATAAATTTTTTAAAATAGAATTACCACACCAAGTTTCATCCCAGAAGCGAATTGAAATACCATTCCCAAGCTTCCGAATACACAAAGACAAGAGATCGATTCCTTTATCCTTAAGAGATTTAACAGAAGATAGAATTCCACTCCAAGGGCTGAGACTTAAACGTTGCATAGAATCATTGAATATACCTCCATACTCCCCATAAAGGTCCTTGATCACTTTGATCCAAAGATCAGAAGAGTTATGGAGAAACCTCGATATCCATTTGAAAAGCATACCAACGTTAAGCGCAAAAATACTTCCAATGCCTAGACCTCCTATCTTCTTACTAGCGAGACACTTTTTCCAGGTAACCCACGACATCTTCTTCTTTCCCGACTCACCGCCCAAGAAGAATTGATTGCGCATAGACTCCAATTTATTGCATATAGAAACCGGTGCCATGTATATCGACATGAAATATAAAGGAAGACTCCCAAGAACATATTTTAATAAGGTGAACCGACCTCCAGCAGAAAGGAGACGCGCTTTCCAAAAGGAAAGCTTGGAAGAAATTTTTTGGATGACGGGATCCCAATTAGAACATCTAGCCATATTACCAGTTTACCACCAACAGGAACGCCAAGATATTTGAAAGGCAATTTAGCAGCTCCACAACCAATAACATTTGACATAGCATGGATGTCTTCATCAGACACACTAACACCTGTTATATTACTTTTGTGAACGTTAATTTTTAAACCCGAAACAAGGAAGAAGCACCGGAGAATGCAAAGCAAGCTATTAGCGTTTGAAAGAGATCATTCACCAGTAAAAATTACATCATCGGCGTAGATGAGATGCGAAATACGCAAATTATCATTACCAATGGAAATGCCCTTATATATACCCATATCCTCAGCTTTGCAAATAAAGGCATGAAGACCTTCCATAGCCAAAATAAAGAGAAAAGGGGATAAGGGATCACCTTGTCTAAGCCCAGTATTAATTCCTTTTTAACCTTTACCCAAGATTTAATACAATCACGTTTAAGAGTTTGACGACTTACATGAGTGTATCGTGGTTGAAGCCTTTGTTGAATCAACCTCGTTAACCGAGGGTTGTCGAAGTGGTTGAACGGCAAACCCTCTTGAATCACAAAGTGTGCTAAATCTTGACGAAGCGCCCTCTCGTCATATACAAAAATACTCCCATCTCGTCCTATAGTACTTTGTTCCCTTCGGATTTGATATAAGTGTTACAAGCTTTACATCTAGCCTTTTTTGATCCATCCGAGAACTTAACCAAGTCGAAATTACGCCAAACTTCTTGGTTTCGGGTTGTTGGTTCAATCCCAACTTCATACGGTTCATTTGTAGAACCTTGAGCGGCGGTATTTGATGATGCGTTTTGAGAAGCTCGGTTTTTAGACATCGTGAGCGTTTTTGATCAAGTTTGTGAGCGTTTTTTGAGTGTTTTTAGAGTGTTTGATTGTTGTGATTCAACCAAAATCAACATTGGTATTTATAGAGATGTTTAGGAGGTCAAAATGGGGCAAAAATGGGGACATACCCGTTAAAAAACGGGCAAAAAAAAAACACAACGGCTCTTTAACAACCTACTGTCTCGAAATGGGGCAAAAAAGCAATAGATCCGTTGGAACCGGTTCTTCCAAACCGGATTTCGAACCGGTTTGGAAAAATCCGGTTCCGAACCGGTTCCAAGGGTAAAAAACCGGGTTTGACCGGTTTCGGTTTCGGTTTTTTTTTTCGGTTTCGGTTCCGGAACCGGTTTGGATTACTCTATATATGTTTGTTGCCCGCGAAGCCTGAGTGTACGTAGTCCAAATACAACTTTTGCTTTGTTACATATGACCCGACTTCTACCATAGCTTCTTTAAATGGACGCCGTGACTTCATAACTGTTAAGTTAATTCAAAACTTTATGTCAATTATGTGCAAGTATAATACTCAGTACTAGTTCTCTAACATGATAAACATTGACTGTGTGTGGTATTGTTTATACCATGCTTAAGCTCGCAAATATTTATCAAACATGTCCACTATTATTCAAATTAGCAATTAACTATTATTTATTTCAAAGCAAATCAGAGCTGCATGCATCAAGAATCAATTTATGTTAAAATACTTGACAAGTTAAATATTCTTTCATTTCCACAATTAGCAAGGTGTCTACGACAAAGTAGAAGGTTTAATGCACTCCTGATTTTGTCCTCATTTTAATTTTTTATACGTATTAAATCATTTTCAATCTTGTTCAATAGAAGAAGAAAAAAAAACCATATTCAATCTATGGAAAATTTTAAAGTAATTTAAGTCAAAGGAAGGGAACAAATTTTCGATCTTCTATTGACGCGTCTCTCTCATGTACAAGTCACATTCATCATATCTTGTTATTTATCCTTTATGTTCTTGCAATTATGCAATTGCTTTTTGTTCAATCAATGGTGCTTCAAAGAAGAAGAAAAAAAACATATATATGTCATATGCGTTAAATAGAAAATATATATAGAACATAAATTATAAAATTTGACGGGAAATATGGAATAGAAACTCATAAAAAACAAAAATATGAAACATAAACTGATAAAAAATTGTCTTATACTGTTAATAGAATAAGTAAATAAGGCAAGGAGGTAAAAGATGACTAGCAGGATATGCATAACAACACCCTTGAGTTATATTGAAACCAAAGCGGAGAAGTTCGAATTTTTTTTACTTGATCAGATCTTCATGATTGGTCGAACTAGTTATATGTCAATAAAAGTCATCACCAAGATATAAAGCCATGCATTAGATATTCAAAGGTCAAAATACAGAGCCATTTTTAACTAAATATTCTTTATCACTTATTTAGCAAATTTAATCACTACATGTTATGTTAAGTTGTTTGTGTTATCAATATAAACATCATTATTGGTGCTTTTTCTTTCATAAAGTACAAATTCCTAAATGACCTTGATTGATGTTTTCTTGTCAATTATCAAATTCTAATATTTACATTGACAAACATTAGGCTATAGGGAGTGGGGCGATTAGATAGCCGATTACCCCTTGAGTAGCCTCCTAATCGCCTGATACACCATCCCCAAAGGGCAACTTCCTCTTCAGGCGATCCATATGGATCGCCCCCTTTTTTTTTTGTTAACCAATTATTCTCTGCCACGTGTACAATGTTTATATTACTCCACTCATTGTCTGCCACGTGTCGTGAGTCGCCCCACCCTCCTAAGTAGCCCCACTCCCTCTTTTTTTTGAGGCTACCCAACTTGCTGACTCAGCGCCACGTGGCGCAAGTCGCCCCTTAGTTGGGTAGCCTCACTCCCTTCAGTCTTATCAAGTGAGTTGTAGGGTTTAAGAGTTACTAGGTACAAATTTAAGGGTAAATAGTAAAAAACGATTACCGAGATACCATGATTAAACCGCTTATACCTTGGTAAAAAAATTACTAACTCAAATAACTGAACAAAGAAATCTTTAGCTATATTTTACACACATAAAAAAAATTGGATTGAATCTTCCTTTTTGTCATTTTAACGTGTGAACACAACTGCTTCTTCTTCATCTTAAGGGGCCCACATTACAAAAAGGCGCAAATATAAATATATAATTCTATAGCTTTGATCAAACGACATTATCATTTCCACCGGATTGAACACAACTGCTGCTTCTTCATCTTCACCTCCAATCGATTAAGGTTCGATTTCTCTCTTACTCTAACTTCTTTATACACTCTGTCTATAAATAGCTTTGTTGGAAGAAAACCAACAAACCAGTTTCTAGAGCGGAACCACGAATCAAGAACTATTCCAACAAGACCTCGACTAGATCAGTAACTTCGACGATGAATATCTAGTTGAGGTCTTGTTGGAGCAGTTCTCTGTTGGAAGAAATCCAACAAACCGGTTTCTAGAGCGGAACTAAGAATCAAGAACTACTCCAACAAGACCTCGACAAACGGTTATGCTTAATGCCGAGTGTCACCAACACACACGAGATAATTACACTCAAACGTTGTTGGAGTAGTTCTTGATTCATGGTTCCGCTCTAGAAACCGGTTTGTTGGTTTTCTTCCAACAAGCTTCTTATGAGTTATTCTGCTAGTTTTATTATCAATATGAACTAAATTCTAACAGTGATTAAAGTTCTTGAAAGCCCCATTATACGAAATACATAGCTATAATATTACATGTGATGTAGGATCATGTTTTGCAAAGCAATAACTAATCCAATATGTATGGTTATATGTTCATCCGGTCTAGGAAAGTTCGCGGGTTTTTTAATATAGTAAAATCAACTAGTAGTAATTATTCAAAGTTGTTCTTTTGCAGTTATGGTTTTAGTTGAATCCATTCAGATATCTAACTATATTAGATAGTAGTTTATAGAAGTAGTAAAGTATAGTCGAATGATTTTGTTGTCTTTCTAGGTTGTGTTTTTTAACAACTGAACCAGTTTTAGGCCTTTTTTGATTCACCAGATTAAGTAAATAAGTACAAATTGGAAAGTCAATTGTCTAACTTTCAAATCCAAATTTAGGAGATTCTTTCATATCATGATTTATGTCCGCATTCAGTATAACAACGTCAATTTGCGTGTTTTTTTTTTTTTTTTTTTTTTTTTGTGTATATATATATGATTGTGGAGTAAATGAGAGTGAAGAAACTTAGTGATTTTAGCTTTTTAATCAAGAGTGTTTTAGCTTAATAACATTACTTATTTTCTAAATTTTTAAGTTTTAAGCAAATATCGAATTTCACCCACTTTCCGGTAAGTTAATTCTCAAAAAATCCGTGGTCCCCTACCCAAAGATCTTTCTTATTTTATTCTCTAACAAGAATTTATTTTAATATAGAGTCGAACATTCATAAATTCAACAAACTTTATTGTTTCAATTATTAAAGTATCATTAGAACTTTAAGGTTTGTACCTTTAACATGATATTTTAAACCTCTTTGTTTATAACACGAATCTGACCATTTCTTGAATGGTTATGCTGGTTGTGTTTTTTGACATTTTGCTTATGTAGTTTTTTGACACCTGTTAAGACCCACATATTTTTTCTCTTTTCCAATTATTAAACAAAATATATTTTCATTTATTACATAAAAATAATTTCATTTATTAAATAAAACAAAATATACTTTCATTAAAAAAAAGAAAAAAAAAACTCGCATGTACACTCCTATTTTTTACTAGTTGGTTTTTCTAATCCCACCTGCACACCAAACGCACCCTTAAATTTTCTGTGTTTTGTTGACCCTTGTTTTTCCCAATAATCAAATAGTAATAGTATTAAAGAAAGAAGCGGGCACCTTCTTTGCTTTTACATATGTTTTTTTCCCTTTCAAACCAAAAGCTCTAAAATCTGTATATAAATAGCTTCTCCTTACAAATTTAAACATCTCAGCCGGAATCATAGTCCAAATTACTCTGTTTCTGTAAGTTCATAATCCTATATGCTTTTTATTTATTTATTTATTTATTTGCAAGTCTATAGTTTTAATTGTATTACTCATCTCACTGTTAGTACAGTTAGTACACATTGCTGATATAAACAATCAACTTACATCAATGCTGAATATACCCAGATATCCGCCTAGGGATGCAACACCTTGGAATTTGGGATGGATTCAAGAGAAATCGTCTATGCTACTTCATATTCCATTGATTCCCAAACAATTCTCTTTTTTCATATATTTATCATTGTTATTTAAAGTTAAGTTTGAGCTTATATATGGGCTTATGAGCTTATTTGATTTCAGCTTAACCTCCAATTTTCTGGCTTCTTCTCAAAATAAGCCGAAAATCAAATAAGCAACATAAAAGCTTAAAAATTTTGGCACTTATTCATTTCATCATTTGTTGAAGTAGTAGTCGAATGAATTATTTTGTGATTCTAGCACCTATAAACTGGGAAAAGATTTTTTTTTTTTTTTTTAATTTATTATTATTATTATTATTTTTATTTTTTTTGGTAATAGATACAAATCCTGATTTAGGTGAAACAGTTTGCAGTAACACTTAAATTTACGGAATTAGCAGTAATACCATAACGGTCGAGTTTAACTTTTAAAATAGTAGTTGACAAGTCTGTTATGTGGCCCCCCTACTGTAACTTGGTTTTTTGTGCATAATCATTCTTGAAATAAAGTTTGATATTCCACTAGAATGCCTAATGTTGGACTTCTTAAGCATTGCCGTAGTTAAACGTCCTAAAATGTTTAGTCCCCTGTTTAAGGATGACGTATTAGTGTATATGTTGTGCATAGATTTGACCCAATAAGATCAATTTAATTTGGTAAACCTTCGCAAATCCATCACTTCTCATAATGGAATTTTGAGGCTAGTGAAATGGATAAGTCGTCTTTATAGTTGGATTTAGTTATGCTGTTTAACACAAGCCTAATTTCTGTCTGTATTTAGTATAGGAGACTATTATAGCTTTAGACATTCGTATTGCACCTGTGTTTTGTAAGATAGTGTCAAAAGAGGTCCTTGAGAATTAAGATATTAGAAACGGAGGAGCACTGCTGTGGGATAGTGGCAAATTGGCATGCGTTTTTGCTTACATTATTCTTGTTTGAATTGTAAATATACATGCTAGGCTTGGCATTCTTCGTTTGTGCTATCTAATTTCTGCTCATCAATGCTATAATTGGTTATTGTATAGCTTATGAAATACATCCTTGTTTTAAAATAGTTAAAACTAAAATCATCTGTCATTTGCCATACATTTCATCATATTATCTTCTTGTTCAATTTTCAAAATGATTTAACAGCTTTTGCTAGTAATAAGAGTTTTAATCCGGAACAGCTAATAAGTAGTCTCTTTTATAAACATCTTTTAAGGCCTTCTTCACTGATACGTCTTTGTTCACTTTTGGTCCAACAGGCAGTATATATAGAAATCCAGCAGCTGAATTGTGCCTGATCTCTATGGACTTTCCTGAGCAGTTCCAATCAGGATGTGTTTCAGGTTTTGGTTATGGTTTGCTTTCTTATAAGATAACACAATTGATGATGAACAAGATAGAACAACCAACACTTCCATCCTCTGGCGATGCGAGATACTCGACACTCCTTTGGGTTTCTGGTAAAGAAGAGCCTCAGGTAGAAATAAAGGAGAAAATAAGAGCTGCACTGAAGCTCGTAACTTTCCTTGAGCAACATGTTCTTGTTCAGTTTTGGTCGCCTCGTGATGTTGGGAAACACCAAATACTTACAACTCTGGATCAACCATTTGGGCTTGGTGTAGCCAATGATGAACTTTGTTTTTATAGGAGGAGCTCTGAGCAAAATGAATTTTCTGTGGATAAGGATAATGAAGAATACACCGGTCCTCCAGCTCGAGTATATAGGAAAAGATTACCAGAGTGGACTTTTGATATAACTAATTACAAATCAAAAGATTTTCCACAAAAAAAATTAGCAATCCGTTGCAATCTTCGCGGATATATGGCTTTCCCAGTGTTTGATATTGCTACAACATCATGTCTTGGTGTGCTTGAGCTCTTGGTATCTTCCAAACATATGCCTTATGTTCATGTGGTTGAACAAGTTCACAGCGCCTTGAAGGTTTCCATCTAATCTCTTCTATTTAGAGTTTTAAGCACACCTGAACTTTTCTCTCTTTTTTTCTTTCCATTTACTACTGTTATCTATTTGATTTTTGGGTAAGCACTAAACAACCTTGGCTGAGTTATCTTGTGTTGTTGTACATATATGCTGCATTAGTTGCTTCAATGATCTTCACGAGTTTTCCGTCTTAACTCCATTGTCCTTTTACTCTAGGCCATGTTGTCAAAATTACATCATAGATTCACAAGACTGAGTGTAATGGTGGTGGTCACCACCACATCCATGTCAGTGGGGCATCACTACGGCTAGTCTAATAATCAATACTATTACTGTTTTCCTAGATTCGATACTCTTCTCGGACAAGCTTTCTTAACGCAATCTAAAGTAGTAAATAGATTAGTGTAGCCAGTACTTACGAATCTTTTTTTTTTTTTTGTATTCTAGTTTACACATTCTTTCATTGCTGCTCATTTCAAAATTGTTGTAATCTTTCAGGAACAAAGTCTGGCATGTCCACGAGCATTTGTTGGTCCTGCTTCATATGTAAGTTGGGACTTGGGATCTATAATCTGAATTCTATCGCTCTAAGTTTAACATTTTGTGCAAAAAATTTCTCTAAATCTTGTTTTTCTTTGGAGCTCTTAAGTGGTAGATGTCTTTTAATACAGGTTCCCAATGAGTACGACAAAATCCATGGTATTTTGAAAAGTGTGTGTGACTATCACAAATTACCTCTTGCTCAGACATGGGCTGTTTCCCCATCCACTAGTTTTGTTTCACATGATAAAATTATAAAGAAGAGTTGTAGTAGTTTTGGTACTAAATGCATTGGGAAGGTCTGCATGTCCACGGTTGCTCTACCTTATTATGTTAAAGAAGACACTGGCATGTGGAAATTTATGGAAGAATGTAGAAAGCGACACATGTACAAGTCAGAGGGAGTTGTTGGGAGGGCATTGTCATTCCACGGTGTATTTTTTTGTAGAGATGTAACCGAACTCAATGAAGTAGAGTATCCTCGTGTGTGCGGTAATAAGGTTAAAAGCTGCTTTGCAGTTTCCTTGCATCCTGTTGAAGGAGATGATGAGTATGTTCTAGAGTTTTTTCTTCCAGTGGGCACCAACGATCGTAGATTTGTTAAAGATGTGGTGAAAACTTTGAAAATTAAGATCGCCTCTGACTTTGTACTTGGTGATAAATCATCTATGGATTTGTCAGGTACGGATCGAACTTGATACTATTGAAATGTTCATGAATATGATTGCTGACAGATCCATTTTTCATGTAGATAGTTCAGATTCAGAGTCAAGTGTGACAGATGTTTCTAAAAGTACTTGCTCTGCAAATGACCCAGAGACAGAGTCCTCCACCAATGTGAGTATGGAGAATCGACATGCTGCTATCTATACTGATGATGGAGAAACAAGCAGCCCTTTCATACAAGGCGTCAAAAAGCGAAGACAATACTGTAATCCATATCTTTACTGATTTTATGTATGATTTTTGACTATAGATGATATTTCTCAGAATATTTCTGAGTTAAGTTGGATCATATGCCATTCGCATAAACACTATGTTATGTGATTACTTTACAAACCTGTAGTTTTATTTTGTGGCTCCATCCTTTGATTCCTGTTTCATTTTGATAACGTGTCATGGGATTAGCAGGGTGGGGGGTTAATCTTATGGATTGTGTACATAAGGCTACGAAAAAGTACTGTGACCATTCCACCTTTTGGTCCCATTATTTCTAACTCAACCCAACAAATCCTCAACGTGGACCTAGGATTAGACAATAATGTGACAATTTCACCTTTTTATCCCACCACTTGGTCTTTTAGTCTCATATTTTGCCTCATTTATTAATGTTTCGTCTTTTTTTCATTTTACATCGCTTCTCATAATCGTAAAAAATTTACTGTAAGAAGAAATCATAATTTATATTTTTCTACTTACATATTAGTTTATACCTACATCATTTAAATCCTAAACCCATTTACAAACCAAAACACTTTAGTTTTGCTTTCACCTATTTTTTATGCATGATTATCCTTCTACATGTTATGTTGAGCTACTTATTATATCCACAATGATACACAAGTTATTATTTTTCTCTTTTTTTACCTCTAATTTGGTGATTTCTCAACACATATGTTTTACTAGCATTTTGTGAGCCGAAATATATGTGTAATGTAACATCATGGGAAGTCCATTTGGTCGGACCTTGGAACATAAATATCTAAAGTCCATTTTGTTGGACTAGAAAAGACTATTTAAATCATGTTGTAAAATATTATAATGGGCTGATGTATATTCACCATTATCTTAACTGGCCCGTTAGGGTTTACATGTATTTATCTTCCTTATAAATACTTCATACTTGTAATCTCTTGGATACACACAGACTGAATAATAATTCCCTCTTCCTCTTATTCTTGTGTTCTTGTTCCTTATATTTATAACAGGTTATCAGCACGACTATGATCCAAATAAAATTGTTTTTGACGGCTGAAACTTGAAACCAATGTCAAAGGATGTTTTCTATTTGACGGCTGAAAGTTGAAACCATTCTCAAGGTATGTTTTCTATTCCATATGATTAATATTATTAAAAGGCAAAGTTATCTTCTTGTCGTCGATAATCACTTTAAATAATATATGAATATTAACAAATTATAGGGAACTTTATGTATGTTAAATTCGTATTTTTTTTATGCCACACAAATAATTTGACTCTTGAAACTAAAGATGCCTACACAGTTTATTATCAAAATTGGTTTCGGAGTTCTAGTTTTCTTTTAAATTAATTATCCTATGATTGTTTTGAATTCTATGATTGTTCTTGTTCTAAATATGATCTTTTCATAAAGATCAATATCATAACCTCATGTCATGTTAAAGAAATTTTTTTTTTATTAGAACCTCAAGTTCTAATTTGATTCAATTAATAGAATCAATAACATAACTTCATGTTATGTTAGAAAAAAAAGAAGATAAAACCTCAAGTTTTAATAGGAGTCAAGAAGGATCTAGAATTCCCATCATTGGGCTAGGGCCGATCGGCCTAGGGGTTTCCATAACCCAATTCTAACATAACTTGTTCCCTAAGATTGTGTAGCCTATAAATATAAACCCAAGGGTTATTAGTTTCTTACCTTGTGCACGTACAATACTATAACCCTAAGTTTATTTTCTTCTTTCTTTTGCTTACAAAACCGATCGGCCAATCCTTATAGGAGGGGGGATCGACTTTTACTAATTGAACAAAATAGTTTGGTTTAATTATCGTGTTCTTTCACTAGCATCAAGCATTAATTGGTTATAGTACGTGTGTACAAGACTTGGTAGTTAACTTACTTTAGTTAACGCAATCTTGGATTGAGAAACAAAACGGTAAGAGGTTTCTCGTTAATCATATTTGCTTGATTTAAGAAGAAGATTAAAGTTGTGATCCTTGTTCTTGCTAGGATCAAAGGTATGTAACTTTTATTATTCGGTAAACTCTTTACATGTTAATTATTGATCCTTGCTTCCGCTATGTGCTTTGATGTGTGTTTATTTATTTATATAATTGTTATGATATCTAAATTCCAACAATAACAAGGGCGGCAATGAGGTTCCGATACGTAGCAAAAGTATAATGATTCATGCCATGGTTAAGCGCAGCCTTAGCGATAATAACCAAACCAGCATTACCAAACTGCAAAAAAATGACATACAAATAAGGCTTTAGTTTCTCAAACATCATGTTGTTTTGATACATGTTTGAATAACTAAATGCTTAGGTGTATGGTTATGTTGCGTGTTGTTGTTGGTGAGTAGAAATGAATGGGATAGTGGGGTTTATATATAGCATGCATTTGCTGATTTGCATAAGGTTCGTCTATTTTTTTGCATGTAATTAACAGAAGCAATATCCAACACTGTCATTAATGGAATCAGGGATGGAAACCCACTTGATTACTTTATTTTTCAAAAGTTAAACCACTTATTGCAAATGGTAAAGCTAATCAATCAAACTGATATACTAACTTTTTTGTAAAGAGGAGTGTATGATATCATCTTTTCTATTTTATCTTCTCATTTGAAGCCTTATTGGCAAGCATACTCTCTTGTCTATACTTTTTGAAACCAATGTCGTAGGATGTTTTCTATTTGACGGCTGAAAGTTGAAACCATTCTCAAGGTATGTTTTCTATTCCATATGATTAATATTATTAAAAGACAAAGTTATCTTCTTGTCGTTGATAATCACTTTAAATAATATATGAATATTAACAAATTATAGGGAACTTTATGTATGTTAAATTCGTATTTTTTTTATGCCACTCAAATAATTTGACTCTTAAAACTAAAGATGCCTACACAGTTTATTATCAAAATTGGTTTCGGAGTTCTAGTTTTCTTTTAAATTAATTATCCTATAATTGTTTTCAATTCTATGATTGTTCTTGTCCTAAATATGATCTTTTCATAAAGATCAATATCATAACCTCATGTTATGTTAAAGAATATTTTTTTTTTATTAGAACATCAAGTTCTAATTTGATTCAATTAATAGAATCAATAACATAACTTCATGTTATGTTAGAAAGAAAAAAAGATAAAACCTCAAGTTTTAATATGGTTCCCTATAGCGAATCCGATAAATTAACATAAATGTTACTGTTTTATACATTTTTTTGGTTACAAGATCCGCAAGTTCTATTATGATTCTCTCAAAAGAATCAAATAACACAATCTCGAAAGTATATATGCCTAACTTTTACAAAATATATTTGTTTTTTTTTAAGTAGGTAATCATACTTCTGTTAATAAACTGAACTATATATGTGCATATTAATGAATTTTGGTTGTTTCAAGATATTTGAAAATAAATCTATCTATACTATATAATAAACAACTACAATTTACAAGTCTTTGAAGCAGCCCAATTAATTAATGCGATGATGTGTCTTGAATTTGATTGGCTGAAGATTTAATGCGTACAACACACCAAAGCTCATTCTTTGAACCAGTGTTATGCTAAAACTTCTTCTATACACTACATCAAAACCATTGACTAAAATTATCTACATTCAATTCTCTGCTTTCTCTATTTTTGTTAAGAAATTAATCTCTTCATTCTTCCTCTACAAGATTAGTGCATGTCAGTTATCAATAAACATAAGTTTTCAATTCAATTCGTTCTATGATCTATGACTATGCCTGGTTCATAATCACTACAAAAAATATTTGTGCAACATGGACGAATCGGTAAGTAGCTATTTAATTTTAATATTTAGGGTTTTGAATTATGTGCTGCATATTACAACTATTTTGTTTCGATTCAAACATATGATATATTTCTGCGAATAATTACGATGACTTAATTTTTATATTTGTGTTTAATCAGAACCCTAAAAAATTTGGGAAAATCACCTTGACGATTTATGTTGCAATTATTTTGAGAACCCTAAAAAATTTTGGGGGAAATCACCTTGATATATCGATTGATTATGTTATAATTTATTTTTGTAGGTAGAATGTGATTGAGGAAGATTAACCAGGTTTGACAAGTTTTATCTCTTTTCATTCTTCAATTTAATTGTTATAGATGATATGGATTGATGCAACTGATTAATTGTAGTTTAGGTTCAATGTGTGTTTTTTATGCACACCAACTGTTTGATGAACTATTTGATGAATCGTCGTTAGATGAAGTGGACTCAATGCTTGATGACACTAAAATCAAGGCAATGTGCATTTCACTATGGCATAGCCCATAGTGCTGGAAAGCCACAAGATCCTTACAGTTTGGATATGGTGTTGCAGGATCAACAGGTATTTTTAACAGTCATAAATTCATTATCAAAATAATTTTATGTTACATGTTCTTTATTTAATGATAAAAATAATCATTATGTTGTTCAACAACACAAATGCATTTAGAATCTCTAATGTCGCCTTCTGAAATCCTAACGTCTGTAGGTGCGTGAGGAATGAAAGTTACGATGAAGGTCTAGACTTGGAAGCATGTGTTAGCAAATTGTCAATAATGCATCAAAAGTAAGTTTTTCCATTAGTCTTTATTACAAGTCGCCTACCTGTGAACATCATTGGAGTTGCTTAATGAGTTAAGGAATTATCACTACTATTTTCTCTTTTACTGCCATGTTTCCGTTAACAATCAATCAACCATCGCCTCCTCCACCAGTTCAAAATAACATTAAATAAAAGTGGTATCAATGCAAAAGCTATTTTTGGTTTCGATTGTAAGTTTTTTGATTCAGTCATTCCATATTCCATATCAGCATGTACATCGATTACTTGCTTTCATCAACCCTAAAATTTTCAATCAGTTTTGATTTCTTAGGCTAAGTGGCAACTCACCTGATCATTGTTCCACATTGCGAATCATTGAGTATGTTCTATTGTACATGAATGATGTGCTTATACAAAGTAAATAAGTAAGCAGTTTCACATAAGCAAACCTAAACACCCCGCTAAGCTTATTGACGGTTTTCCTCACAATAAGCTATAATAAGTCATGCTTCATACAAAAGGTGTGGTACCTACAACAGGCCCCGTGATTTTTTTTTTTTTTATTTTTTTATTTTTTATTATTATTTATTTATTTATTTATTTATTTTTTGCTCTTAGACAGATAGAAAAAGCACTTACATGAACTAAGCAAGTGTTTCTAAGAGAATATCCTATAGTAAGTTGGTCCTCCTATGTAGAGCAACAGTGGACTAACAAGCTTCTATCATCCTATACACCTTTTCTTCTTGTATGAATCAAGATTATTATGCATATAGAAGGTATACTTCATATAAGTGGTGGTACCTACATCAGGCCCCATGACTCTTTACAATCCACAAGAGTATATGATGAAAAAGTATAACCAATAAAGTAATTAAAACGTGATGAGCTTATTTGAAGTTGTGCTATTTATTTGTTTATGCTGATGCTGAACTAATTTTGTATAAATTTACCAGGGTGTTTATGGGGAGAATGGGTCACTTATGTATCCTATTTATGGGGAGACCGGTTTCATGGGAACAACTATATGCAATTCGTGAAGCTGTCCATGATGCAAGTTTTTCCATATTTTGTTTTATTACGAGCTATTTATAGAATATGACACACATATTGATTTTAAGTGTTGATGTAACAGGAAGTTGAAGCTAATGCATGGCCGATTCAAGCTTTGAATAACATGTCTGTTGAAGCTTTACAGACCAGATCAACAAAATAACTAAGCGCTTACAACAATATCATTAATGAGTCAAATTGTTGGTTCGGTAAGTTGTTGAAATGTGTATACGGATGGCACATCAATAACATCAATATTTAGCTTTACACGGTGTATTGATAACTTTTTCTAATCACCTTATTACTGATGGCATTGATATTACTGGGTATTGGGGTAGGAAGTTGTTCCTTTATAATTGAATCGGAACCACACGTTTTATATCTTACAACACCAATCACTTAACGCAGGTCTTGGTTCTTTTTTTTTTTTTATATTTATTTATTTATTTATTTATTTATTTTTTTTTTTTTTTTATTTTTTTTAAGTTCACTTAACACAGGTCTTGGTTAGGAACTATAGCTTAATCTCCGTATATGTATGCCATTCTGTTGTAGTTCACAAAGTGAAATTCCGAAAATACCCGACTGATTATGCTTCACTCTGTGATTTGTTTAGATTTTGCTTTTTCATATGCTTTATATTGGTGGAGTCTTAACTTATAAACTGATAATTCCGGGTATGATCAATTGGGATATTTTGTTTTAAAAGTATGCTGCCGTATAGTTAAAGTTCATTAATGAATTATATTATGTGATGTTTGTTGCATTGTTGCAAAGTAACAAGTTGGAAGCCATTGTTAGAATGACTTTGGTCCTTGGCGTTAAACATAGTCTAAATGAAAGCGATGTTCTGGTACCGCAGATGTACGGAATGGGAGGAGTTCAACCTGAGTATCATGTTATGTCGCACCCAAGGCGTCTTAGCTTTAGTAGCAAGACATTGGTGAACAAGTGTGAGGATTTCAAGGGTCCAGTTCATGGGTTTAATTTCAAACCTTTTAATGACATTGCCATGTAAATTTGAAGAAGCGGCCTAATTCGGTAAACTTAAATTTTGTTGTCACAATACCAGTTTTTTATTAAACCATTAATTATCTTGCATGAACATGTTTTCGTTTTTTATAGATGTGATTGGTGATTGGTCAAGTAATTGAGTTTGGCAAATTGGACAATTTCGACAAAAATGGCCACCCATGGTACAAAAATGTTAAATGCATAATGGCAAGGAAAGCGTGTTAAATGATGACTTAGCGGGCATTGAGCAATTTAGAATGAGATAAAGTATCATGATACAACAAAAATTGCCTATATTTATCAATGTAATACATGTGCTAATGATCTATTTTTCATATGTAGGTTGGTGTCAGGCCGAACAACGAGCTGCAAATGCCGGCTCAAATATCTCTAAGGAATCCAAGTTTTCCACTCATGAAGAGTTCATTGAAATGTTTCCATTTAGGAACGTTGATGAGTTGTATATAGTTCAAGTGTTTATACAATATCTGTGTAAGACATCCTAATTGCTTTAGATAATACTGTATTTTTATAGTATCACTTTTAAGTAATGGATGACCCATTTCAATTGCCAAAATTGACCTTGAGTGTGTAATGTTATTTGTGTCATGTTGAAAAGAATTATTTGAAATTATTATATGAAACATAGACTCTACCATGACAACTTAGTGCGCGAGTGAAACTGCTAAAACGTTAGAAACTTATTAGGTGCTCATGGAATGGACATTGGCTTATCACTTCAATAACGCTCACTACATATATACATTTTCTTGTGAAGAACATCAAATTTATAGACGACGATGCACGGATGTTTATTATATTAATAGTTTACGTTTGCTGTTATTTATTACTTTATCCACACACTCAACTTCCAAACTGCAATATGTATTTACTGTTATTACTAAAATTGCATATAGTGAGGGCCAGACCCCTTTGCATTGGGATGTTGATGGTGGCCATATCGAAGTTGCAGAATTGCTAGAGTAAGAACGTTGATGTGAGCTTGAAGGTAACTTGGATGTGAATTTTCAAATGAATTAAAATCGATTCACATGGTAAAGCTGATATAATTCCATTTCTTGAGTTGTGTCATAAGTTCTGCTACACCTAGGCCTTTCATATGTTACCCAAAAAATAACTGCATTTACAGATACATTTATTTTGTCTTATTTTGTTTGGGAAAAGGATAAATACATACTCAAGCTTTGTAGACGAGTGAGTTTTGTTTAGATCAATAGTACTTTAGTTGACGTGCTTTGTTAATCAATTTTTTATTAGACGAAGATGATTATGATTATATGTTGCTGAAAGCAATTTTTTTCCGTGTGCCATACCTTTTAATTGGAATAAATTTTGTTGGTTTGGCTGTTAAGTATTTGTGGCCCATCTTTGCCTGATGAAATCTTGCACAACATAATATTCTCATAGCCAGTTGGAAGATGACGCCTTATATGCATTCATGTTCGTTTGGAATGGCAATATTTTCGTGTCCACACTAATATTAGGCAACTGGTCAATTATGAATATAAGGGAAGAGGGCAGGGGGGTGCTTGGTGTTCTGGTCGTACGAGAATATGATACATGCACGTTTATTTTCTTAATAGTTACAAACAAGACTGTTTATCATATCATTGACATTATCATTTCCTTAAAAAACAATGAAAATCATTTACATTCGTTATTGTTTGTTAATTTATACATGCACGTAACTTCTTAATAAATAATTTCATTAAAAATTCCCGTAATTCCATGGGTCTATAAGCCAATATTCAACATGTATGTACAACTATATAAATGACATGTTTTACATTTTTTAATTTTACATATACTATTATCAACAACTTCCTTTTATTTCACTTTTGTTTTTCTTTATTTAGGTGTTCACGGAAATGAATATGGACTACTCAAGTGTTTGATGTTGACTCTATACATTTGCTCTTCAAGACTATATACCAGGAGAAGACGATACATGCACGTTTATTTTCTTAATAGTTACAAACCAAATTGTTTATCGTATCATTGATATATTACTTATGATTTCCTTCAAAAAACAATGGAACATGTTTACGTTCGTTGTTGTTTGTTACTGTATTCACACATATGTACTCCTTAATTAATAATTCCGTTAAAAATCCCGTCAATTTGACGGGTCTATAAGCTAGTGTTTAATATAAGTTGATGTAAATTGTGGTCATCAATATTAAATGTCAGTACCTGCATCTTTTTCGGAACAAGATTTTCTATTGTAAGAGACAACCAAAATTATGGATAATATGAGTTACGAATAACCTCATGTATAACTCATGTATTTCTTAGCCATTACTCACGTAATTGAAAAGTATCTTAGATGCCAATCAATTTATTTACTCGTGTGAAGAAACACACACATATAATGATACTGCATGTTTCAATAAATTTTAAACTTTTATTACTTGTATATTTTTATTTGTAATTGAGATATTAATGCATATATTTGTTTCCAAATTACATGACCTTGTCATAAATGCTATCACATGTAAGAAAAAGTTTGTTGATTTTTATTCCTTACAATGATTTTGTCATTAGTTGATAAATTTTCCTGAAAATCATATGCTTTTATTTGCACGACAACAATGATTCTCAAATAATTCTCTTTGAATAGCTTATTAGTGTGTGCAGACACTATCGGAAAAAATTAATTTTACGAAAGGTAAAAGTTACAAATAAAGATATGTTAAAGATAACATTCTCTAGTTAACATGCCTCGAATATGCCCTTAGAGCAATCGAGAACGCGGTTTTAGGAAGTTCATGAACTTCTATTGGCTCTTCTTATTGCCAAACAAATCATGTGAATGTGATAACATATTGATCGACGTATGTATCTTTGTTCCCTCAAGTGAACGTAATGACATAACCAACAGAAAGAATTCCATTCTCATAAGAATGTGATAGAAATGATCAAAACACATATCTCCATTCTCTCATGAGAATGCGATAATATTAAGGTCATAGATATGGTCACAGTAAAAATGAAAATGACCGACCACTAAAAGTGGCAAAATAAGTACGGAGTAAAAGAAAATGTCATGTATGAAAAATACAAGTGTGTCAAATATATTACACACTATCTCCATAGATGTAAGAATCTATGCTAATATATTTTGAGATTTACACGAATGTCTCGTGAGAAAGAATAAGTAAAATAAGACTGACGATAGTTGAGAAAATCATTGGGTGTTTAGTTTGTTGGAGTTCGGGAATAGTTATAGATCTAAAGAGATATTAGACTGAAAGAACGATCTTGCCGGTTTGAACATGACATCATCGTTGAGATAAGTTTACTCTTCCACTTTGATTAATTTTTTTTATGCCGTAGATCACAGTGCTATTTTAATACTTTGTTCTTTGGATTATATATTAAAGTATTACTCCAGTATTCTACATATATTGTTGAAGCATATGTACAATATGTTTCATTATTATATCATTATTCGTACACAGTCTCATAGTATATGGAGTAGATCTCAATTCTTATTATACATTCATGTCATCGGTAAAGAATAAATAAAAATCAAAACGATACGAGAACATGCTTTTTTTTTTTTTTTTTTTTTTTTTTTTGTCCTACAAAATTTTAATTTATTTTATCAATGTCATATATGAAAACATAAATGCGATAAAATATTGGTAGCATATACGTATTATATTTAAGAAGCCTTGTAATTACATATGGTAACATATTTGTTTGTGGATTCAATATTTACTCTTGCTACTTGCTAGTATATTCTTACTGTCGAAAACTTGATATAATAATCAAAGGTAACAAATTTAAGTGCGGGTGATTATTCACAGTTAATTGTAATGATGAGGACCTTAAAAGGGAATACTTCACGATGAAAGATTCGTTAAATTATGGTAAGATCTCAAGGATACATTACCACACAAAAGCAAGTAATATTCCCAAAACTCTCGCTATGATTGTATGCACCTCAAGCTGCATTAAAAAAAAAAAAAAAAAAAAAAAAGCATAAGCGAGTTCGGTCTCACAATTTCAGTGTTAGATCTGAATTAAAAAGAAAATATATAACGGTGAAAGATCCGTTAAATGTATGTCAAAATCTAAAAGAAAGATTTGCCCATCATAAGCAAGAGATTCTTGCAAATGCGAGCACATTTTTCGCAATATTAAGTAGTACATCTGAATGATGAATAGAAAAAAATGCGATGAGATGGTTAATGCCTCGAATATACTCATATATCGAGAACGATGCTTTGATATAAAAGAAATGGGCATGTTTGAACAAACACGATAAACCCGTTTACTAAATTTGCTCTATATTGTCGTGTTAAAAGAAACTGGTTGGCAACCTCAAGTTGCAACATAAAGATCTCCATTCCCTCAAGTGAATGAGATAAAATGATCAATATGAGATCATCATTCCCTCACGTGAATGTGATAATGTAACGATAAATGGTTAAATATCATTTATCATAGTAAATGCTATGGTCGAGGTAGTATGACAATGACAAACCACTAGTAGTGGCGAAAATACAATAAGAAAGGAGCAAACAAAAATGCTATTTATGCAAAAATGCAATGTGGTGTATATGAAATACAAGTGTGTCAAAGATATTACACACTATATTCATAGATTTAAAAATATGTGCTAGCGCATTTTGCTCCAAAAAAGAAATATAAAATTGTCATGAGAAACGAAGTTAAGTATTAAAAATACATTATATTCTTTTATATCTTCCTCGACATGCATTATATAAAGATTAGTAAAAGCTAATCATTGCCATAAACTTAAGTTTATGAGAAATAATAATTATAATATTTTTGGCATGACCAGTTACACCATCCTGAGTCATTAATGATGCGAAAGCTATAGAAGAATAAGATTCTTCAATCTAATGTTATTATCTCTCAAAGAAAGTTGATTATTATTCTATCAACTAGAATGTGGATTAAATTCCTCAATTTTAATAGGAAAGAAAACAAATGGATATATGTAAGCATACAAATCCATTGTATGAACCATTTAGAGTTTAAAATCGATGCATCGTCTAAATGGTCATTAAATCGCAAAACTCAAGTTTGCATGATTAATAGCCCAATGCGAGCCTAACATTCCATAGTAAGTATTTCATCATGAAAATGCGATGAATTACTTCTAAATTATCAAATGAAACTGAGAGAAAAACTTGTGTTATTGTATGGGGCCATATTATAATATGCACAACAACAAAAATTAGCATCATGCCAATATGTTATTATAAATCCTCCATTTTATAATTGGTTTTGGTTATAAACCAAACATATCCCATTTTTGTTTTTTGTGTGCAAATTACTCCACCTAAATGCACATATATGGGATATAGAAGATGGATAATTCCTTCAGGAGGAGAGAAGTAGCTGCAAATTCAGAATGAATTATCATATTCTGTTGATCCTCGAAACAAATTTTTTATGAATTGATCATTCAATGGATAATCTAATAGCCATAAATAAACATTGTCCAAAAACAAATTTTCAACTACTCATGCTCTAATTAGAAGTTGTCCCTCAAGGACACTATTTTATTATGACATGCCTCAATCATGGTAGACAAATCGATTTCAAATAAAATCCTCGATGAAAAATATGGAGCATGAAAAACAAGATGGTTGTTCGAGTTATAAAAGACCCCATGATAGTCTCACGAAGAGACACTAGACATGAAGGTTACAAAGGAGCCTCACGTAGCTAATGAGATCTCAATAAATTCTATGATGTCTAAAATCATATGGAATTGAAACAAAAACGACGTCGATAAATTTGTTTACATACAATATAGCGCTTGCTATTATGCATAATGAGGATCATAAATCAAGTATTATTCAAAAGTGCGTTCAACAAAACGATTGGTCAACATGAAAAGACACAATATCGTGAAAATACGAGAAGTATAGGGACATGAAGTCCATACACATGAATGTGTAAAATCTACTGGATATACATCAGTCTTTGTGCGAATGCAAAATAAAAGCTCTAAAGTTATCTATACTACATATAAAGCATGAATGACTCTCTCTCCTCTTGGTCTTAAAATTAAGACTTACAAGCTATAATGCTTATTGTACAATACACACAGCACTATTAATGATCTTTTTTATCAATCTTAATTTTAAGACTTACAAGTCTTAAAGCTTAGTGTACAAAATACAAAGCACTATTAATTTGGTCAAGATATTTAATGTAGTCAATTAATTAATTGGTCAATAAATACAATTAATTTAGTTATTAAAACACCACTTACATAAGAAATACAAATTATCAAGCATATTGTACAACAAACTTAAACACAATTCCTATATTAAATGTTATTAATACAAATAATAAAGCACATTATACAAATATTCAAACACGAACGGGCAACGGGCCAAATGGGCTAGAACCCGAACGGACACGGTTCAAACGGGCACGGGCTAAAAGGGCACGGGCCAAACGGGCTAGAACCCGAATGGACACGGGCCAAATGGGAACGGGCTAAACGGGCACTGGCCAAACGGGCTCATGTTATACGAATGACTTTAAAAAAAGACCCAAAAAGACGACATAAATTCCTTAGTTAAGGAGTTGAAATACGTCACATGAAATTCTTGATATCCGTAAATTTATTATTAAAAAGAACATAATAAACTAAAATACATGATTCAACGGAAAATATTATTTCAGGGTACCCGCCGCCGCAATGCGCGGGTACCCTGCTAGTGTCCTTTAAGACACGATTATTAAAAGACATATTGTCTCAAGGTGGATGTAAATACCTTATTGATATTTTACGAGACAATAAATATTGAAGTATTTAATTCGCTTTAAATGAGTTTTATTAGGACTCTCATATTCCATGAAGGATCTGTAAGGCCTCAAGCATGTCTAACAACTTCAACTTCAAGAAGCAATTAATAAAGTTCTCAAGAACTCTATTTCATTATATTGAATTAATCCTTATATGGATCAAAATCATTTGGACGCATATCATAGGAATGGCTTTTGCACATGTCTATAAGAAATAATTGGTCCTCAAGTAACATACATAAGTGCAACTAAAGTTTTAATGTCTATTTTGCAATTAATATGCGTATTTTGCATTTAATATGCGTAAAGAGACTGTATAATTTTATTTGCATTAGCAATTTCCAATCAATTAATTTGATATTGGGTTGGAAGCTACACATATATTTTGTCATCTTTGCAGGACTTATTCTTAACATCAACAATTTGGTGGACTTCATTACAAAGTTGTTGCCAACAAAAGTATTTGAGCAACTCGTTCAGAAGATTAGCATTCGATGCATGAAATATATATACATTAATTTGAGGAGGAGCATTATGCGCACTGCACTCTTTTTCCCTTCATCAAGTTTTTTATCCATAGGATTTTTCTTGATAAGGTTTTTAATGAAGCAGTCTATAGCGTATGATAAACGGTGAATATCCAAAGAGGAGTGTTGTAAAATATTATAATGGGCTTATGTATATTCACCATTATCTTAACTGGCCCGTTAGGGTTTACATGTATTTATCTTCCTTATAAATACAATAATAATTCCCTCTTTCCCTCATTCTTGTGTTCTTATTTCTTATATTTATAACGAACGAGATGGGCAGCCCGCGCGTTGCTGCGGGTGTGTTGCTTATAATTTTTGTGCTATACGTGTTTTGTCGTATTTTTGTTGCATAAACTATCTGCAAGAGAAATATCTAAAGTTACCATTCGTGTGCCCAAATTATTTCGAGAACAATGGCGCAAGTTTCATAATTTTTCAAGTCCGTTTGGTACGTCAAATGGGTCCCAGAGTGTTTTATCAAAAGGTTTAGTTATTACTGTTTTGCACTGTTGCAACATTTCTGGGTTTTTAATATATAGTATAATTTGCCTAGGGTGAAAATAAATAAAGTTGAGGGACCATTTTATAAATTTCGGGTATAATAACCCTAACCCTACCCTTCTCTTTCATTTTATCACCTCCACCATATCTCTTTCTCTCCCGAAAACCTAGCCGCCACCTGCAAGTCACCGGCGTCGCCCCACCACCGCGCCTCCGACCACACCGCCACCACCAACGTGACCATCTCACTCTCCTCTCTCTTTTGGTATACCACACGCGCCGTCAAACAACTTCATCACCTCGTTTTGTGTGTTCACCGCCGCGCTCCACACCATCATTTTCGTGGGTTTGAGTTCGAAGACGGTAAGATAACGCGTTTTCACGCGTGAGTTGACTCAACCAAGTCAACTCGGTTTGTTTTTTTTGTTTTCTCGGGATAAATAATGATTCGGTAAAAGGTTTTTGATAAAGAAATGAATGGGTATCCGTGTAATAGTGTTGACTCGTGTATATTCTAGCTTGGGTTGTGTTTAGTTTCTATATCTTTATTTGTTTTGATTATTGGTTGTGATGTTTCGGATAAGCCGAGAACCTAGGGGTCCGAATGGCTTTGTGTTTGGCTCGGATTTGGTGAGATTTTTTTTTTTTTCGTAGATCTAACATTTTTTTTTTGTTAGTGTTGCCGTTTGGTCGTTTGCCACTGCTGTAGCCGCCACTCTGTCGCTAAAAAAGCTTGCAACTGTCGCCGGAAAATTTGAGGTTGCCGGAAAAATTCATGTGGCTGCCGGAAGTTATTTTTGTCACCGGTATAGGTTGTTAATATTTATTATGTAAATTTTGTTATAATAAAGTTTATGTATTGTAAAATTGAGTTTGTAGATTTGTTTGTAATAAATCTGTTTTTTTTTTTTTTTTTTTTTTTTATTATGATTTTTTGATAGTGTACTGTAGATACATTGTTTTGCACTGTAGCAGGGTGAAAACACTATTTTTCACTGTTCATTCATTTATGGGTTTTTAATATATATATAATAAGTATTTAATGTTATCAATTTTATAGTATTGGACCCACTTTATTTTTTAGATCCCAACCAATTGGACTTTTAATAAAGACAGAGTCCACACGAATTTAATATCACCGTAAAGTCCAAATCGAGTTTAATTCCATATATATAGCGGACAAAGAATTTTAATAAATCAATCCAACACATTAGTGGATGCATCAATCATTTTTAACTTAAATAATCAGAGAAACAATTGTGTAGCAATACATATATCATAAAGTCCATCGAGTTTAACATCTTAAAGTCCACATTGCTGCTGCAAACGTTGCGGTTGTATACTTCATGCCCGCATAGTATAAGTTCTGGTCGACAACAGGCCTGTTAAATAAAACCGAAAACATTAATTATCAGAATCATATAAATACGTACAAAGGGTAAAAAAAAAAGTATTAGAAACATACTCTAGAAATCCTAACAACATGATTGTTGATACAAAAGTTGGGCGTTCCTTGTTTGGATTCCTGTTCCCGTATCAATTAGATCTTAATGCTTGAGACCTGCGCACTAAGAGAACAAAAAGACGCCGTTAGGCTTATCGTGGGATTGTCTCCCACGATTATCCTCCAGCGTGAGAGTAAGTAATCGGTTTTAGGGTTTAGTTGAAGAGTCAGGGTTATTAGATCGTACCTTAATGAGAGCCGAGATGCCCTCTATATATACACGAAATCCTTGTTGGTTTCGTGTTCCTCACTCTTCGGCGTATCCCGCCTAAGTCGGTCGTTTAATACATATCCCATAAATAAGAGATATCCTATATCAAGACCATAAATAACTTCGGGTTTGGGCTTTCGTAAGCCCAAACCGTTATCGTGATAGCCCATTCGTGACGGGCTTGAGCCCATTCATGATGGGCTTGAGTGCTAGTAGCGTCCATTGGTCGGGTTCGTGACCCGAATGCGGACTATACGTCATCATGTCCCCCCAGTCTAGTATGCGCAGGGTGGAACCCGCGGATGCTAGACTAACAACTGAAGCAAAAATATTCCTCGATGCATAGCGGGGAAGTTTCAAATGTTTCCCGCCTAAAGGTCATACAATGAATCTTGTCCAAGTAAATCCGAGTATCCCTCGTAAATCGTGAGGGGTGGGTGAAAAAGTGTTTTACCTCTTGATCTCCCAGCCACACGATTAGAGCAAGTGGGGTACATGTGTTATCCATCCACGAATATGTGTAACCCTATATAAAGTTGAGCCGTCTTTTCACTGTGGCTATCACAGTAAAAACCGTCATTTTCCACCATTGTTAAACCTTCAAACAACAATAAAAAAATCAACGAAATCTAAGGTAATAGCGCGTGTGCTGCGAGACTCATTGAAGTTTAACCATGGTTCTTTAATTATCCGACTGTACTTCTGATATAGCCGAGGACGAACTCCGCATGTTCACCTCGAATTATTATATCCCGCTCACACTGCACCCGGTAGTTCCGGGGGCGGATGCGTCTATAGCGGACTTCCCTGAGGGGAAAGTAGGGGTATACACACGTTTTTTTGAATTCGCGAATCAACGTGTGCCCATTTCTTTATTCCTGTGCGATATTCTAAACTACTATTGCCTCCATATTTCCCAACTGCACTGTATAGGCGCAGCAAAAATAACCAATTTTGAGGTAAATTGTCGCTTGTTGGCGATTAACCCTACCATCCATTTGTTCCGCGCGTTTTATCATTCGTCGTGGTCAAATGGGTGGGTATCCTTTTCCAAGCGTACAGGGCGACTGCAGTGCTATACGGAAAAGTTAGATGCACTGAGGAATTGGAGGGAGAAATTCTTCTGGGTTGATGATGCGTTGTTCCCCTGGGACTTCGAATTATATACCCAAGAATCATTACCGAAGGATGAGCGCCCAGACCCCGGAGTGTATAACGTAGCTGATGCGGATACGATAAATACCAATCTCATACCGATCAAAGCGTATCCAGAGGAGTTTTTGGTGCACATGGGCATCAGTCGCAATTACTTCGGTAGTCCGGAGGAAGTGCCAACTTTTTTGGACGAGAATAGCCGGGGTGGGTGCTTGTCCTTCCTTCCTCTTCGCTTATTAGTTGTAAGCGCTCTTCCCTTTGTAGCTTATCTAACTCGTTTTTGTGTTTGTTTGTTGTTTGTTGCGCAGAGATGGATCTATTCGGTGTTGTTCGCTTGGCGAGGCCCACGCAGGTGACCGTAGGGGTGCGCCCTTTGAGAGATGGCGAGGAGCCAGTTCTACAGGCTACCGCGGGGCGCACGATGGAGATCGTGCAGGAGGAGCAAGAAGAGACTCCCCCAGCTATTTTAGAGCCAACTCCTATTCGCAGCTTTCCAAATCCTGCTGCACAAGTCCCCGTGGTGGAGCCATCGCACACAGACTCATCAGAGAGTGTGGGGATCGATGTGTCTGAAAGTGAGCAAGAAGGCGCTGGCCAAGGGGTGAAGCGCAAGAAAGCTGTTGGGAATGATGGCGCGGGTACGTCCAAAAGAAAGGCGTCATCTTATCTCTGGTGAGCAATTATCATCAGAGGAGAATGCGTCGCAGAAGGATACAACTAAAACTCCTCCCCTCAAGTAATTAAGTAATTAGGCTTGTTTCGTCAACATTTTGGTTTATATTTTGCGCTGAGATTACAATAATAACCTTGGGTCCTCGTAATTTACATGCAGTGTTGAAGCTGCTGGGGAAGCTGCTCGCGCTGGGAAATCGCCATCCAAGGAGAGTCCCTTGCCTACTGATCATCTTGCGCAGGGGAGCCAAGGATCTGGGACAAAGGCTTCTGAAGATGTGCCTACGGACCAGTTGATTGAGGAGTTATGCTTGGCTGCTGCGCATCAAGCCTCATTGGTTGCACAGCTCAAAGCTAGGCATGCGGGTGAAGGTAGCAGCAGTGCGCAAAGGGATGGGGAGATTGCGCTACTGAAGACGCAGTTAGCTGATGCTCAGGCTGAAGCAGAGTCAACCACTGTGTATGCTCAGAAGCTTGCTGATGAGAGGCTATCATTGTTTGCCCAAGTGAACCAAGAGCGTGCTAGCTTCAAAGAATACAAGGCTTCTTGTCTTTGAGTTTTGAAATATTTGGAGAATGGGAAGGATGAGCACTTCTCTAGGTTGGAGGAGTTCCGCAAGTCCATAGAGGGTTTGCTGGAGAAACAGGAGAGCAAGTTGCGCAAGCTCAGCATCGAATACGATGAAGAGTTGTACCCTCACCTGGTGTCAACCATTGCTGAGCGCAGGTGGCTTATCAGCCATGGCCTGCGCCTTGCTGCCTTGAAAACTCTGGAGTCTCAAGAGGTGAAGGACGCCTTTGGGGATGTTGTTTAGTGTGCGCTGGCACGTGGTAAGGCAGAGGCTGTGTAGAGGAGTTGTGTGCGAACAAGATCTTGACTGTGCCCGCCGCCCAAGTACCGGGTTACAACGAGAACACTTATGATGATCTTGTTGCTGCTATGGAGAAGTTGAAGCTATTGGAGCTTCCTCATATTGCTCAACTGGAGCGCGACCAGGATTATCCCATAGGTGTGATTATGGAGGGGTTAACTTTGGTTAGGCATACAGCAGATGACGCTGAGGCACAGCCTGATTATTTTTTGAAGCCCGATGTGTCGCAGCTTTAGGTACCCCTCTTTGCTTGTCTGCGTGATATCCTGAATCCTTTTGCTCTTGAGAAGGAAATTCCTCTGAAGAAGTCCCTAGAGGCCCATGAGATGAGACTTGCGAAGAAGAAGGGTGTGAAGGGGAAAGCCATCCTTTGTGGTCTTGGTGCGGCCCATATTCCGAGGTCTGATGGAGTGCCCGTTAGCGTGCCAACGGTGTCACCCAAGGATGTTGACCTGTTGAAGAAGCTTGAAGAGGCTGGTAGTGCGGCGCGCCAAGTGGGTAGTTCAGGGCTTAAACGCACACATAGTATATAGGCTGATTAGATGTAGTGATGTTTTGTAATAGGTTCACTTTTTGTTGCACATGTGCATGTTGAATCTATACTTTATATGAACTCGTGTCCACAATAAAATGTTGATTTTGAAAAATACGATTGTACGCATATTGTATCAAATGTGATTGTGGTTATAATGTTTGTACTTAGTTATTTTGTCTTTGCGTAAAAGACGTCTATGTTGTGTCTAAGAAGCAAACTGTTGTGTACATACTTAAGAAAATTTATAAGAATCCATAATCGTGTATGAAGTTCATAAAATTTACAAGTGTATAGATTGATATGCAGCGTACTGCAAATATCATATCAAGGAGTTAAGTGTCTTAACTCCTAATTTGTTAAACGCGCACAGTGTGCATTGTTGTGTATCCATCGTGGGATACACGTTGAACTTACTCCAACGTCTTGAGAGTAAGGTGTTTAACAAGGATGCGTGATCCGATGTTGATGGGTTGGCAACCCTCTTACTCAACGAGTTTTTTAGTAGGTTTACTCATCCTTTTACCATCGTGGGTTTTAATAAGTGCATGCACACCATGTATGCAGAAAGTAAAGTAACAACAATATTGAGACATAAATAACATGTAAACAATAAAGTGAAATGTGTCGCGGAATTAGCTAGAAACCACGACATTGAATTAATACTTGCAAGTTTTTTTTAAAAAAAGAAAAACATTTGCCTAAATGAAACAAAATGTAAATACACGGATATTTATTGAGCACTTACTAAAGTGAGGAGGTGTCCGTGTGTGAGGCCGTAGCCTTTCTTAAAGATAGCATCTCTTGAGATTGCAAACATTCCATGTGCGTTGCAGCTCGCGGCCATTCGTGTCACGCAGCTTGTACGCGCCTTTTCCTAGTGTTTCAACGACCTCATAGGGTCCTTCCCACTTTGGTCCAAGTTTACCTGTATCTTCTGCGTGGCTTGCATCATTAGCGCGATATACAAAGTCGCCTGGTCTGAATGAGGTGCTTCGAACTTTAGCATCGTAGTATCCCTTCATTTTTTACTTGGCTTTTGCCTCACGTACCGCTGCGCGTTCACGCCTTTCTTCCAATAGGTCCAAGTCTATACGCCGCTCGTCATCGTTGGTTGCAACATTTACTTCCGTAGTACGAATGGTTGGCATCCCAATTTCAGCTGGTATGACAGCTTCTGTCCCATAGACAAGAGAGAAGGGAGTGTCTCCATTGCTAACTTTGATTGTCGTGCGGTGCGCCCATAAGACATGCGACAATTCGTCCACCCATCTTCCTTTGTGTTTGTCCAGACGCGCTTTAATTCCTTCGCCGAGACTACGATTTGCGCGCTCAACCAAACCATTGGTTTGTGGGTGTTTAACTGACGCGAAGTGTTGTGTAATATTTAGTTATGCGCACCAGTCTTTGAACGTGTTATCGCGGAATTGTTTTCCGTTGTCCGAGATGATTTCCATAGGTAATCCAAAGCGGCATACAATATTTTCCCAAACGAATCGTTTTACTTGATTACCTGTGATTGTTGCCACTGCTTTTGCCTCAATCCACTTGGTGAAGTAGTCTATTGCCACAATAAGAAATTTCAGTCCCCCTGCTGCGACAGGGAAAGGACCCGCAATGTCGATACCCTACTTATAGAATGGCCATGGAGAATTGATAGGTATTAACTCTTGTTGTGGTTTGCGCAGGATGGGTCTATGAACTTGGCAGTTGTTGCATTTCTTTATCACATCACGCGCATCGTGATGCATAGTGGGCCAGTAGTATCCTGACCGCAAGGCTCGTGCCACGACGGACCGTGGTCCTGAATGCATACTGCATGAACCGGAGTGGATCTCTCGGAGTACGTAATCTGCCTGAAGAGGTCCAACGCACCGAAGCCATGGTTGTAGAAATGAGCGCCGATATAGGATACCATCTCGAAGTTCGAACCTCTGCGCTGTGCGCCGTATCCGTCGAGCATCCTTCTGCTCATGGGGCAATATGCCTTTGCTTATAAATTCGACAATAGGGGTCATCCACGTAGGATTCTCTTTCTCTATTACCGTGGATATCTCCATCTCCGAGATGGATTTATTTTTTAGGATCCCCACCAACACTTGTTTTGACAGGTGCGCAAAGCTTGTAGATACGATCTTGCTTAGCGCATCCGCTTTTTTGTTTTCACCTCTAGGAACTTGTTTAATGGTAAACCTGTCAAAACCTTGGATTAGTGACTTGGTCTTGTCGATGTATTGAACCATGTTATCCTCTTTAGCCATATATTCGCCCAACACATGGTTGGCTACTAATCGGGAATCTACATTTGCTTCTAGGTTGCGTACACCCATTCGAGTTGCAATGCGTAATCCAGCGATTAGGGCTTCATACTCTGCCTCGTTATTCGTAGCTGTGAATTCAAAGCGCAGTGCGTAAGTGAATTCCATTCCTTCTGGATTAGTGAGGATAAGGCCTGCGCCCGACCCATCCACGCATGAAGATCCATCCGTGAACAGGACCCATGGCTCTTGTAGTTCTACCTTGCTCAGTGGAGGTGCAGCATCGGTGTCTGGTTTTTCGATGATGAAGTCTGCTAGTATTTTCCCCTTAACCGCAGTGCGTGGTCTATAAGAGATGTTATACTCGCCTAGAAATACACTCCACTTTTGTAATCTCCCCGACGCGTCGGGTTTGGAGATAACTTGCTTGATTGGTTGGTCTGTGATCACCGCTATTGGGTGTGCTTGGAAGTATTTGCGCAATCTTTTGGCGGCAAATACTAATGCCAAGACCAACTTTTCCATTGGGCTATAGTTAATCTCTGTCTTCTTGAGCGCTTTGCTTACAAAATATACGGTGTTTGTACAGAGTTCCTATCCGTCAATAGCACCGCGTTGACTGCTCCATGAGTCGCAGACAAGTAAACAATTAAATCCTCCCCTGGTCGGGGTGCGACTAGCTTGGGAAGCGCTGCTATATGTTGCTTAAGCTGTGTAAAAGCTTCTTCCGCTTCTGTAGTCCAACGAAAGTCTCCCTTTTTTGTACACTTCTTGAGTGTTTTAAAGAGGGGGAGTGACTTATCTGCTGATTTGGACAGGAATCTGTTCAACCCGGCTAGTTTTCCATTCAGAGACTGGACTTCTTTCAACGTGCGTGGTGAAGGGAGTTGGATGACAGCCTCTGTTTTTTCTGGGCATGGTTTAATGCCATCAGGTTCGATCAAGTATCCTAGGAACATGCCTTCTGTAGCGCCAAAAGTGCATTTCTTAGGTTTTAACTTCATGTTGATCTTTCGTAGTGTTCTAAATGTTTCTTCAATGTCGCGGACCAACTCGCCTTCGGTATGGCTTTTTATGACAAGGTCATCAACATAGACCTCTAGGTTGTGGCCCACTTGCTTTTCAAATGCATTATCCACCAATCGCTGGTAGGTGGCGCCCGCATTCTTTAGGCCAAAAGGCATCTTTGTATAACAGTGGAAACCTTGGCTTGTGTGGAAGGCTATTTTTTCCTCGTCCTCTTTAGCCATTTGGATTTGGTGGTACCCTTTGTATGCGTCTAAAAAACATTTAAAGGGGTATCCGCATAAAGATTCTACCTTCCAGTCTATCTCCGGTAGTGGGTAGCAGTCTTGTGGACATGCTTTGTTGAGATCGGTGAAATCCACGCACATCCGCCAACTACCATCACTCTTCTTGACCATCACTGGATTGGAGAGCCAGTCATGGTAATAGACCTCTCGCATGATACCTGCGTCAACAAGTTTGTGTACTTCCTCTAGAATGGCTTTTGCGCGCTCTGGAGCCTGGCCGCGCTTTTTCTGCCGTACTGGGGAGTATCCTTGTCGGATTTTCAACTTGTGTTCTGCAATCGAGCGTGGCACACCAGTCATGTGCTTTGGTTCCCATGCGAAGATATCCAGATTCTTTTGCAAGAGTGCGCACACGGCAGCTCTGCCTTTATCAGACAGCGATCCCCCGATCGATACTTCTTGTTCCGGGTGTGCGTCGTCTCACATGTAATCGTGTTACACTCTCTAGGTGGCGCAGCGTTATTGTAGATGGTGACAATGCCGCCTTCTACCGGGAATTTGAGCATCCCATGTGCTGTGGACGGTACTGCGCGTATTGCCGAAATTCCTGGTCTTCCGATAATGCCATTGTATGGCGAAGGAGATCTGATCACCATAAAATTCATCCAGGCTGTCGTGGAGTGTTCCTTATTACCAACAACAACTAGTAGTCGTAGTTGCCCCATGGGCCATATCTTTTCTCCTGTGAAGCCAGTCAACGACGTCGTGGCTGGGCTTAACTGTCTTTGTATCTCAGGTCGCAATCTCTTGAAACAATGCTCATACATTATGTCCGCTGATGCCCCTCCATCAACATACATGCGGTGGATATCGTGACCCCCGCATTTATCTCAATGGTGAGTGGTTCCGCCACTGCGTTGTCCGCAGCCAAGGTGGGGAAAGAGATTTCGCTTCCATGAGAAAATTTCTGGCTGACCTTTTGCCTAGTATTTTGCTGCCATGATTGTATCAAGTAGATCGTGTCAGCCTTGTCCTTAGGTGCTTCTTTCTTGCCCCCGGTCTTCTGTTTGTCTTTTCCATCCTTGATGTTCTTAACTAGATGGTCCAATCTTCCTTCTTTTACTAGCTTATCAATTAGTTGGCGCAATTGGACACACTCATTAGTGGTGTGGCCCTTCTGTCCATGATACTCACAGTATCCGTTCCCTATGCGCCGATCTTCTGGGGTGCGCATCGGTGGGGGTCTCGGGAAGTTCCCGCCTTCCGTCGCAAATATCTCCTTTGGAGTCTTCGTTAGTGGGGTATACTGGTCATTCTCTCGTCTGCCCCCTGACTGCGGTAGCTTTTGTTACGATTGCAACTATGGTCATTGGATTGTCTCCTTGGCTGTTCTTGTGACCTATAGTTTGAGTAGCCTTTCTTGCTATCCGCAGCGGCGACTTCTCCTTGGATGAAGGACCTCGTGCGCTTCATGAGTTCGTCAAAGGTTTGGGGAACCCTATCATTTAACTTTTTGATAAGTTCTGGGTTATTGATTCCGTTTCTAAACCCTGAGATCTTTAGTATTTCGGGGCATGCTTTGACATGTATGCATTCGTCCTTATAGCGCTCCATAAAAGCGCTTGTGGATTCCCCTTGGCGTTGTTTTACCCTAGCGAGTTCGACAGGGTTCTTGGCGCACTTCTTCCTCTGAGTAAAGTTCAAACGAAACGCCTTCCGCAACTCTTCAAACCCATCGATGCTTCTACGTAGAAGCTTACTGAACCAGTTTCGCGCATTCCCTACTAAAGTAGAATTAAAAATGTGGCACCACACAGGTTGTGGCCAACTTTCGATGGTTGCTGCTGATTCGAAAATTTTTAGGTGGTCATCAGGATCACCTGTCCCATCATAAGTTTTAACATTAGCGGGCATGCGCCTTCTCTTATCTTCTGAAAAATCACTGATGCGCCGAGTGAATGCGTCAACCTTTTGGCGGCACCAGGGACGAGACATATCTTCGTCTTCCCGGTCGCGGGATCTTCTCCTGGACTTCCAGTGTCATGTTTCTTCGTCCTCGTTGTCCGAGGAGTCACTTGAGGATGAGCTTACTCTTTTGCGGCGCTTGCGCCGACTATCCTCGGAATTCGAGCTTGAAGGGCTTTCGCTTGGGGAGACCCGTCGCCCAAGTCTATCGTGAATCCTGCGACTACCAAGCCTAGTGTGGACATTGGTGCGCCGTCCATCGTCATCATGTTCCTCCAGATACTGAAAGTCGGCTGCTTCATCCTCCATAACTTTCCTTCCGATCCTAGTAAACACTGGGTGTCGGCGGCTATCCTTCTCGCGCCTTTCCTTTCGGTAGCGCGGTGGGGATGCTTCACGCTCAGGGTCAAAGTTGAGCCGGGCTTGCAGGCTCTGGCTTGACCTCTTTTTTGCTTCCTCTCGCATAAGCGCAGCCAAGGTTTCATAGTTTTGAGACACGAAGTCACTTGGCGCTAGTTCAGGCGTGACTCCTTCTAGCGCGAGGATGTCTGTTTCCGAATCAGGACCCTTGTTTCGGATAGGCATATTTCGCGGTTTAGTAAGGTCTAATTCTGGCATGGTGAAAGGAGTGCGCTGTAGATCTTCTGCGCTAGTGGTTGTTGTAGTAGCATGGGTAATCCTTGTGGGCGATTCTACTGCAGTAAAGACCAGATCTGAGTATGATCCTCGGTTTTTGGGCGCACTGGTTGTTCCAGAGGCCTGCTTAGTTGTTGAATCAGTTTGCTGCTTCTCACCCTGTAGGTCACCATGCGTTTTCTTCGCCTGCGGAGTCCGCTGGTTCGGGTTTTCGTGCTTTGTCATTCTAGTTCTTAGTAAAGTTCTTAGTGCGGGGTCCCACGGATGGCGCCACTTGTTGATACAAAAGTTAGGCGTTCCTTGTTTGGATTCCTATTCCCGTATCAATTAGATCTTAATGCTTGAGACCTGCGCACTAAGAGAACAAAAAGACACTGTTAGGCTTATCGTGGGATTGTCTCCCACGATTATCCTCCGGCGTGAGAGTAAGTAAACGGTTTTAGGGTTTAGTTGAAGAGTTAGGGTTATTAGATCGTACCTTAATGAGAGCCGAGATGCCCTCTATATATACACGAAATCCTTGTTGGTTTCGTGTTCCTCACTCTTCGGCGTATCCCGCCTAAGTCAGTCGTTTAATACATATCCCATAAATAAGAGATATCTTATATCAAGACCATAAATAACTTCGGGTTTGGGCCTTTGTAAGCCCAAACCGTTATCGTGATAGCCCATTCGTGACGGGCTTGAGCCCATTCGTGATGGGCTTGAGTGCTAGTAGCGTCCATTGGTCGGGTTCGTGACCCGAATGCGGACTATACGTCATCAATGATCTTGATGAACACTAAAAACGTCAGCTTTGGCCTTCCTTTCCTGTCATTACAACAATATAAGAAATCCATACACAAATATAAATAAGAGACCAAGAATGGTTTATACAAAGAAAGAGAGATTACCTTTCAAAGAAAAGAGCGAAAGGAGCAATAACTGCATGGCGGTCCTTAGCAAGGGCAACATGGGTGATGCGCGTGTGCGAGTGCTCTAATTTATACCCACGGTATGTCGTTGTGGTTTTAGCAATATTCAAGTTTTAAATTTATATTTAGCCGACTTATCAATAACACACACACTTTAACGAGCAGTGTACCCGGTCAGTATGTATATAATGGTAACTAGAGTGTCGATCACTAAGAGTGGAACGTATTATCCAGTTATTCTAATCAGTATTTTAATATCTAAAGTTAGCTATACTACCTAATCTAACGCAAGGGGGTTCAGCCTGAGAGACTGGCACGGTTTGGTTGCAATTAAATAATAAACTAACTAATAGGCACGAATCAGCGAATAGCACACACGTACACAGATAAATACTTGAGACAATAAGAAGACCTGTCCTGATAGTTAAGTAGCTTGTCACTTGTTTTATTGCTAGTTTTATATGAAGTGTATAGTTCGATGCAACGCACCGAGATTAAGTCCTTTCTCGTTGGTTCTAATCTTATTGGCGAGTAAACCCTTAATGATTACTTATGACTATCCCATTTATCTTTCTTCCTACTTTTCTACAGACGATAGAATGCATAGGCGATCTAATAAATAGGCGAGGAAGGGGCATGGCGACCCAAGCAATGCTCAGCTAGACACAGAGGTTATCAATGCACTAATAAAAGTCACCAAAGACATCAACATATAAACTTTAATTAATGGGAAAACAATTTTAAGGGGAGTTGAAGTGAATGATTAACATAACACAAGCCCATCAATCCTGATCAATTAAAGTGTACTAATACAATAAAACAAAACTACTTAATGAATTGAATACATGCAGGACCTTCTTACAGCTCTCGTATCTTTGTTCAAGGTGTGTCTTGTGCTGCTATCACGACTGAATTCGTCCTAGGGTTTCTGTCCTTCGAATATCGTATGTACCAAAAGGCTTTCGAAGTCTCTTTTAAAGTCGTCTGACTTTGGGGTATTTATAGTTTCTGTCTGAGGTAGGATGCGGCGCATCTAGTAAGTAGATGCGGCGCATTCACTTAACTTCGCGTGGGGTCCAAGATTAATATATTCAGGAATATTCGTACACCGCCAGAAGATGCGGCGTATCTTCATTCTTGGATGCGGCGCATGTCCTCTTGCCGTCTTGGATAATATCTTGTGAAATCTTGATATCGATGCGCCGTATGTAATAGGTAAGATGCGGCGCATCTGGAGCAGAATAGTCTTGATCTTGTACATTTCAGTAGACTCTTAACTTATTGCTTGTTTTGCTCCATTATTAGTCCAAAATCGCCAAGTTTCACCAAATGCTTGTTTTTACCTGAGAATTACAAAAGTAAACGATTAAGTATCAATTCTCATAGATAATATAATAAAACAAGTCAAATAAATAGGATAAATGATAGTAATAAAATGTACTTATTTGAGTTCATCAAATATCCCCCCACTTGAACTTTACTTGTCCCCAAGTAAACCTTAGAATTAATCTTATGAAAATGTATCCTAAAAGATATTAGGATTTATTTTTATATTTAAGCATGTATTCATTTTTTTGTCATAATCACACAACCAAACACTTAACGAATTAGAAGTAAAATAAAATAATTTGATAAATGCAAATCTAATCGTTTAACTGTCCAGTCGTGACGAATATTCTATCATAAGCTTGGCAAGTATACACATCTCCCCCACTAAAGCCAAGGAATAACAAGTCTAAAGCGGTAAAAAGGGTTTGTAGGCTTAAGGGTTAATCATTCTCCTTAATCTCTATCGATCTCATATTCCAGAAAAGGCGACAAAATCACAAATACATGATCGAATCCACGAACACGATACTTGCAATTGCTCAAATCCTTAACTCGAATAGGCTAAAGATAGGATCAAGTAATCTTCACCAATAATATTATATCAAAAAGGGCGACAAAATCATAAATACATAGCCGAATCCACGACTACGATACTTAAGATTGCTCAAATCCCTAATCTCAATAAATCAAAGGTTTGGATAAAGAATAATGTAGGGTATGGATAATATTTGGGATATAAATTGGTGTAAAAATGAAAAATAAACGAAACAAATAAATTAAAATCCTAAGTGTGGTTAATCACTACCCCAACCATCCCATGAATAAGACTCATATCATTGAATAACTCACGCTTTAACACTTGAAACACACGCTTTAGGTAGACACGAATTATACTCAACAAGATCTTAATCAAAGAATAAACCTTAGTTGGTGTTCCCATAACTGCCAACTCCCATTCAATCCATAGATATAGTACAACACTTAGTGGTGATATCGACCACTTACATAACTTTACATTGTTGGTTTAATAAACTTCCAACTTTCTTCTTTCTTTTTCTTTTCTATATTTTTTTGATTTTTTCGATTTTTTTTTTTTTTTTTTTTTTTTTTTTTTTTTTTTTTTTTTTTTTTTTTTGAAACAAAGATGTGTAAAATTTCACCACATCACTATAATGATAATTCTGGATAATTTTTCCATATTTTTCATGACTTCAGAAATAACGGTAATAGTGAAAGTAGTAAACACACGAAAAATAAACTCAAAGAAATACAGTATTTACTTTCACTCCGATTGCATTGTGCAATTTCCCGACCTAACCATAGATAAATAATGAATTACGCACGCGAACACAGGTAATGTAAGGAAACACACTTTGCCTAAAGCAATTAACCAACCACGGATTTTAATCTACAGGGTAGGCTAAGTTGTAAGGGTGTAACGAAACATTATAACAAAGGTGTAAGAAACGAAAGGAATGGCTCTGAGTGTTTTTCTAGGGGTATTTTACTCTAAAAATGAGAGTAACAAAAGGGTTTATACGGGGGTTAACTAACCAGTGTAGTTAGCTAATAACACATATAAAGGCTATTTGGGTGTAATCCTAGAATTTTACCAATTTAGACAAGTCATTCCAATTATATAAAATAATACTTATTATGGTGGTCTCGAATAGTATACAAGCCAAGTTCTAAAGTTTACAAGTCACCGGCACACTCATAGATTTGTGAATTTTGAAAAATCACAATTTTTGAAAATAACGTCATGTGTGCAGCTATGCAACTTAGACTTTAAACAAAAACATGCTAAAAAAATTTTAATTTTGATATATTAAGCACATTTTAAGCATAATTTTTGAAAAGTTTAGGACAAGTAAGTGTTAAGTGTTCTAATTCTCCAATCCCCCCACTTAAGTTAAACAACGTCCTCGTTGTTTGTATAAAAGGTTAAAAACTGGAAAATAAAAGAATTAGAACAGAAAAACTCCCCTGAGATTTGCTCGGTATGATCCTCCATTAGTATAAGAGCAAAAATCATCTTTCTTGTGGATGAGAACGTTTAAGCTTCATAATAGATGTATCCACAGGAAATGCAGGAATCTATAATACCACCAAGGCTTTAAAAACACACCTAAGTTAAGAAAGGTTCAAACTTGCATAATACATTAGTAGTTAGGAAAAATAAAACATAAAAATTAAAATGAAAATCATCAGGTCAGTCGATGCGCCGTATCGAGCCTGGAATAAATACGAATCAGAATAGAAGATGCGCCGCATCCTTAACCAGGGATGCGCCGCATTGAAATAAACTGATAAAAAGTTTTAAAGTCGAAAAGTAAAAATGCAGAAAAAAATAAAGTAAGATATGACCAGTGCAGGAGATGCGTCGCATCTCAGGATTGAGATGCGCCGTATCCTCTGCGGGCCTGACTGACTCGACACAGAACAGAATAATAAAAATTTTCCGGGTTGTCTCCCGGTCAGCACTTGTCTTTATTCCAGAGTCTTCAAGTTAGACTCACGTTCAGCTCTTCATTTAGTTCTTGTCACGGTCCATCCTTCTTCCTTCATCCGAAAGATGTTCCCGTATAGCTTTGCGACGTTTTCTTCCGTTCGACTTAATCTAGCATAACTCTTGGTCTTTGTCGCAACATACTCTTCATCTGGTCCCAGAGAATATTTGATGATTTTAAATTTTTCAGAAATAATCATGGGTGGCTCATTATAAGGGATCCCAAGTAGTTGACACTTTCTTTTGGTGAATTCTTCTTCGTCTTTATCAACAAACTTAAAATAAGGATCCTTAATCAAATAGTCATCAAGTTCATCGATTAATGACTTATTGTTATCATCATCTTGAATTGCCTCCCACTCTCTTTTTAATTCCCATTGTAATTGTCGACTAAGCTTTGTGTAATCATCAAATTGTTCATGCACCCATTCCCAGAAAGTAGTATTTGATGTTCCCTTTAGCTCTTATAAGTATTCGATTCTACCCTTTTCTTGCAAAGCCTCCGCTTTTTGTGGGCAGTCTTCAATATTATCATACCACTCATAGTCTTCAAAGGTTACATCGTTTCCAACCCGTTTCATCCCAATTATACTTCCCCCATTACAGGTTCCGTCACTCTTATAATCACAGGTCGGCCAAAACACTACTCCCATCCTTGAAAACGAAAGGTGTACAGGTGTGATTAAAGTGCTCAAATTCCCATGGTTTATCCCAAACCCATGGTATTTGGTCATTCCATTCGTAGTACCAGGTGTTTTTGAAATCATCATAAGTCTTGAATCCTGGTAGATCTCCAGTTAGCACATCATCGTCGACTTGAAGAAGGTAATTAAATTCTTTGAATTGTTTGCACAAGGGTGTCTCATAATCGAACACATCAATGTCTATTCTGAATAATTCTTCGATGCCATCACTGACTGTTGAATCATGAAGTGACGACCCATAGTCGCTCTCTACTTCTTCATCTTCACCTCTCATCCAATATACCCATAACGCATCTTTAGTAGCTCGATCCATGCTCTTATGGTTATTGAACTTACTAGCCAACCAATCTGTAAAATCAACATTGTTAGGATCGTGGTCAACGTCGAAGCAAGCTTTACCAATCATTTTTCTCCTTATCTTCATGAACTCGTTAAATTGCTCCCTAAAACTCCGTGTCAGCCATGAAGTCATAATCTGCTTGACTTCATTCGCAGGGGCAAATTTCGGACTACCATATTTAAGTTCAAGCCATTCTTCGAGGGAGAGGTCCATCAATCTTACCAACCTGCCATGAAATAATAACTCCGCCATAGCATAAAGTCTTTCATCGTCCAGATAATTCTCATTTAATCCCCAGTACTGTTCGGAATAAGGCATGTAAGAAATTTGCATAGGTTGGGTATTGCCTCCACCATAGCTTCTATTGCTTGAGTTCACGAATTCTATTTTGAATTTCCCATCATTCTCTTTGATTGTAGTCCAAGTCAATCCTTTAGATTCAATGATGGGCCATAAGAGTACCAATTCATCTTCAGTGTAGCTCATTAGTAAATCATACGAGAATATCCCATCTTCAATATTGCATAAGCGCTTGAATTCCTTATAAGTAGCTTCAAGAGGGGTTTCCCAAGAAAATAAATCTGTATCAATCATGAGCACATTGAAGTTGACATCATCAAAAACTTTCACATCGAATGAATCCTGAAGCATGAGTTCCTTAGCAAGATATCCGTTTACTGACATGTCTCCCATAGCAAAACCTGTCATCATAGGTAAAATCATCAGTAGGATTTGTTCGCTAGAAGAGAAATTAATTAATATAGAAACGGATATAAGAATAAAAATAGCTGATATCTGCAGACGATGCGCCGTATCCAAAAAGTTGGATACGCCGTATCTTATAATCGTTAAAATTTAATCAGACTTTTATTCAGAAAATAGATACGCCGCTTAGAAATTTAGGATGCGCCGTATCAGCTTTAATAATCAAAAATCGATATTTATTTAAAATTAAATGCGTCGTATTAACAAAAGTTAATGCGTCGTATTTTCGTTACGTTTCAAAATATAAGATTTTTGATTCCGAAGATACGCCGTATCGACAAGGATCGATGCGTCGTATCTGTTTAATAATTCGAAAACTGTTTTTAATTAAAATAATAGATACGCCGTATCTGCTAAGGCAGATGCGTCGTATCGCGTTAACGTTTAGAAAAAATTTCTTATCAAAAACAGATACGCCGTATCTTGGGGAAAGATGCGTCGTATCGAATTAATTAAACGCGTTGTATTTTATAAAAAATTAAACGCAATACGCCGTATCTGAGAAATCAGATGCGCCGTATCGTTCGATTAAGCTCAGTACAACGATCGCAGAATACAGAAAATACGAAAAATAAAAACAAATAAAAACACACGAAATCACACAAAAATTAAACACACAAAAAAAAAAAAAAAAATATGCAAAATAATACAATGAATGCAAATTAATCTAATACACAACAGAATTAGCGGTTAGATAAAAAAAATTAAAAACCTAATTAAAATACTAATCAAATTAACAGATAATAACAATTCACTCCCCGGCAACGGCGCCAAAAACTTGATGCGCGTGTGCGAGTGCTCTAATTTATACCCACGGTATGTCGTTGTGGTTTTAGCAGTATTCAAGTTTTAAATTTATATTTAGCCGACTTATCAATAACACACACACTTTAACGAGCAGTGTACCCGGTCAGTATGTATATAATGGTAAGTAGAGTGTCGATCACTAAGAGTGGAACGTATTATCTAGTTATTCTAATCAGTATTTTAATATCTAAAGTTAGCTATACAACCTAATCTAACGCAAGGGGGTTCAGCCTGAGAGACTGGCACGGTTTGGTTGCAATTAAATAATAAACTAACTAATAGGCACGAATCAGCGAATAGCACACACGTACACAGATAAATACTTGAGACAATAAGAAGACCTGTCCTGATAGTTAAGTAGCTTGTCACTTGTTTTATTGCTAGTTTTATATGAAGTGTATAGTTCGATGCAACGCACCGAGATTAAGTCCTTTCTCGTTGGTTCTAATCTTATCGGCGAGTAAACCCTTAATGATTACTTATGACTATCCCGTTTATCTTTCTTCCTACTTTTCTACAGACGATAGAATGCATAGGCGATCTAATAAATAGGCGAGGAAGGGGCATGGCGACCCAAGCAATGCTCAGCTAGACACAGAGGTTATCAATGCACTAATAAAAGTCACCAAAGACATCAACATATAAACTTTAATTAATGGGAAAGCAATTTTAAGGGGAGTTGAAGTGAATGATTAACATAACACAAGCCCATCAATCCTGATCAATTAAAGTGTACTAATACAATAAAACAAAACTACTTAATGAATTGAATACATGCAGGACCTTCTTACAGCTCTCGTATCTTTGTTCAAGGTGTGTCTTGTGCTGCTATCACAACTGAATTCGTCCTAGGGTTTCTGTCCTTCGAATGTCGTACGTACCAAAAGGCTTCCGAAGTCTCTTTTAAAGTCGTCTGACTTTGGGGTATTTATAGTTTCTGTCTGAGGTAGGATGCGGCGCATCTAGTAAGTAGATGCGGCGCATTCACTTAACTTCGCGTGGGGTCCAAGATTAATATATTCAGGAATATTCGTACACCGCCAGAAGATGCGGCGTATCTTCATTCTTGGATGCGGCGCATGTCCTCTTGCCGTCTTGGATAATATCTTGTGAAATCTTGATATCGATGCGCCGTATGTAATAGGTAAGATGCGGCGCATCTGGAGCAGAATAGTCTTGATCTTGTACATTTCAGTAGACTCTTAACTTATTGCTTGTTTTGCTCCATTATTAGTCCAAAATCGCCAAGTTTCACCAAATGCTTGTTTTTACCTGAGAATTACAAAAGTAAACGATTAAGTATCAATTCTCATAGATAATATAATAAAACAAGTCAAATAAATAGGATAAATGATAGTAATAAAATGTACTTATTTGAGTTCATCAATGGGCCACTGCCCAGGGCCCATTATTTGGAGGGGCACCAAATTTGTAAAAAACCCAACTGGTATATACATTGGACTGGCTTGATTTAAAGCCCAATAGAAGGATTATAACAGATGCATATGTTGAGTTATAGTGGAACTAATATTTAAAATTTATTCTCTATATATAACTTTATTTTTGGCATCGATAATAGTTGTTTTATTCACATATTTTTCTATAAGGGGGCCTTTTTTTAGTTACGGCCCAGGGCACCTAAAATCCCCGGGACGGCTAACTGTTAGAGTTATGGTAAAATATTAAATCGTGTATGACTAGAATCGAACACGAGACCATGGGATTGCACACTTTACGTATAAATGATTAATGTAAATAATTAATATATATGACCGTGATATATTTTAATTATTTGGACATGAAATAACGACTAACGGATGTTAAGTAATTAACGGAATTGACTAACGACCGTTAGTGAATAAAGAAAGGACCGTAGGTGCAAATAGGAGTCAAGAAGGATTTAGAATACCCATCCTTGGGCTAGGGCCGATCGGCCTAGGGGTTTCCATAACCCAATTCTAACATAACTTGTTCCCTAAGATTGTGTAGCCTATAAATATAAACCCAAGGGTTATTAGTTTTTTTACCTTGTGCACTATACTATAACCCTAAGTTTATTTTCTTCTTTCTTTTGCTTACAAAACCGATCGGGCAATCCTTATAGGAGGGGGGATCGACTTTTACTAATTGAACAAAATAGTTTGGTTTAATTATCGTGTTCTTTCACTAGCATCAAACATTAATTGGTTATAGTACGTGTGTACAAGACTTGGTGGTTAACTTACTTTATTTAACACAATCTTGGATTGATAAACAAAACGGTAAGGGGTTTCTCGTTAATCCTATTTGCTTGATTTAAGAAGAAGATTGAAGTTGTGATCCTTGTTCTTGCTAGGATCAAAGGTATGTAACTTTTATTATTCGGTAAACTCTTTACATGTGAATTATTGATCCTTGCTTCTGCTATGTGCTTTGATGTGTGTTTATTTATTTATATAATTGTTATGATATCTAAATTCCAACAATAACAAGGGCGGCAATGAGGTTCCGATACGTAGCAAAAGTATAATGATTCATGCCATGGTTAAGCGCAGCCTTAGCGATAATAACCAAACCAGCATTACCAAACTGCAAAAAAATGACATACAAATAAGGCTTTAGTTTCTCAAACATCATGTTGTTTTGATACATGTTTGAATAACTAAATGCTTAGGTGTATGGTTATGTTGCGTGTTGTTGTTGGTGAGTAGAAATGAATGGGATAGTGGGGTTTATATATAGCATGCATTTGCTGATTTGCATAAGGTTCGTCTATTTTTTGCATGTAATTAACAGAAGCAATATCCAACACTGTCATTAATGGAATCAGGGATGGAAACCTATTTGATTACTTTATTTTTCAAAAGTTAAACCACTTATTGCAAATGGTAAAGCTAATCAATCAAATTGATATACTAACTTTTTTGTAAAGAGGAGTATATGATATCATCTTTTTTTTTTTATCTTCTCATTTGAAGCCTTATTGGCAAGCATACTCTCTTGTCTATACGTTTTATTTTCAATTGATTAAAAGTTTACTTTTGTTTAGAAAAGTTTAATAGATAATAGTCAGCTCATGTATAAAATCAACGTTAACAATTAATGGTGAACGAATAACACAATTTTATGTGTCATATACTAGGTGAAGACATTAACTTAAAGAAACATTGGTAACTATCTCAAAGGATTAAACTGCAAACACGAAAAAAAAAAAATCAATGAGAATTAAACCAGATCAACCAAGTTAAGAAAAGCTCTAAATTATATTCAATAAATATTTATAAATTGAGTTTGGTATAATGGTAGTGTCCCACCTATCCCTATATGGCTATATATAGGGTCTTAGACCCCATTCCTCATAGATATATCAAATCTTTCTATTTTCTGTGGCCTTGTTTTCACACATTCACTCTGTTGATTTTTCAAACGAAAGCAAATCATTTAGTTTGGGTATGACTCCAACTAATGCTATGTTGAATAAGAACATCTCTTTAGAACCCCCTTCAGTTGCATTTTCCGGGGAGTCGAGATACCTGACGCCACTTTGGGTCTTTGGAACAGCTGATGAACTTTCTCAATCTACAACTACTGGTGGTATATCTTTCTTCCTAACTACACTATAATTTTTAGCTATAACAAGAAACTTGTTCATGTTTCATTTTGCAAACAAAAAGGTTTATACTTTGTAATATTGGTATATATGCATGCATGCTTCTGATTTGGTTCATTATTTTTCTAAAACATAGATTATGAGCTGATGGCTGCCAAAATCGACCCACATAATCAGATAGATAAGATCAAAGCTGTACTTAAGTTGGTAACTCTCCGCGAGGAACGTGTTCTTGTTCAGTTTTGGTCACCTCATGCCGTTGGGAAGCACCAACTACTTACAACTGTAGATCAACCATTTGGTCTTGGTGTAATTGATGAAGGACTTCTTTTGTATCAAAACGACTCTATGCGCAACTCTTTTGTTGTGGCTAAGGATGATGAAGATGAAGACACTAGTCCGATCGCTCGAGTATTTAGGCGAGGATTGCCAGAGTGGACTTCAGATGTAACTAGTTACTTGCCTAAATATTTTCCACAACAAGAGTGTGCGATTCGTTGCAATCTCCATGGATATTTGGCTTTACCAGTGTTCAATTTGACTACAGGGTCACGTGTTGGCGTGATTGAACTATTGACATCGTCAAAACATCCAAGTTTTGCTTATGAGGTTCAACAATTTCAGAGGGCATTGAAGGTATATCCATTTATTTAATTGGCTAAAGGAGTAAGAAGATCAATATATCTAGTGAAGCATGCATGTTTTGTATCTTATTCTAGTTTTCACTTCCTTTCATATATATAGCTAATAATTTCCAAAATATTGTCAACCTTCAGACACAAAATCTGACATGCCGACAAGTATCTGATGGCCCGGTTTCAGATGTAAGTTGTGCCCATCTCTTTTGTAATTTGGAATTGGACTACTATTTTTTTGGGGAAACTTGTCTGAATCATGTTTTGCTACTAACTCTTATGTGGGTGATGTCTTTTATTTACAGGTCATCAATGAAGGCAGGCGCAATGAGTTGGAAAAAATCTTCAGTATTCTAAGCATTGTATGTGACTATTATCGATTACCTCTTGCTCAAACATGGGTTGTGTCCTCACTTAGCACAATTGCTTCCCATGAACAAGTTCTAAGAATGAGCTGTAATAGTTTTGATAGTAGATGCCTTGGAAAAGTCTGCATGTCAACGTGTGGTTTACCATATTACGTTAAAGACTTAGGTTTGTGGCCTTTTCGAGAAGCATGCATGGAACGGCACTTGGACAAGTTTTCTGGCTTGGTTGGCAGGGCATTGTTATCCCAGGGTTCATGTTTTTGTGAAGATGTAACCAAACTCAGTGAAGAAGAGTACCCTTTGGTCCACTTTGCACGCATGCATGGGTTAACCAGCTCCTTTGCAATCCATTTGCATAGTGTCGAAAGCAACTATGACTATGTGTTAGAGTTTTTTCTCCCGTCCCACATGAAAGATATCAAACATGTATTGAACTTGGTCCACCTGTTGAAGCAACATTTTGAGGTTGCTTCTCGATTTGAACTGGGTGACAAATCATTCACAGAAGTTGTTGGACCACCTATGGATCTTTGTGCGAACACAGAACCTGATATTATGGATATCTTTAGTGATGTACCAGATATTGCTAGAACCGACTTTGCTGATGTCCCAGACGAATGCTCATCCACCAGCGTAGGCAGAAAATGTAAAAGAGGCTCAAAGAAGATGGTGTATGTGAAGGCAACTTATGGAGAAGATAGCAAAGGGTTCTGGTTTCCTATTTCATCAGGACTGTCGAAGCTGAAAAAAGAAGTGGCAAAAAGGTTCAAGTTGAAGAGTCAAATGATTTGTCTCAAATACTGGGATGAAGACAATGACTTGATACTATTTTCCAGCAATGACGACTTGAAATTTGCTAACGTTGCTTCAGGCGGTAAGAATCGAATCAACTTAATATGTGAGAGTGCGAGTTATCGTATTGATTGATGATATATTTCGAAAGAAAAGGTTAAGGGTTCAATCCCACCTTACACGCACTTAGGTGGTAATTTTGTTACTCAATTGTAAACAGGAGCGGAGCTTGGAATGAATTTAAGTTAAGAATTTAAGTTAAGGCCCGTTTGTTTTGAGGGTGTGGAATAAAAAAAATGGAATAAATGTTGTATTTTATTGTTTGGTACAACAATGAAATACAATTTTAAATTGATACTCTTAGCTTCATAGTAGGCAAGAAAAGTGGGATTAGAACTATTCATGTGTACTTGCTAATTCTCAACCACACGCTTACAGTGTTTTTTTTTTTTTTTTTTTTTTTTACTTTTTTTTTTTCACCATTTTAGTTACAAATAATATATTTAAATCTAGGGCAAATTGCACAAAAAGTCACTAAACTTAGGATCCGTTTCTTACTTGCTAATTCTCAACCACACGTTTACAATTTTTTTTTTTTTTTTTTATTTTTTTTTTCACCATTTTAGTTACAAATAATATAATTAAATCTAGGGCAAATTGCACAAAAAGTCACTAAACTTAGGATCCGTTTCCAATCCGGGTACTCTTCTTTTTTTCTTGCATAAAAAGGCGCTCAGCAAAAAATTTCAGCCGATTTAGGTTTTTTACTAACTTTCGTTAACCCACTTCGTTAATGAATTACACGTTTGGTCCTTGAATTCGTATAATCATTACATGTTTTGTCTTTGAAAAAAAAATATGAAAATTTTTTCTATAACTTTTTTTTCGAAAACTATTTTAGAAAAAAAATTTTGAAAAAATAAGTTTTTGAAAAAAAAATTCAAAAAAAATTAAAAAAAAAAGTTTTTGAAAATTTTTTTTGAAATTTTTTTATAATTTTTTTCAAAATTTTCTTTTTTAATTTTTTTTTTCAAAATTTTTTTTCCAAAAATATTTTTTCTAAAAAAAATTTTTGAAAAAAAAAGTTATAGAAAAAAATTAAAAAAAAAAATTCAAGGACCAAACATGCAATGATTATACGAGCTAATTCAACCGGATTTTTTGCTTCTATAAGTAATCCAAAGGTGTGAAAGAGTCTTAATTTCTTCCATGAGAGTGTCCCGACGCGGGGATTTCAAGTCAAAGCAAACTCTATTTCGAAAGCGCCAAATGACCCATGTGGAGGTGTTGACAACGACATCGAAGCAAAGTTTTTCCTTTCTGTTGAGTTGCGCCAATTTGTGCCACGAAAGAATGCCATCAAGATTATTTGGGGTGCAAAACAGCCTCTTCAATACCACCTTACGCCCTTAGGTGGTGATTTTGTTACTCAGTTGTAAAATCTCTATGTATTTTTTCATCTGTTGTGTACAAGGGCGAATCAAATGATTTATGGTAATTACAATACTACTCTGTAAAAGATTAAATGAAAGCAAAAAGTATGTAACTGTCTTTACTTTAATGGGAAGATCTAGTCTTGCTTTAATATCATTATCAATGAATCAATATATGGAATACATTTCGCTCGTTCATCAGTCACTTTCACTATTTATATACATTGTAAAGCTTAGAAATGACAATAGTTAAAAAGTGGGGTTTATACACATAGAGGTTATCAAATTTTCAAGTTTTATTCACCTAAGTTTCCAATTCTTTTTTTTGTAACTTTAGGGGTTTGAACTATCAAAATGTGACATTAAGGTTACTGAACTTCCAAAGTGTGTTCAATCAGGTTACCGAACGACTAAAATGACCAAAATACCCTCATTCTTATTTTTGTTAACTACATGTGGGGGTTCTTGAAATTGGTGATTTCAAGTTTTAGGGTTTCAATCAATTTTGGTGTAGCCGTTGCTATCTAGCCGGAAAGAGTCGCCGTCGCCACCACAGAAGTTTCGAGTGTGTTTTTTGAAGGTTTTTAAGTAAGTTTTGGAGTTTTATTTTTTTTTATTATTTTTTTTTTTTTATTTTTTATATTTTTTTAATTTTTTTAATGTAGATATGTAGTTTTTTATATATATATATATATATATATATATATATATATATATATATATATATATATATATATATATATGCGTTGTAATATTTTACTGTTTTTTTTTCAGTAACCGTCGTCTCAAGCTGTGGTGCCGCCGCCTGAATCTGTGGTGCCGTCACTGAATCTGCTGTGCCACCACTGAAAATTGCTACAGGTTCCAGAAAATGTATGTTTGTAAGTTTATGTAAAGTTTGTTATAAACTTTGTGTATATTTTGTTATGAATTTTTAATTTTTATAAAAATCTAATTATTAATTTTTTTGTTAAATCTAATTATTTTCATATATTTTTTTATTTCATATTTGTGTTTTTTTTGCAAATATGATTTTTAGTTTTTCTCTTTTTTCTTTCTTATGAATGTGTTTCTATTTATTTTTTTGAATCTGATTTTCTTGTGTTGTCGTGATGTAACCAAGATTTTACCATAAACCATAATAGTTACATGGGGCTATGATGTGAAAATCATAATATGTCTTTGTAGTCGAGAAAGGAATGGTGGTGGTCTGCGTAAGTCGTTTTTTAGTTTGAGATTGGTCATTGATATATTTGTTTATATTTCTTTTGCCCGACCTGTTTGTGGATTTTATGGGTTTTGTTGGTTTCACTGATGTTAAGTTTTGTTTTTTTGGATCGAATCAGTTTATGTGTATTTGACTGTTTGTGTGTTGCTTTGTGTAGCATTTTTGTGGTGTTGGCGGTCTCGATCTTACGAGATCTGATACTGAGTTTGCAAGGTTTTTTGAGACCATATTTATTGTAGTCACGTCAAATATGATACTCGATCTTACGAGATCTGATACTGAGTTTGCAAGAGAGTTCGGAGACTCCACCACAAACCGTGTGACAAGGAGGAACATAGAGATATAGAACCTAAGGTATACTGCATTACCTTTGTATTGCATTTTTGACCCTGCAGAGAAAAAAACGACCAAAGCTAAAGGCACATCAACAACAACCCGCAAAGAATTGTTTAGCCCCAAAGATGAAGACACCGCCGATCCAGAAATGTAGAAAGCGAAATACGACTAGAAACCTACCTGCCTAGATAGTGCCTAGATAGTAACTATATCAGTTATCAGTATGCACATTCGTATATCATGTACAGTCACCCTTATTAGGATAGATATGCATCGATAATGATGGTGCTTATAAGCACCCACCTAACAGCCTTTAGATTTGCATGTTTAATGCCATTAGGCTTAAACTTTGCATTCTTTTGTAAACAATATGGCAGCAATGCATCTATCCAATTTTCCAAGGTAGACACAAATTTCACAGGTACAAGCATGGGATAATGTACTTCATCAATACAAGAAACAAGTTTAGCGAACATGTAAGTTCATATGCAACAGTAAAATTATCCGTAAAATTGGAAAACAACCCCGCCGCAACGCGGCGGGTTCGTCCTACTCGTTAACATTCAATTACTCGGACAACTGGGTTTGTTATTCTTTTTTTATTTAGTGGTTGAGGGCTGCTTTCAAATATTGGTTTTTTAAAATGATCCACATATGGAAGAAAAAGCAAAAAAAAGCATAACAAAAGTAGAAGTCAGTTTTCAACATGGTCAACTATGACACTAAAATTTAAAATATTTGAGTTTTCAAGTTTCAAATTTTGAATTAGGCAAACTCTGACATAAAAATTTATAATATTTGAGTTTTCAAGTTTGAATCAAATAAATCTAGCATTTGCACATTACCTTTTAAGATGTGTTGTGGCCAGCTGACATACAAAATGTTATTAGATTTTTTGTTAGGAGGATATTTTAGTTGGTGTGTTATTGGGAGGTTGATGAGGTGGTGCTAATGTGCCAGACGAATAACGTGTTATGCGACCTTCCTACTCCTTGCACTCTTATATACTTGTGTACTTCACGTTTTTATGACAAGAACGTTTGATTAAGTCATTCCAAATCAAATGTTCACATTTCTATACTGAATTTGTTCAAACGTTCAGCCAAGTTTCCCAATCTACTTTTAGTTACATATACTTACAAAGTTGTATCGGTTGTACAAAAGGTAAGAATCTTTTTTGAACGCCACACAAAACCCTCACCACAATATCACAAATCGTTAATTATGTGCCGCTACGAATTCCGTTGCTATACACGGGTACTCGTCTAGTCTAAACAAAATCAAAACCAATTTTGCTTATTTCTTTTTCAAATCCAACGCCATCATGCACTCTATATTAATGATGATTCATTAGTCTAGTTCCTTGATATTTTGTATATAAAAACTATTTTCATCTTTTTATACATATCACTTTTATTTCTCATTTTGACGACAACAAAACAAAGTTAAATTTCTCTTCTTTTTTTTTTAGTGTGCCGAACCAAAAGCAACCCCACACCTCTTCTCTCATTGGTAAACTTCGAGGACAAGTTTTCTTGTGGTCGGTGGATGAAAAATGTGCTTGTCTTATCATACGAAAACACCACAAACACATAACAGATTCATTGAACCTAAAAAATTAAAAGTCACCTTCCAAAAAAAAAATTCATTTGCAATATCAAAACACGCTCTTTGTTTTTTTTCTCTTCTCTTTGCTTCGAACAGAACCAAACACCCCTAAAACATTTATATTTTTCCAACTTTTATCCAAGATTTGAAGATTAAAGTATCCAAGATTATAGGTTTAGTGTTCGGGTATAGATTACAACGTTTGGGTTGCGCATAAGTTGTGTTAAAAATCATCTAATAATATTTTCTTGTCGTGCCGACCATGTACTGTTGTGCTTTGCTATTTGATCCTATTTTGCGATACTTATGCTACTACACACTTAAGGTTCGAAAGGTATTAGCTGGCATGTGAAGGCGTACGGAAAAATATTTTAAAGACGATGCATATATTATCATTCGAAAAACTTTACAACTTTTATGTTGTACATTTTGTAAACTTGTGGGATTTCTTTGTAATCTCTGATATTTTAATCGAATGATAATTTATTTCAAAACGTCCCATTTAGAATCGTTTCCTGTAACTTGTACTGTAACCCATGAAGTAATACACCAGTGTCACAATCTTCCGCTGCGATATTTTAAAAATGTTACAATACACTTTAAAAAATACATTTTGATATTCAACGATTTAATGCCAATAAACAAATACAAAAAGTAAGTTTGACATTAACTCTTTTCCTACATGATAAGTTCAATAAAGTGCGTGTGTATGACTGTACGAGTCCTTTTATTATAAAATGAGTAAATAACACGGATAGTCCATGTAGTTTGAGTTGACTTTCACTTTTAATCATTTTAGTCTTCATCTCATAAACCCTTAACATTACAGTCCTTTGACCCAACAAACGTTAAGTTTGACCGTTAAAGCCATGTGACTTGCGTGTAAGGATATTATTGTCTATTTTTAATAACAGATACAAAATCTTAATCCTAATATAAATGTAAAACACGAAATAAATATACACATCCATTATCAAACATTCATACACACACTCATTCTCTCTATAATTTGTTTTTCTTTTTTTTCCTTTGAACTAGAAACAAGTGGTCAGAACCACTGACTTCTGATTCTTCTTAAGTTTTTTTTGTTTATTTTTGTAAATCTTGTTTTCAATAATTGTGGGCTCAAATTCAACACAAGGGTTGAGCATCAGGTCAAACCCGACCCGAAACGAACAAAACCGACCCGATTTGAAAACTGAATAAAAGGTAAAATGTGAACCGAGAAAAAACTGTTGAAACCGAAACCGAGAAAATGCCATTACGAACCGAATAGTGTGTTTAGACCCGAACCGAGTAAAATCGAAATAATTATACAAAACCAAAACCGAACCAAGTAAGCTTGGTTCTGTTTGTTTCGGCCCGGTTTCCACCGGTTTGTCGGTTCGGGGTCGGTTTTTGGGTGATTTTGCTCAGCCCAAGTCAGCACACATAGGATCTAATGGTGCACGCGGTAAAGGAATTAATTCGAGTCCTCATAAGCAAAACCATGGTCGAAACCCTAGGGCTCAAAAGGGCCATGGTCAGAAGTCTCGTAATGAGGGAATGAACTATGTACTCGGAGTTAGTTAATCGAAATTTGTACTAGCTAAAGAGGGTCTTCAACCAACAAATAAGGTTGAGGTTGGTGTTGTGAAGGAAACCCCTGTGATAAAGACAATGAATTAGAGGTGGCAATTTGAGACCTATCGATTAAACATGGGTCTAGTTTAGTTAATATCTAGTAGGAGATGAGTCTAGTTGGGTCTCCCTGAGTATTATACATGAGTCTAATTGAGTATTTGCTAGAAAGTGCAATTATATATTAATGACCAAACGGGTCTAGTGGGCCAAATTTTTTAGTTTACTTTTTCCCCCCACTTTTTTCACCTTTTACTCAAAAAAATAAAATAAAAATAAAAATAAAATAAGTAAATAAATAATTTTGTCGACTGGACCAAAACCCATCTAGACCCGGATCCAACCCATTTAGACCCACGTTTCTAGAAGACATATCTAGACCCATACCCGTAGGGGTGCAAACGAGCCAAGCTTTTATCAAGCAACTCGAGCTCGAGTTCAAGCTCGATTCGATCGAGCCGAGCTTTTATCGAGCTCAAGCTTGAGCTCAATCCCAATAAACTAGCTCGAAACATAAAATGAGTCGAGCTCGAGCTTTTGATAGCTCGGCTCAAGCGGTTATTGAGCTTAATGTGATGAATTCCATACCTCATGATAAGGATATGGATATAGATCGTAACCTTAATTAATGTGATGAATTCCAAACCTCATGATAAGGATATGAAGGAAGCAGGTGACAAAAGTGATGATGTTAGTAGGCCTGATGTATGGGGAAGAAGGGTCAAGAGTATTTCTCTTTCTTTATTTCCCATCACCTACTATTCCCTTGATCTTAAACAAACCGAAGTAACCCTATTGTTTCTCTTGATTCGAAACACCAACCCCTAACATTCGAATCTCAAGACATATAGATCGAAGTAGAAACTTTTGAAATAAACTCGTTATGGGTTTATTGTGTATTTCGAATCTGGTAGGTGATCATGGGTTTAAGAATGATTTTTATTTGTTCTTGTAGATTTGTTTCTTTGGTTTAACTCAAATATCAATGAAGGGCTTGTCTTTGTAGATTTTATAAAGATCTTTTGAATAAAATTTCGAAAATCCGAGATCTTGCTCTTGTTTGTTTTTGGTTTTTGTTGTTCATACTTCTTGTTGTTAAAGAGATAGATCAATAATGGGTTTAGTTTCAAACTTTTAAGCTCTTTTAAAGATTTGGAACGAAGTTAAACAACGTAAGATCTTGAACTCATTATGTTTCAAATATATGTTATTGTTGTTCTTTCTCGTTTAATCTTGTGGAGGATGCGATAATTGTGTTAATTATTGAAGTTGGCTGTTGTTTATATGAGATAGATTGTGGATGAAAATACACAAAAGAGTAAAGTGATAAAAAAGAATAAAGAGTGATAATGAAGTGGGGAAAAAAGAGACCAATTTATTCTCACGTGAGTTGCATATGAGGGGATTTAACGGTCAAACTTAACGTTGGTTTGATCAAGGGATCGTGGGTGTTCAGAGTTTCAAAGTTGGGGAGTGGGGACTATTTGAGTTAGAATGAAAATGAAAGGATCAAAGATAAAGTCAGCACAAACCACAAGGACCATATTTATGTAATCGACTCTTATAAAATCCAAGGCAGTTCTGATATCATTTAATTTCATTTCATACAAAAACAAAAAACAAGAACATTCAGACTACTAAAGAAGAATTTGGAAATAATGTATTTGATTTTTCAGCAGTTGCTTCTTCTTCTTCTTCAACGCAGATTGATTCTTTTGAAATCATTTTAAAGGTTAGTCTCTGCTACTTTTCAAGTTAATTTATTTTATTGAAATATTGTTCGGGTTTGCTTGTTTTGTAAAAATTGCAATACGACTCGAAATGAAATAAGAAAATTTTAATCTATTCCATTCAACCGGTTGAACCGGACCCGTGGGGGACTTAAAGTGACCGGGTTTTTGCTTCTTTTAAAACCGGATTGAACCGCCGGGTTTTACATGACCCGGCCGGTTCAACCGGGAACCGGACCCATGGCCGGGCCGAAAGTGACCATTTTTTTGCTTGTTCAAGGACTTGATTGAACTGCCGGTTTTACATGAACCGGGTTGACCCAGTGACTCGGAAACATTAGGAACGTTTCACGCTATGAAATCGACTATTCCTATATAAACACATAAATAGAAGTTTATGTTTCGTTTGTGTAGTTATAAATAAAAAAGAAACTAAATTCTTGTAACACGAAGGTGATTTTGTAATCAAGTGATTTAAGGGTATGTTTGGCAAAACTAGCTGTAAGCTTGTAAGCTCTATGCCGTAGGCTGTAAGCTATAAGCTGCAAAGATGTTAACATGAGCTACAAACTGTTTTTATTTTAATTTTTTTTTTTTTTTTTTTTTTTAATAAAAGTGTTTGGTAAGTTAGCTGATAAATGTAATTATAAGATATAAAATGACATAAAAGGACATATCTATAATTGTAAACAAATGTTTGGACTTTGGAGGGTATATCAGTAATTTAAAGTTTTAACAGCTCCAAAATGTTTAAAAAGCTTCATGAATCATCTTTTCATTTATGAGCTATTTGTTTGAAATAAAAGTTTGAAGTTAATGTATCCAAATGGAGCTACTTAGTTTAGATGAGATTATTTTGTAACAAAAAGCTAACAACTCCCCCAAAAAGCCCCTACCAAACAGGCCCTAAGTGTTATTTGTTTTATAGTTATGAACTTTATAAAAAGGTAGTTCATGGAGTAAAATCAGCACTTGGTATGAGGCACTACTTTTAGGAAGAAATCCAGGTTGACCCGGTGAACCGGAAATCCAAAAACCGGGTCTTAAAACATTTCCAGTTATAGTGAGTTTTAGGGTAGATATGGGTGTATATAGTCGGTGAAAAGGAAATTTTTAACAAAAAACTGAAAACCGCTTTAGTCACAAATTTTTGAGAGATTTTCCTAAAAGAATGAAAATCTCACTTTTCAAAATTTGACTAGTATTTTGTAAAGAACTCTTTACTCTTTCCTATATTTTTCCACACCCCCTTGCACTTTTCGATTTTTCAAAAAGATATCATCTAAACGCGTTTTCTAAATTTATAGCACTTCTCTAGATATAAAAACCCTTCCCTCTTTCTAAAGAAATCAAAATAGAACATTAAAGAAATTTTTCTACGACTAAACGCACCCTATGATTCTAAAAATGTAATTTTCTGTCTAATCCATTCATGATCTTTTAATCTATGATAGTAAAAACGTAGTTTTAGCTTTATCTAGAAAATAAGCACTTTGAAATGCTTATTAATTGCCCCAGAATAAACAAGCCCGAACACCCTCGTAATTGATAATGGGAAAGTTAGTTCTTTGTTAGTTACTCTGTATTTTCCATTTTAGTTAACTGATAGCAATAGTCCAAACTATATATGGGGATTAGAATTAGAAATGAACTTCATGTTAATTTTGCTAAATTTTCGGCATTGATAGGTTTTGTTTATCTGATGTGCTAACGAATTTAGTATGTAAGCTTAATGATTTTGAAGCTATGATGAAAGATTAACCGGCTTTGTTTTTTGAAGCTATAATGAATTTTCATGGATTATTCCCTAATAGAAACATTAGAAATGTAGGGGCTTTGATGTGAGATGGTGTCAAATTGATGTATGTTTCTTTTCTTATTTACCTGTATTAACCGTGATGAGGTATTAATTTTCTTATCAATAGTGATTATACTTTACATATCTTATGTTTGGTATTATTAGCTTGTGTGTTTTTATTTTTTTACGTTTGTGTTGTTGAGTTTGTTTTAGGCGTGGAATTATTTAATGACATCCGGTATTTGTCCGTCCATATTTTGTTAAATTGTCCTCTTTGTTTAAATTAACTCTCAGGGTAAAAACGGTTTTCTTTCTTTCAAATTATCTATTGAGAAAGCCTATTAGGTGGTCATTTTACATTCAACGTCACTTGAAAACAGAACCCGAGTATTAGGCCTCTTGTCCATTCAATTTTATTTATTCGGTTTTGTCAAACATGCTCTACACAGTATGTCTATATTTGAAGAGGCTGAAATCTGCCAATTTCCTATGGACTTGTTGGAGTCAATTGGATCTGCAGATGCATCTTGTTCTGATACAAACTTTAGAAAAAACGAAGATGGAGGAAAATCTTCGGGTTTTGGTTCCAATATGCTATGGAACAAGATATCTTTGGAAAAGCCGACACTTGCATTTTCCGGGGAGGAGAGATACTTAACACCACTTTGGGTTTCTAGAAAAGGTTATGAACTTTATGAATCTGATCCCTCTCAAGATGGTAATATGTCTTTCTTCCTAATATAAACTTCATCACTCACAATTCTATTAAAACTTTGTGCATATGTATCTGATGTGCAGAATATAATTAGACGTGTGTAAATACTAATGGACATATAGTAAATCGGAGCCCCCTCACATAATATTTAAAAAGGGCCGTAAAAATTCAAGTTAGACATGTATAAATACTAATGGACATATACTAAATCGGAGGCCCCCTCACAAGTGGTGGCCATGTGCAGCTGCCCCACTTGCACATGCTAATCGCCGCCATTTCTGATGTGGTTCTCTATTTTTCTCAACTATAGGTTTTGAGCTGAGTGCTGGAAATATTGACCAGTATAAACAGATAATCCATGACAAGATAAGAGCTGCACTTAAGTTATTAACTTTCCGCGAGCAACATGTTCTTGTTCAGTTTTGGTCACCTCATGCCGTTGGGAAGCACCAACTACTTACAACTGTAGATCAACCATTTGGTCTTGGTGTAACTGATGAAGGACTTCTTTTATATCGTAAGGACTCTGTGCACAGCAACTCATTTCTTGTGGCTAAGGATGATGAAGATGAAGACACTAGTCCGGTCGCTCGAGTATTTAGGCGAGGATTGCCAGAGTGGACTTCAGAAGTAACTAGTTACTTGCCTAAATATTTTCCACAACAAGAGTGTGCGATTCGTTGCAATCTCCATGGATATTTGGCTTTACCAGTGTTCAATTTGACTACAGGGTCACGTGTTGGCGTGATTGAACTATTGACATCGTCAAAACATCCAAGTTTTGCTTATGAGGTTCAACAATTTCAGAGGGCATTGAAGGTATATCCATTTTTTTTTTTTTTTTTTTTTTTTTGAGTAATTGGCTAAAAGGAGTAAGAAGATCAATATATCCACATATAGTGAAGCATGTTTTGTATCTTATTCTAGTTTTCACTTCCTTTCATATATAGCTAATAATTTCCAAAATATTGTTAACTTTCAGACCCAAAATCTGACATGCCGACAAGTATCTGATGGCCCGGTTTCAGATGTAAGTTTTGCCCATCTTTTTTGTAATTTGGAATTGGACTACTATTTTTTTGGGGAAACTTGTCTGAATCATGTTTTGCTACTAACTCTTATATGGGTGATGTCTTTTATTTACAGGTCATCAATGAAGGCAGGCGCAATGATTTGGAAAAAATCTTCAGTATTCTAAGCATTGTATGTGACAATTATCGATTACCTCTTGCTCAAACATGGGTTGTGTCCTCACTTAGCACAATTGCTTCCCATGAACAAGTTCTAAGAATGAGCTGTAATAGTTTTGATAGTAGATGCCTTGGAAAAGTCTGCATGTCAACATGTGGTTTACCATATTATGTTAAAGACTTAGGTTTGTGGCCTTTTCGAGAAGCATGTATGGAACGGCACTTGGACAAGTTTTCTGGCTTGGTTGGCAGGGCATTGTTATCCCAGGGTTCATGTTTTTGTGAAGATGTAACCAAACTCAGTGAAGAAGAGTACCCTTTGGTCCACTTTGCACGCATGCATGGGTTAACCAGCTCCTTTGCAATCCATTTGCATAGTGTCGAAAGCAACTATGACTATGTGTTAGAGTTTTTTCTCCCGTCCCACATGAAAGATATCAAACATGTATTGAACTTGGTCCGCCTGTTGAAGCAACATTTTGAGGTTGCTTCTCGATTTGAACTGGGTGACAAATCATTCACAGAAGTTGTTGGACCACCTATGGATCTTTGTGCGAACATTGATGTACCAGATATTGCTAGAACCGACTTTGTCGATGTCCCAGACGAATGCTCATCCAGCAGCGTAGGCAGAAAATGTAAAAGAGGCTCAAAGAAGATGGTGTATGTGAAGGCAACTTATGGAGAAGATAGCAAAGGGTTCTGGTTCCCTATTTCATCAGGACTGTCGAAGCTGAAAAAAGAAGTGGCAAAAAGGTTCAAGTTGAAGAGTCAAATGATTTGTCTCAAATACTGGGATGAAGACAATGACTTGATACTATTTTCCAGCAATGACGACTTGAAATTTGCTAAGTTTGCTTCAGGCCGTAAGAATCAGATCAACTTAATCTGTGACAGTGCAAGTTGTCGTATTTCCAAAAAAAGGGTTAAGGGTTCAATCCCACCTTACGCCCTTAGGTGGTGATTTTGTTACTCAGTTGTAAAATCTCTATATGTATTTTTTCATCTGTTGTGTACAAGGGAGGGTAGTTAAAAGTTGTAAAATCTCTATGTATTTGAGTTAAGTTTCTTTGTATATACTCCTCCAAAACAAACAATTTTTATCTAGAGAATTGAGTTCTTCTAGAAGAGTTCGAGTGGATTGAATCATCCTCGTCTAGAAGAGTTCGAGTGGATCGAAGTTAGTCGTTGACACTTGAGAGTAGATTTAGATAAAGTAGTCCAGTTGAAAAATAGAAATTTGAACCCACGTGTGTCTAGACAGGGACAGATTGTCTTTTATTCTCTTTTTCTTCCTTTGACGATTATTCTTTCAAACATGATATGAATAATGTCGGCTCACTGTTTGTAGGGGCAGTTTATCGGCGGTTGTATTGTGTGCATCACGGTTTGTACAGTTAGACTCATAGGGAGGGTCCCTATAACATGACCCTTAGGTTGTGTTATACAAACCTTCCTTATATTGTCACATCAAGGGGGTTTGGTCAAACTGTACAACCTGCGATGCACATCGTACAAACCGACGATGCGTGCAATGATTGAAAACTCTCCGTATGGGATGGTCCAAATAACTTGCCTCTTTTATTATACCAACTTCTTTTTTTCGCTATCAATCAGATGTTATAACTTAATTCCTCCTCGATTATGCTTGTACGTACATTTACATACACTGATTTGATGAACTGACGTTAGTAATTATTGTCATTATATATATGTTTAATTGTCAATCAATACGGTGCCGTTTTACATGGGGCTTTTCCCGCCAATTTTTTTGGGCTATATTGATCCGCCTCAAATGATCCAGCTGCCTGTTGTCCGGTCCAAAAAAAAAAAAATAGTGTTTATATCACTTTCGGTGTCTCTAGAATCCACCACATACCCTCACCGCCTCTTTTGATTCATTCGTATGAACAATCAGACTGATGCTAAAAGTTTGATTCCAAAAGCTGGTGTAAGATCAATAGTGATTGTTGCTACAGGATCATCTACAGGAACATGTTATTTAATTGGGGGCACAGTATCCCCTTTGTGGTTTGTGGTTGTATGAATCCCGTTTGGTACGATCTACAGTTCGTTGGTTATTTTTAGCCACATCTGTTTAGAATTTAGATAGATGAAGGTTCTTCTCGATTCTTCAAAAGCACACATACAAGGTCAAACTAGGGTTCTTCATTTTTTTATAATTCGAGTTAATTTTTATGTAAGGTATTTTTTTGTTTATAAGAATGATGGTGAAGCTGATTACAGGTGCTTTTTTTGTTTGATTTCTCTCTTATAAATCCACTTCTTTGTTTACACAATTACACACTAGGGAAATTGTTTGCTACAAAAATCAAATACATATAAAAAAAAAATGTTTTTTTTTTGGGTGCAAGATTATTTGTTTATGATGATGGATCTTTGTTAATTTTTTTTCCACAGACTTTGGTTTTGTTAAGAGGTGATTATTGGGGAAGTGTTAAAAAAATATGACATTTAAAAAATATGGCAGGAAAAAAAATTAAAAAAATTGATTACTTGGTACTAAGATGATCATTTGGATTATGGATAATGGTGATTTTGCCGTTAAAGGCTAATATTTGTGGATGCATATGAGTATTTGGGTAATGAGTATGCCCATTTTTTTGGTAGGCGATCAGGATTGTAGGATTGCATGGCTTATGTGCAGCTGGAACATGATGGGTCAAAGAGGCATGTATCTTGGCGGGGCATCACGACCAGGTTCGTGTTTGCAGCCATGGCAGGTTCGCATACCCTTTTATCTGGTTACACCCCCGTCTCCTTTATAATGGTTTCCATAAGGCTATGATGATCCCTGTAATCTGACACACATAAACTGTGTCTTCGATGATCTAACCTAAGCTGGCGGGGCAACAACCGGACGACATAGTTTAAATACTTATGCAACCGTGTTTGTTTGCAGCCATTACGGAATAACAATGATTTTGTGCTTTGAATCCTACATACAGATCTGAGCCAATTATTTGTCGCAACATTTTAGTGGTTGCATTCTTTTTATGTCATGTTTGGATTTTCCACAAATTCAAATGAGGGTAGAGGAGAACAGAAAAATTTGGCGACATAGTCAATACATGAGAACATATCAGTTGAGATTTGTGGGTTATAATTGATATATATGTATCGAATTTTGAACATATCACTATGAGCTTAATGATAATGATGACAATGATGGTTAGTCTAATTATGATGAGCATGAGAACATATCAGTTGAGATGTTGTAGTGGTTGTTCAAGAGTTTGCTTGAGGTTAATGTGGCGTTTCAGCCACATTCCATTGTTCTTTAAACGGTTTTTTTGGTTAATATATTTTGCCAGGGTGGAATCCCTTTTACCCAAAAAAAAAAATTGATCTGTCGGGCCTATTTACAGACATAGTCGATACTTGTTGCAACGTTTTTTGTTATTGAAAACTCAGGTATGCTGAAATTCCTTCCTTTTGGTCTTTAAAGTTTTTTTGTCCTTTTTTACTTACCCGCGCGTTCTAAAGTATTCAGTTGCTAAAAATTGTGTAGGTTTCCTAATACAGGAGTGCGATGATAGAGTTTACGGAAAAAATGCTTGGATTGCAAAAGGTATGCACCTATGTACTCCTGATTTCGTCGAAAGAGTGAGCATCTAATCTCTTTTTTTTTTTTTTTTTTGGTTAAAATGGGTTGTTTTACGGTATGATTGTTTTACACTTTTTTGGGTTGTCTTGGTTTTGCAGGTTTAACATGGATCAAAATAAGTAGTTCTATGATGAGTGTCTAAATACTCATCATTTTATTCCCATTTAAACTACAAAAACATTTAAAAACACTTTGAAATGCATCAAAATATAGAAAATATCATTGGATTGTGTTTTTATATGTTTCAGGGACAAAAGGATTGAAAACAGGTGAAAAACATACAAAGTTCACATAATTTACAGTTTCAGTCCCTGAAGTTTCATAAGATGGCAGAAATAGTCCCTGGTATTCAAAAGTGGAAAACTTATCCCTAAACTTTAAAACCAATTCCATTTTTAATCCTAAATAAACCTAACTATCCTAAATATAAAACCCAACACCTTACAAACCCAACACTTAAATAAAATACCAGGGTCAAACTCCCAGTCAAACCCACCTTGTTTCTCCTTCCCTCCCACAAACTGCAAAACCAGAACCCACTCATCCACATCCCTGGTTTCACCACCACCTTTCCACCTCAACCCCAGCTGTCTACCCACTCCCCTCCACCTCACGCAACCTCCCAAACACCATTAAATTCCTTAAAACCCTCACAAGCAACCTCCACCTGGTACTTAGATATTTTGGCGCCAAAAGCACTTTTGAAGGCCAAGATGAGTTTCAGTGATCCAAAGGCTGAGAATTAAAGTGGGATTTACTCAGAAGGACCCAAGGAACCTCTATAAAGAAGAAAAGGAGCAGAGTAGTAAAAGAGTTGTAAAAAAAAGTAGTGTAGTTTAGTCTTAAACATGTCGTTTTAATGTCATTTACTTTTCCAGTTGTACTTTTTAGCTTAAAAATGTTGTAATCAGTTCCCTTAGTGTGAAATAAACTTTCTTTAATCATTAATTCCAGTCTTGTTCAGTAAATTCAATTTTGGCAATTTTAAGTGAATTTGACAAATTCGCTTAAAACTTGTTAAATATTGTTAAATCTGCTTTATTTAAGTTCCTTTAAGCTCACTTTCAAGTTTTTAATAGGTCACTAAGCCTAAAAAACTAGTATTAACATAAAAAGCAAAAATACTCAATAATTCAAGAAAAATAGTCATAAAATCAAAAATCAGTGTTCAAGGAAGAAGGAGCAGTGGAGCATGGTAAATACTGGATTGACATGGTATTAGTACCTCAGGGGAGGTGTTAGGTTGGTTTATAGTCCTTGGTTACTAGTTTCTCAGTGTGAATCACTTGTAAGCCTTAATTTCCATTTTATGCTTTGTACTGTAGTTGTGCTTATTAACTGCTATTTTTGTTTATTTATGCTTATTTGGTGTATGTTAGTTATTATATTGCTTTATATCACTAGCTTGTTCATTAGAAATCATGATTGCTCAATAGTTGTTTATGAGTATTTGTTGTTATCACTTGTGCTTTTGTGCTTAAATGAGTTCATGTTATCATATTATAGCTATTGGAATCAGTTTCATGGCCTGAGTCAGTGATTTATTTTGAAAACCTCATTTTAAGTGTTTTTTAAGGGGTGTTTGGATGAGGTACTCTTACTGTGTTCCAGAGAGTCTCAGTGTTTGAGAAGTGTTGAAACATGTCACACTTTGTTCATTAGTTGCATATTAATCTTAAAATCAGTAGGTCATAGCTTTAAAAGTCAAAACTCTCTTTAATCCATCAATTTATGTTCACTGTTAGTTTTTCTTAGTTCCATAATCATGCATACATACTCATAAGTAGTTATTATTGCTTAAATTAGTTTCATTATAGCCTAATACATCATAATTAATCAGTAAATCAAGATCAAATCTCACATTAGTCAACTTAGTTCAAAATATCAAGAAGTCAAAATGTTAAATCTGGTGAAATGGACAAGTTTTCTAAATCAAGTGTAGGGCTACTTAGGAGTTAGACATAGATATATCTTGTTGTTTTGTGTTCTTTGGTTGCATGTGCATTAGAATCAAGAATAAAATTCAAGTTTTCATCTCATTTGCTCAAAATAAATTGATCACAAAGTGACCTATCTGAACATGCAACTGCCCTGCACCCAGCTCAAACCAGTTTGACCCGTTTTTCATTGCCCCATAACTTGGTCATTTCTTGGGCTTAGTCCTTGATTCTTGGTGGTTTTGGAAGCTTGTTAGGCTGGCTTGTTTGTTCTATATTCGGTTTGGTCTCAGTAGCTTATTTCCTTAGCTTATTTTAGCTCCTAAGTTGCCCCATTGGCCTGTGTGGTTGTTTAAGCTTGTTTTAATTTAATACTCGAATTGGCTGACGGCCTGGGCATATTTTAGTTTTTTGAGTTGAATTAGGTTTGTTTAGGCCTATTACACTATACCTGATCTTTTGGTGCATTCTAGTGCTTATTAGCTTATTTTTGTGCTTATTTTCAAACTGCTTATTAGCCCATTCAGGTTATTAATGGGCTTATCTAACTTTTTATATTTTTCCTAGTATTCTGCTATCATATAGTATTTACCTTGAATTTTTCAGATTTTTCCCAAATCATTTACTATTTTTAATCCTTTTAATTAGTTTCTAATAGTTTTTAATTCATAATAAAAAATATAAAAGTCAGAAAAATATAAATCTTTTTTCTAAAATTTTCTTTTATTATTTAGGATTTAAGAAAAATAATTTTGCACTTGTAAGATTAGATTTCCATATATCTCAGTTTTTAGCCCGTTTTTCACTTTATTCTACTTTTTTCGGTGCTTATTTTAAGTTTTCAAAAATATCGTCTTTTATAAAAAGTGCTTATAATTAAGTACTTTAGCAATTTCGAAAATCAAAAATCCAAAATTATCCCGTTTTTATATTTCCCGTTTAGCTTATTTAAGCTATTTTCTTTTATTCCTTAGTATAAATCACTCAAAACCTTTTCTGTTCAATTATCACCCGATCATAATTTCGCTTTATTTCAGATTTCACACCTCGCTGGGACATAACGACCCGGGGAAACACTAAACTCCTTTGGATAATTGCATCTTGCCCTAGATTGTTTGACTCTTGTTGACCATTTACCTGGTTAATTTGGGTTGACCGTTTGAGACGGATCATTCTAAGTTAGCTTTTGGCGGCGTCAGCACAAAATTTTTGCGACATTTATGAGAAGATTGAGGGGAAGAAAAGGCAGTGGATCTTGGAGTTGGAGAGGATGCGACTGAACAGACGAGCTCAGAGATAGCAAACACGGCTATTGAGGTTCTTTCTTTAGTATACAGAATACATTTATGTTATATTACCTGTAACAGAATACATTTATGTTATATTACCTGTAACAATGACAACAAAGAGTAATCGAAAATTGGACTATTAGCTCATGTTCTGGCTTTATGCTCTTAATAACGTCATTTATCACTTCCTGTTTGTTATGCAATTTAAAGAAGTTTACAATACGTTGTAAGGCATGTTTCAGCCTAAAGTTCTTTCATTTTTGTAACAACTGTTGCTGCCAGATATTATTTTGGATGTTGTATGATGTACATGTGCCATTTTTAAAGTTGTGGGAAATAATAACAGCTTTTCATTGCAGCAAACATTACCGGATTGGAAGGGAAAGGATTTCGTATGTCATCTGCACATGCACGTGTTGCGCAACTATTGGCCGAACGTCAGTTGTACAATAGCTTTTCTCTCATCAAAATAGTGCCTGCCCAAACTTTGTGACCAAAGGTGATTCTAGATATACCTATATCTGTCGTTTCATATCCATTGTCGCAATGTCACTTGCTTTATACTAGCTACTTTTATTTCGGTTGTATCTGCACTACTTATTTACAATTTGGTACTTCAACAGGTGTCACAGACTCACAGCCCACCCCCTCCCAACGAGGATTCTTGATCCCAATGCCTACAAGAATACTACATGTTTGAGCTATTCGGGTTCAGGTAAATTGGAACGTGAGCATTAACAATGGATAAATCCGGATTTGCTTTTACACTAATCGGGTCTTTTTTTCCTACTATTCAGAACCACCGGCCGGCTACATATATCTGGGAAGGTGTGCCCACGTCTGCCACATAGGAAAAACTGGAACACACAGCGGTGAAGATGATCACTTAGGCCTGGAACGTCTGGATCGATCGTGATCTTTAGGTCAAGAAAAGAAAAACTTAACAGATACAGAAAGATATGTATGAAGACATGTACAATGTATGCATACATAAAAGATCAAAAGAGGTACGCTTTCTTTGCTGAATGTTCAACCATTGATGCCTAAAGCGTTTAACAAAAACCATAGCAGACTCTAAAGTTGTTACGACAGTTACCTTTAGATGGGGTTTGTACACGCCTAACATACAGATGCGAACAACTTGCCTTTTGACAGAAAGAGCCTATCATGTGAATTAGGCTTGATTGTGTATAATTAAGAAGCACATTGTAGGTCAAGTACGATTGCAAACTATGACTACTTAGATGGTGATTGGATTAGCTTATATTTCCAGCTTATGGGCTTCTTTGAACTTGGAAAAGGTTATAAGCCGAATATTGCTCAGCTTATCAAGTCAAGCTTATGGAGTTAAGTAAGCCGAAAAAAGTGCCTTATATCTATTAACTAATAATGAGTAGATGATTATAGGTTGTTAGGACAGTTACTTTTTTAGGCATTTCGCGTTTGTGAAAATTTTTGCTTAAGAGATATCATTGTGATTGCATTGACTAAATTTGTTATCTAAATATTATTTTTTGGCTTCTGCTTGAAACTTTCAATTCATGTGTAGTTTAATTCAATTTTATGCATTTACGGATATATCTTCATGCAGATGGCAAATACTACCCTTTATGTTCTGCTGCCCATAACAATGTTGAAGTAGTTAAGTATCTGCTGAACTTGGCTGGGAGTGAGACTGTTGAGTTGGAAGCAAAAAACCATGGTGAGTAACAATATGGTTCTCACCCTATTATATTTCGTTTCAATATAATCTGTTTTTGCTATGGGGCTGCACGAAATGACCGATAATTATTGTTTAATCATATATGGTTTTTATAGTATGGAGAAACACCATTGCACATGACCACGAAGAATGGTTATTGGCGGTTTCGCCCCAGTTCGTTTAGTTGAGGTAAACAACGACCTTCGTTTACGACTTTGTTTTAATTGATGTGATGCAATTATATAAACAGTTAGTGTATGACTACTTGATATCATGTACTAATTGGTTAGGAAAAAAAATAGGCCCGCCCGCAACGCGGCGGCCGACGCCTTTCTCGTTTAATTTAATCCCTCAATTTCCAAACACATGTATATGTGTATATTCATTAGAGAAGTTGATGGATCTGTCTTATAGTAAACTTCCATTGCATGTCCGGTTTTTTGGCTCCAAACCATTTTGTGATGTGGGATACTCTTCTTTTTTTTCTTCTTCTTGTTTTTGTACTTCAATTGTCTCACTCAGAGACACGATATCTCATGTATATGTGTATATATGTTGGAATATATAACATGACTACTAATAAATATAAACAATAAACATCAAAGTGTTGCGGAAGTGTATAGATCAAATAACATGTAAATTAATTAACCGAACAAAAAAGTATGCGCACCTTTTGATTCTAGCTAAACAAGAATCAATTCCAATCAAGCAATTGAGATGAGCCCTAATTAGGGTTTATAAGGATTATTAGAATTACCCCTTATCTTTTTGTAATTTAATCCAAGATTCAAACAATACTGTGTTTGAATCACGTTCTTGTACACTCGTACTATAACAAATTAAAGTTATGCTAGTAATTAAATCACAAAACTAAACCGAACAATTTGTTTATGTAAAAAATCCGATCGACCCTACAAAGGGTTTAGTTCGATCGGCTAGAGAGAAAACAAAGGAAGAAAACACTTTAGCGTTATGTGTGTGTGCACAAGATATTCCAAACAATGACCATAAGGTTTGTATATATAGTATGAATAACTTGGAGGACAAGTTGGAGTAGGATTGGGTTAAACCCAATCCCACCGATCGGCCGTGCTAACCCAAAGGGGTTCCGGAAGCTTCTTGTCCCTCTATTTTCATCTATAGTCCTTCCTTTATTATTTAACGATCGTTAGTCATTTTTCGTTAAATACTAACGGTCGTTATTCGTTTTGTGATATTTAATAATTAAATATAACGTTTTATATTAAATTATTAATCTTTAATTCTCATACGTAAAGTGTGCAATCTCGTGATCTCGATTTCGATCCTAATACACATCTACTAATTTATGTCCACAAAACTAACAGCACCCACTTGGACATATTTTAATAGTGTGATCACATCGACCCTACAAAGGGTTTAGTTCGATCGGCTAGAGAGAAAACAAAGGAAGAAAACACTTTAGCATTATGTGTGTGTGCACAAGATATTCCAAACAATGACCATAAGGTTTGTATATATAGTATGAATAACTTGGAGGACAAGTTGGAGTAGGATTGGGTTAAACCCAATCCCACCGATCGGCCATGCTAACCCAAAGGGGTTCCGGAAGCTTCTTGTCCCTCTATTTTCATCTATAGTCCTTCCTTTATTATTTAACGATCCTTAGTCATTTTTCGTTAAATACTAACGGTCGTTATTCGTTTTGTGATATTTATGAGATCATTCTGGCAGGAGCTCTTCCGGCTTCAAGGCACTTTGCTTGCCACAAGTAGTGCCTACCACCCGCAAACAGATGGGCAGACTGAGGTGCTTAATCGATGTTTCGAAGACTATCTGCGTTGTTTTGTTGCCGACCATCCTCACTCTTGGCTTCAATATTTACCCTGGGCTGAATGGCATTACAACACATCATGGCACTCAGCGATCCGCATGACTCCATTTGAGGCAGTTTACGGTAGGTCTCCACCGTCTTTAAAATATTACTTGACTGGCTCCTCACCGGTTGCAACCTTAGATGATTGGTTATCCACCCGTACTCATCTCCTAGATCAACTAAAGACTAACTTTCACAAAGCTCATCTCCGCATGAAAATTTTAGCTGATAAACATCGCACTGATGCAGAATTTAAGGAAGGTGATTGGGTTTTCGTGAAGCTTCAGCCGTATCGTCAATCTACCCTTGCTCACAGAAAATCAAATAAGTTAGCAAGTCGATTCTATGGCCCTTTCCAAATCTTAGCACGTGTTGGCTCTGTTGCATATCGTTTAGACTTGCCTGATACTGCAAGGGTTCATAATGTATTTCATGTTTCGTTATTGAAGAAATGTGTTGGTGATCCTAAGGCTGTCGTGGCGTCTCTGCCTTCTGAATTTGCTGGGGCCCATCCTATATTGTTTCCAGACCGCATCCTTGATTCACGAACCATTTTGCAAAATGGTCGTTCCATCCAACAGGTCCTTGTGCAATGGCAACATCAACCTGTCACAGATGCCACGTGGGAAAACCTTCTTGAATTCAGACATGATTTTCCAAGCTTCAACCTCGAGGTCGAGGTTCCTCTTGATGAAGGGGGCAATGATATAGGCCCAAATACCACACTAACTGATGGGGGCAGTAAGGTAATTTCAGGATCAAGAAAGAGCACAAGACTAGTCAAACGTCCAACTAGATTTGATGATTAGCTGGTATATTTTATGTTGAATGTTAACTATCAAAGTAACAAAGTCATGTTACTTGTTTTGTATTTACAATTATATATATTTGATATGTGAATGGGAAAAAAGGCAAGCAAACTATTACCACTACTTTCCTTCTCTGGTTTCCTAATCCCCTCTCTCTTTCCTTACTTTTATCCCTTTTCCCCGTATTCTTTATCTACCAAAATACAGGGTGCATCATGATTGTTGACTTGTTTTATATTGAATGAATCATGTATGCTATTTTTTTAAATCTCAACATAACACAAACTCTTTAGCGAACAACCCACCCAATTGATATGCTCAAGCTCCGCCACTACAAGCTGCCATGTAAATTTGAGTAACACACACATAACATTATCTTAACGAGAATAACTAACACACAGTCACGAAACATATTCTAGAAAATAATAATAATATAAATTTGAATCACCTAATTAGACAATTCTTATTCCGAATGAAATATGCACGCTTATTCCACGTAAAAGATGCACTAACGCGATCCTCGTTTATATTTATAAATAATCAAGTTTTTCTGTTTACATGGTTATTTTAATTGGAAATGCTCTCCTAAGTTAATATTGCAGCTGTTCACGAATGTGACATTTTTAGTAAAGGGTAGTAGGAAGGATTCCACCAACTCTTCCTTAACCTATAGACCAACTTATATTTATTTGAACCACAACTTTCTTTCCATACATGATTCATGACATTAGACCTGTTAGGAATTTAATTATGGACAAACCAAACCAACTATAGCACTACATATATCATAAAGTCTATCGAGTTTAATATCGTAAAGTCCACATCGAGTTTAATTCCATATATATAGCGGACAAAGAATTTTAATAAATCAATCCAACACATTAGGCTGGATGCAGTAAGGCGACCAAGTTCCCCCATTTTTCTCTGCCACGTCAGCTTTCTCTCTCCAGCGACCTACAGGCGATTAGGTGCCCCAGTAAGGGCGACCAAGTTCAATTTTTTTTTTTTTTGGTTTCAAACTCAAACGGTAATTAAAAAAAAATGGGACAAATAAACTTTTGATATAGATCGAGCTGGTGACCAAGTTGTTGATGACCAAGTGAGGTGACCAAGTTGTGCAGTAAGGGAAATCGATTCCCTACTTGGTCATGCATAGGTCGATCGACCTTACTGCACTTGGCCTTAGTGGATGCATCAATCATTTTTAACTTAAATAATCAGAGAAACAATTGTACGTGTAGCAATACATATATCATAAAGTCCATCGAGTTTAATATCTTAAAGTCCACATGAATCAAATCATATATTTTCTATCATCCCATAAACATAAAAACAACTTTCTAATTCGTTGTCTTTCAAATTTGTTTTGAAACCATTAGCATGCTCCAGATAACTCAAATTGTAGTGATATAATTAGACTTTAAATAACGTTTAAACTTCGACCATCTTTATGTCTTATAAAGTAAAATGCTGAAATTATTAACTAACAATGGTAGATTAAACTTATTTTTGTAAGGTTTTGCTATTTGTAGCCCTAGGGAGGCGTTATTGTGGTATACACCTTAAAGTGAAAAACAATAGGCACAGTTCTGAACTATTAGATCAATGATTTAAGATGAGATTTAAATTTAATTAATGGGTGGCATTATTGTAATAAAATGGAAAACCAATGGCATTATGTACCAAATCAATAAAACTGATTTATGAGTGTTTTGATTTTCGGTTAAAAGCTAGCAAAATTTTCGGATTCAATATCTTTTGAACTTTCAAATTATAATTAGTTGGATCCATGACTTTATTACATAGTACGAGTATATATCAATTTAGTAATTAATTAAAAGCTCAAGAATCCATCATGCATGAAGTTTCATCAAGTCTCCAAATTGCTACTTTTTTATTACTTGTATCACATTACACATCAAAGTATTCGAATGATTTCTTATTTGTAACACACTAATTTATTTATACTTGTTTATAAAACACTAGGTTTATCGATATATCTAGTGACACATCAAAAAAATTTTATATCACATTAATTTTCTTGATACATATGTAGTGAAACACTAAATTTTTTATGCATATGTAGTGATACATTAACTTTTATAACACATTTTTTAATGACAAACTATGTCTTTTGACACGCTTAGTTTCATAATACATTTCTAATGACACATTAAGTTTTTTGACACATTTTGTGTGACACACTTAGTCTTTTTATACATTTCTAGTAACACTGATTTCTTAACACATTTTCATTGACAAACTATATATAGTGACACACCATTTTTTTTGATACATATATACATAAATATTTTTGATACATATATAGCGACACACTAGGTGTTTTTTTTTTTTTTTTTTTTTTTTTTTGTTTGTTTTGTTTTTTGACACATTTGTAGTGTGACACTTAATTTGTTGATAAAATATATTGTGACACATTAAAATTTTAGGATATGTGACACTAAATTTTTTGATACATTTGTAGTGACTCATTAAAATTTTAGCACCCTTTTAATGATCATATTTATAGTGACACACTATGTTTATCAAACAAATTTCCTTGACACATATGCACCCACACAGTTTTCTAGATCCAAAAATAAACGACGGAAGAATTTTTTACAGCAACCGAATGAAACCAACTTGCAACACGAGAAAAATCACACGTCAACCATACACCACACATGAAAAATCACAATGTCAGCCATACACAAGGGCGACGGAAAGTAAGCAAAAGAGATAACAAATGAAAAGAAATTTCAGATGATGCATACACATTTATAAACTGATACGTACACACTATCATTTTAATATACAAGAGCTATAAACAAATACTGAAATACATAAATATGAAACAACTAAATATATATACAATAAACTTGAAAATTATTGATACACGTCAGCTTGTTCTAAAAACCACTACTACTACATATCTACTTTCTAATCGAACCAAAGAGACGAAAGAATAAAATATAAAACCACCCATTATCCAGCTGACGCAAGCCTTTTTTTTTTTTAATCCATGTTAAACTAACTAACTTTATTACAATGGATTCATAAAACTACTAAATATAAAAAACACAGATTTTGTGTGGTGTTCGTCTCCGGCATGTCATATGCATATTTTTTACCAATTCAAAATAGATAGTATGATAAACAAACCCATCAGCAATTGTTGATAAACGGCGACTGGCGGCCATAAGAGGACCGCCGTTTGAGAATGGGGATGTCACCAGTGGTCGCACAAACGGCGAATGGTGTTTTAGATTAGTGACGCCATCTGCGATTACAATCATGGATTAGGATTTACCTAGTAACGCAATTCTGTAGCCCTATGTGTTATATTTAAAAAGTTAAAAACATGCAATAATTGTGATACGCTTAAATGGTTGAGAATAGTTAATGGCCGTGCGTCAATTAAAAGATCTTCCTTTTTCTAAAGGCAACAATATATAAGAAAACAAGGCAATAGCCACGAAACAAGAATCGAAGCAAATCCTAGTATATTGACAAAATCTCTTCTCGAACCAAATTTTAAAAGCGACAAATTAAGATGGCAAGATGTTTAGTGGAACACGTAACTAAATATTCAATGCTAATTGGAATCTAAGAAAACGCTCAGCTCGGGGAAGCCACCGGCACTACATGTGTTATGTTGTCATCATGTTATTATAGTTTGTCAATTGGGTATCTTGTTTTCTCATTGTCTAAGAAAATGTGTTTTGTTTTATACGGCTGGATGTTCACGCACCTTTAAAATAGGGTTCACTTGTTTATGTTTTTGCTTTTTGGGTTCTTCTCATATTTCAAAAGATAAATTGATCCACTTAATTCACTAATTGGAATCTAAGAAAACGCTCAGCTCGGGGAAGCCACCGGCACCACATATGTTATGTGGTCACGTGGTCATCATGTTATTATAGTTTATTGGTCTCTTGTTTTCTCAGCTCATTGTCAAATTTGTTTTATTTGGCTTTTTGTGGGATAGTTTGAGTCCTTGAGTTTTGTTTTATGCTTCAAAATAGGATTCACTTGTCTATGTTTTGCTTTTGGGGTTCACATTTAATTAGCTTGATTAGTTGTAGGCATATCTTGTATCGTATCTTTTGTACGTACCCTTTCTTTGTTTTTATAAATTATTGCTTTTTTAACAAGGAAAAAGCGAATTGGTCACATTGGGCAATTTACTTTATATCTACTATTCCGTTTGGTTTTTGGTTCACTAATATAAATGATCACTTAATTCGCTAATATATTTTGCAAATATTTATTATTGATTTTGAAAGTAAATCAACCTCACAAAACAAATCTTATGGGTGTTTGAATTTTTAGGTTTTCAGAAACATCATAGATGCAAAATTTATGGATAATGTTCATTATCTGTATCCATGACTTAATTAAAGTTTTGTATTTAAATTATTTCCATCTTTAAGAAACAATAATTTGTACTCTATTGTTTAATATGAACTCTTGAACCAAAAAACAATACATTGTAAGCCATATACGTACGTTTGTTTCCCCGTGAAAAGATGTTAGCGAAAAACAATAGACCCCGAAGTCTTTTATTTTCAGTATTGATCGATTAACAGATAAAATAAGTCACCTACAATTCAACCTAGTCACCTACAGTTTGCTTTTGTTTGTACAGAACACACAGAGACCAAAAGCGGATACAGAACAACTATAGATATAGATGATTCCATTTTCCCTTTTATGTGTGTGTGAGTGTGCTTAATATTAGTTTCAAGAGTACACATTATCTATGGTTTAGGTCTGATTATGTGCCGTTTTTAGGCTCGAAGGAACAGACCCCATAATCATTTAGTTTAGGTTAATGAGCTTAATATTAGTTTCAAGAGTACACATTATCTATGTAACATATGCTGCCATCCCAAAATGTATCTGCTGTTTTCAAAAAAGAGTCACACATTGGACAATATGGAACTTAAAGATAACAATGTAAACCATGAACCACAAATTTTAAGAGTTGCTAACTTGAAATACTAATTATAGTGCTCCTAGCGCTTGTAATCTAATCATAAACTTGTTATCCACAACAAGTTCCTTCCACGACATTATTTAAATCGAACTAAAAGCAACCACAAGCATGTGTATAAATTAGTGATTCTATAATGTCTGCTTCCTGTAATCAACATACTATACATCATTCACTGCATTATACTATTTGCATACAGTGGAGAAACTAAATGTCACAAAATACACGTATCAAAGCCTACAAATTTGGCATTGAGATAGATACATTGGTGCGTAGTTTAAATTTGGCATATATGAAACATTGTTTTTATAGCAGATCATATAAAAGATGATACATATTTGAGATGATTTTAGCATCGCTAACCCAACATTGAAGGAATTAGGATCTCTAAATGCAAAAAAACTATCATAGAATCTCCACAACAAAGTCCAAGACACTAGTGACATGCCTACCATTGGATACCAATTCTCCTAACCTAAACTGAAACGAACCATTCTTAACGGCAGTCTAAATCGTATACAAAATTTCATACCTAGTTCCTTACACATTCAAATTCCTTATTATCCTACCTAGTTTCATGAATAACGAAAACTTCCATCAAGCAAACAGTTATCGGTTTTCATCTATAAACAAAAATGTCACTTCTAAAGCAGTAGCACATTTCAAAAATTCGGACTCTAATATCAACAAACGCTTTATAATAATCATATACAAACTACTCACTTCAACAACTAAATTCAAAGAGAATTATCAATTCAGCCACTAATTAGTACCATTCAATAATATAACAATTCATCCATTGATTTGACAACTCTAACAATAAGTAGATCAATAATAAAAAAAGTGCGATTATCTGAGGTGTATAGTCCATTTCCCTAACAGATAAGAAGCAAGGCTTTTGGTATCTAGTTCTTTGAGAGGCATTTCATCGAACACATAATAAAATGGAAACAACAACCCAATTGTTGATAAATAATCAAAAACTATAAGTAACTACTCAACAAAAAATAACACCTTCAGTTCCAGATACATACAATTCAACTAAACATAACAATTAATCAATTAATAAACCTCTACCAACGCAATCCGGACCGAATCATTATATCTCTAAACTACTTAACCATCACAAAACACATAATAATAATCGTTATCGAATTGTACAACACGAAACACATTAATAAACGATTAACTAACATTGACCTGATGATGATCGGAACAGTAAAACCACAGCGACGATTACAAAACCACAGCGATTACAGATCCACGGCGCCGATTACAAAACCACGGCGATTACAGATCCACGGCGACGATTACAAAACCACGGCGATTACGAAACCACGGCGATTACAGATCCACGGCGACAATTACGAAACCACGGCGATTACGGCAACGATTAACGACCATGCGATAACAAAAGCGTGATTAAAAGTTAGGGTTTGATTTTATGATTTTATTTTAGTGATTTTAGTGATTAACGAACCCAAATGTAACAGTAAATAAGTGTAGCTTTTGAGTGAGGGAATGGATAGGCTTTTTTTTTTCTTTTTTTTTTTTTTTTTTTTTTTTAACTATCTATGGTCAAAGGGAAAAGTGGAAAAGTCAAGCTTTGTGAAATGTTGAAAATATGATTTGCCTTCTACTCTTGAAACCTTGAAAAACTAATTAAAGAAGAAACTTATAAAGGGAGGGTACATAGTCAAAGTTGAAATGTTGAAACTTTTAATTAAGAACATTATCTTTGGCAAGTAATTCTTTACATCACACGGTTTAAGCTAATTTAGGAACAAGGTTGAATTCTTTAAATGTAATTTATCTATCCATGGCAATGGTTGCATGTTAATGGTTGACTAAAAAAATATGGCTGTCAAATATTAAAAACAAGTTGACTAAAAAAACATGGCTGTCAAATGAAACACAAATGAGTGGCAAAAAACATATCGAAATTTTGAATATTTGAGACGCAAATTATAAATATAGGAATGATTTGATATATTGTATCTCATTGCCTTCATTGCCTATATAAAGAAACGCAAATGAAAAATCAAACCACAGTTACTAATCGAAGTCGAAGAAATGGAAATGGAAATGAAAAATGAAAGAAATGTTGATGATGATCTTGAGGTTAGAAATACTTTGCTTCGTGTTTGTTATGACATTTATCATGCTTCGTTCTTGTTTGCTTCTTGTTTGTGTAAAATATTAGTTATTCTTTGGTATGTCTCGTGTTTCTTAACCCTGCAGTAATAAAACATTTAGAACAATAAGAGAATGGTACGCATAGGCTAACCATTTCAATCAGTTTACTCATTATTACCCAGAAAGGCTTGGGAAACTATTTATAGTGCACGTTCCTTAGGTATTTATGACTGTATGGAAGATGGTTTATCCCTTTCTGACCAAAAAACAAAGAAAAATGTAAGTTTTTAATGTCTTGAGAGTGACTGAACTATAAAACTATAGGTACGTGTGACTGAATAAAGATTTAATTTGCAGATTGTATTCGTCGAGAACAAGCAGCTGAAATCAACATTGCTAAAAGACATTGACGAGAACCAGCTTCCAGGAGTTTACGGAGGCAATCTAAAATTGGTTCCCATCCAAGATAACCAATGTGTGTAATGTTGCGATTAAATATATTTTACGATTACCGTCTTTAAGTCTCAAGTATAGTGTATTAAAATTCTTAATGTCTTGTTGCGGACATCTTTATATCTATGTAATTCTGCAACTTTGTGGTCGAATTAGCATCAGGCAGCTCAATCGTTTAGATTATGTATGCAGCTATGGACATTTTAAATCTGGATAGTAAGTAACATTAAGACCAAAATGGTTTATTATAGGGTGACTCGACTGATTTTAACTATATATAATGTCTCTTACAATGATGGTAGATGCTAACCGATTTTGATATCTAGAATAATTTCACGATAGCAATAAGGATACCTAACGTACCTTGTCGCCTGACTGCCAACTACATTAGCATAAATGGAGATACTTGATTAAGCTCAAATAACGGGCTAACTGTGCAAAGAACAACGCACTTTCACACTCTGAGCAATCAAGAAACATACTTTTAAAGTTGCACACAACGTTACAAGTGACAACCTACTTTCAATTCATTACAGTTTATAACAACTTTTGGTCCCGTAATACTTTATTCAAAAGAGATGTAAGTTTTCAAGTCACCCCTGTTGTCTAACATTTAGTAATAATCGATGTAACATGTGATTTGCATACACAAAATGTTAGTGTTATTTTGTATACTACAACATCATTTAAAAAATGGTTAGCTAGCTCCATATAACATGCATTTTATCTGCCAAAGTAATTTTCCTATGACATGTCATCTCATCTCACTTTCTAATATTTTAGAAATAGTATATCAACATTCAATAAAACTAGACGAGTACCCGTACATAGCAACGAGATTTTATAACAGCATATAGTTGTAATGATCTTTTGGTTAAGTGTTTTGTGTAACCAAAATATCACTAAAACTATCTGCCGCTATAAAATCACGTTGCTATATTATTTCAAACACTTTCAACATAGTAAGCTGGACATTCAATTCCTACACACCTGTATACCGCGACTTACTATGCATGAGCAAAAAAAAAATAGTAAATGTCAATTGAAACACACGGTTTAATACCAAACAAATCTTAACCCTTTGTTTTGAAACTTTTTAAATCAAGGGTATAGATTTACCCACACATTTCTCAACCCTAATATAATATCATAGATAAACACCCACAACTCATAATTTTCTTTCATCTCTCTCTAAACAATAACCCGCTGCCGTCACCATTATTTCCACCTTATATCATCACCATTATTGCCGCCGTATACTGAGATTGCCACAATTTCTCTGTTGTAGGTGGTTTCAGTTGGCTAGGTGGTTTTGTTTGATGGTTATGTTAAGAAATTGTGGTGGCTTATATGCATTGGTTTGTTGGTTTTGACAAAGAAAATGAATTGGTTTCGGTGTGATAGTCGGTGGTTACGGGTCTTGATTTTATTTTATCTGATGGTTTCGGGTCTTGGTGAAAGTTGTTGGTTTTGTCATGTGTTTGTTTTGATAGTCACAAGATTTTGGTTGTTTGTGTATGAGATTGTAGATAGTTATTCAGATATCCGGATGTGTTTACGAAAGCCATTTTTTGGCTTGAGTTTGTTCCTTGATATGTTTATTTATGTTTTTGGTATCCGGATTTTGCCCGATGCGTTTGATGTCGGATATGTTCATTTGTTCTTATGGTTCTTTTGTTATATCTGCCAATGACATTATTTGAGGAATAGTAGGACCCAGTCGCCCAAGACTTATGTACTATTATATAATAAAATAAGACTATATTTTTTTTACAAAAAGACAAAAATTCCAAAGTCGCCCAAGATATGGGGTCCCAGTCGCCCAAGAAGTACATACTGCAAGTGGTACATCTTAGTACTTTGGTGGGGACAGATATAGGGACACATGTCACTATATTATGAGATCCGCCCAAGTTTTTTGAGCGACCTGATCCCCTGGAGTATTTGGGGATTTTTTTTTTTTTTTTTTTTTTGAGTATTTAAGGTAAACACCCTTGTACCTTTGGGGTATATGAAGACTTATCCCCTTAAATAATTTTATTCATGACAACTATCAGTGGCCGGTAAAAGATATGGGATGAGTTATTCAAGCCCCCCTATAGGGGGGTGTTGACTTTTTGTGTGCTGCTGCCGTCTGTATTGTCTACATTAAAATTTGTACATGTTGATCAAAATAGACGGAACCCACATGATAGGGGGCTTGTATAGTATATCCCAAAAGATATACGTGGTGAGCGCATCCATCCGTACGCGTGACTGCCTCCAAAAAGGGTTCTTGTTGCCTTTTTTCCCGCAATTAAATTCATCATCATATCACTCAACTTTCTTCAATTATTGACACCTCAAATATCACAAGTTAGGACCACATCATTATCATCATACTTGTACGTGTTTTAAATTTGAATGTTCTTGATACACTTTTAGAAACCGACTTTAAAGTTGCCGCTTGTAAAGTTTGAACTTGTGTTTCTATGTAGCCGGTTCAGAAAATAAAAGAATAATCATTTTGGGTTATATTTTTGTTTGCGAAATGAAATTTCTTCGACAAATTAAGTAGCAATGTGAAAACCAATAAATCGGTTAGTTTTGTTTTCTAATAGAATGAAATTCTACATACATGACTCGTGTATATCGTTGAAGTTTGAATTTAAATGTGAGCGAGTTGATATTTTTGGATTTTGTTAATGTAACTTAGCTTGTTTCTTATTTCATGAAAATAATGTGAAATATATAATATTGAATTATTGATGAATAGTTGAATTAATGGTTACGTTTTATTAGTCCAAGTCAATCTTTATTGCTCCTGGCACATGAATATGTTGATTTGAATCTATTTTTGTCAATTTTCTCGCTCAAGTTACTATTATATCTTGTACTTGGTAAAAACATCTTGACATAAGGGTCATGGACGGTTTGATTAGATGATTGGTTCGTGGCCTATTTCTAAAGAGAAGATTCAACGTATGAACATCATCATTGCTTCTTCTTTATGGTGGTTATGGCGGTATCGCAATAGCTTCACATTTAATTCTCTTTCTACAAGAAAATGTAACATTTTTGATAATATTCGTTTGTATTCTGTTTTATTGGCTTAAGTTTAAAAGCCATTGGTTTGGTAGTTGGCCTGATTGGTTAAAAACCCATTTGTATTTCTAGCGCCCTTGCTAGTTTTCTTTTTATCAATAATACAAAGGGGTTTTTAACCAAATTAAAGTGAACCAACCAAATATTCATTCTATATTTTTGAGAAACTAGTTTTTTAAAACCAAATATATTGGACAAAGCTACTCGTTGCATGTGTATGTATGTATGTATATATATAAGGTTGTATGCCAGCTTTATGAATAGGGAATAATTAGGGATGGTGTCATTGTCAAATGATAAATATAGATCATTCCTCTCTTGTACAAACTTAGCAAAAGTCAGAAGCTCTACAGTTTTTATATTGTCGTATCTTGGCCTTATAAATGTCAAATGCGTATTCAGTGAGCTTATAGTTACTATTTGTTGGTCTATAAGAACTTTAAAACAGTGATAGCCTAATTTTGGAAAATTTACTTTAGGGTTATAGACTACACTTTAATTAATATTCTTCATTGAATGTATTTCAAATGAGCAATTATAAGTTTTAACCAATTATAATTACTCAAAAAAGATACAAAATAAGCATCCTCCGAAGGTGCATTTTGATTTGATTATATAGCCAAAGTATCTATGTATTTTTTTGAAACCTTAAATCTTGAAACTTAAATGGATGTAATTTGCTTAAATTACCCCTGAATACACCTTAAGTTTGATCAATTCAAAACTTGACAATTTTTAAAAAAACACACGCTATATTAGTTTTTTTTTTTTTTTTTTTTTTTTTTTTTTTTTTTAACAAACTATTACCACTACTTTCCTTCTCTGTTTTCCTAATCCTCTCTATCTTTCCTTACTTTTATCTCTTTTCCCCCATATTCTTTATCTACCAAAATACATGGTACGTCATGATTGTTGACTTGTTTTATGTTGAAGGAATCGTGTATGCTATTTTTTTAAATCTCAACATAACACAAACTCTTTAGTGAACCACCCACCCAATTGATATGCTCAAGCTCCGCCACTGCAAGCTGCCATGTAAATTTGAGTAACACACACATAACATCATCTTAACGAGAATAACTAACACGCAAAGTCACGAAACATATTCCAGAAAATAATAAATTTGAATCACCTAATTAGACAATTCTTATTCCTAATGAAATATGCACGCTTATTCCACGTAAAAGATGCACTAACGCGATCCTCGTTTATATTTATAAGTAATCAAGTTTTTCTGTTTACATGGTTATTTTAATTGAAAATGCTCTCCTAAGTTAATATTGTAGCTGTTCAAGAATGTGACATTTTTAGTAAACCTATAGAGGGAGCGACTTATATTTATTTGAACCACAACTTTCTTTCCACAACCAAGTTGCAAAGAGGACACGTTGGTAATGTCAATTCCTCTAATTAGTTTTCACACTACTACTTTTTGTGATAGGTTTTACAAAGAAAAACCTACAAAACTTCTAAGAACTCAAGATAAAGAATAGAAATCAAGCACAAGCTTTGCAAATATTTTCTTCTTCCTTCCTCATATTGAACCATTACTGCCTTTATATAGGCTACAACAAAATGGAAACTTTAGTAAACTAATATGAAATAACTACCTCAGGCCACAAACCACTACTCTAAGGGTGGAGGGAGTCATCACTCTCCAACCCTCCAACCCTCCCAAAATTAACCAATCAAATTCCTCCACCTCATTTCAACCCTCCAACCTTCCATTCAACCTTTTTTAGTGACGCCCATCATTTCTCCAACCCTCTCAAAAATATTTCACAAACACCCCTTAAACGGTCATATTCATAGGCATCACAAACAGCCCGCTACGAGCTTTAAACTCGCTCAACCAAGCCGCAACCTCAACTCGCTGCAGCGGCATCCAAGCCCGCATCCAACCCGCTAGCTCGCATAGAAGCCCGAGCCTCCACTCCCTCTGCCCTAAATTAACTAAAGAAACGTGGAAAGGAAATGCAATAACTAAATGCAAGAATAGTGGAGGAAAACATGGATAACCACTACTACAAAGTGCATGCAGAAAATAAGGAAGTGGGGCAATTGGTGGATCGTATCATTTTGTCTTCCCAATTAGTTAGTTAGGCTGATCGCACTCTATCGTTTTTTTTCGGTCGATCGCCACAAAGAACACAAAGCGACCAATCAAGCAAGGGGTCGCTTGGGATGTGATGTTTAGGTCGCTTTGGTCCGTTTGACAATATCGATCTATCCATCGACCGATTATTTATTTGCTTTATATGTTTTGTGAGATATTGAGTAGCATGTGCATTAGTGTATATATAGGATGTAATGTTTAGCCCTGGTCTGCATATGTTTTGTGAGATATTGTCTATGTTGATACATAATCTGGCGCGGACTGATTAGACGACTCTCCCTGGGCCGTTAGTCGCCTTCTCGAGCCCTGAGTAGACCTGTATAACAAAGAGAACCCGTTAGGAGTGGACCCGAGGCCGTAGCCCCGGGATCCACCTCCGACGGTCAAGTTAGTATTGATGCGATATAGGTTATTATATCGTATAGCGTACCTCAAGAAGGGGATTCCACCCCTATATTTATAGGGCATGGATTAGGGTTTAGGCGTAGAGTGGGCCGCTGTTTGCCGGGCCTGGCCCACTTGTCGTGGGTCAGTCCAGACCATACGTCTACAAGCCCCCCAAGTTTAGTATGACATAGTGCGTGGCTATGTTATGCTAGACTTAAGTCCTGTTCGTGGCCGCGTAGGCCCAACCAACTATGACGGCGTGACCATAACGCGCAGCCCAAATGCGACAGTGCGCACTGGGTCTGTGGTGCAGTGCGTGATGACCATGTTGGCGCGTCCTTGTTGGCGCGAATTTGTAGGCGCGTCCTGAGTAACATTGACATTGCGATTGTGATTGTCTCACAATGGTGAAGGTGGATTCCTGTATGCTGCGTCCTGGGTAAGGGCGTGCCTTTGTACCAGTAGCGGTGCAGCATGATGCGACAGAAGACGTGCTTCTATGGCAGAGGTGCGCGCTGTGCGCGACAAAGATGTGCGCTGTGCGCAGACAAGGTGCGAACATTACATCCGTCTTTACAAACGACAGAGGTGCGCGATGTACGCGACAGAAGTGCGCGCTGGCTTGCAATACCTCTTTTGTACAATCTGCTTCCAAATATACCTGCGTGACGCGTACTCACACAGTGCGTATCCTGGTAGCCCCCCAAGTTTGATGGTGCTACTCGTGTAGGAGCATTAAACTTACTTATCCAAATCCTGAAAAACACTTAATGCAAATATTAGAAGTATATGCCGCGAATCGCAACATATAAAAGATAATGAAATAAAAAATTAGCGCATAGCATATATATAGCACATAGCATGTGAAATTAACACATAAGAGAAGTAGTTGTTAGACCCGTTTCCCGGGTTGTTGGGACCCCACCCTAGATGAAAGTGGACCAAAGGCCTTTCGTGATTGGCTGGTCAAACCCGATAGTCAAAGTGATAGTCAAAGAATGTGTTATATGGTTATGGAAAGTTTATATGTTGACAAAGTAGAAAGAAAGAGACTTAAGGGGCTTAAGTTGTAATAGGTTAAATGGTATTATAAGTTTAATGTGTCTAAAATAGAAAGAAGAAGACTTGAGGGACCATAGTTGTCATGTGGCCAAACCTATCCCTAAATCTAGAGAATTCTACCATATTCTCTTTTTAGTTCCATCATTATTTAGATAAGAGGATGGAAGTCCGGTTCTTAGGGAGGAGAAAAAGAGAGGGAAAGTCAGATGATGTCCAAAGGTGAAGAAGATGAAGATTAAACACTCATAGCCTACTCTAGCAATGATTTCTCAAGTAAGTGTTATCCTTATTATGATGATTATGAGGTTAAAGTTTATGGGTTAAGTGGGTTTTCATCCTATGATCATGATATGATCATATGATGATATAGAGATGATGTTGGGTAGGTTTAAATGGGTTTTATAACCCTTGATCATGATTTGTTATGTTAATAAGCCTTGATGTTATGATTATGGTTAGGAAGTAAGAATGATGATGATGGTGGTGATAAAAGATGAGGATGATGATGATGTTATTGATAGCATTAGCTTGGACTCAAGGTAAGTAAACCGGCTATAAAATGATGTTATGATGACTTCTATGCATTATGTGTCTAGATGTTCATATATATTAAGATTAATGAATGTTTTGTATGTTGATGTTATGTGGTAGTAAGTGTAAGGTTAGTGATGGATTAGACATGGTTGGATTAGAAAGGAATATTGGTGCTTAAGAGTTAAGGTATGTGTTAATGTTCAATGTTATGGAGGATTTAAGGTTATGATGTGTAATGTGTGAATAATTTGTAATGTTATGTTATACCCGTTTTACTTACTAAGCATTCGTGCTTACGGTTTAAGTGTTTAATGTTTTGTAGGTTTATGTGTGATGGAAATGGTGAGCTTGGACTAAGTGTTAAGGTGGGCTAATGTGGAAGATAGAAGGTAGTATGTGCTAGGAGCTTAGGTAGAATACCGAGCTCATGTGTAAGTTTGTACCCCCGTTGGTCTTTTCATGTTTTGTAAAGTGTAGTCAAGTGGCAAAATGTATGTCAAGGTTGTCCTAACGATTTGGTAGTCATTTGGGAGGTTAAAGTATGTTTTATATGTTTATGGGTTAAGTTAAAGGAGTGTTTGGCTAATGTGTAAAAGTACCCATTTTGGGTGGTATACAGGTCAAGTGTGTATTGGAACATGTTATATATGTTAAAGTAATGAATATGGTCAAGTTTGAGGTGTTGTGGAAGTCGTATGTGGCATTTGTCATGAAATGGGTCAAAACGGGTTTTTGGTGTAAAACCCGTGATTGTGGAAGTACGTCTTCCGAGAGTCAAATGGTAAATGTTTTTGGATGGAAATGAGCCCATAAATATAGTAATGAAATCTGGAAAGTTTGGTTAGGTTTCGAGTCCGGGAGGTTGGAGTATCGGCCGGGGATTTTGAAAGTCCAAAAACTGGACAGAACCATCCATCCGATCGGATGGCTGGCGATCCGATCGGATGGAGGTCGCTGGCAGTTTTTCGGTAAATTTTGAAAAATCGTATCTTTTAATCCGTAAGTCGTCACGGGTCGTGCCACCTATCGTTTTGAAGGTAATTGAGTCTAGTTTCATTTAAAATTAGTCTCAAAGTCTGAAAGTTTATATATTTTTGTCAGTGGTCAAAAGAGTAACCAGATGTCCGTAAAAGTTCAAGCGTTTCCGCATAAAAGTTTTAAATTTTTGTCTAAGTGGGCACGGGGTGTAACAAATTGGTATCAGAGCCAGGTTTAAGTGAATTAGGTTTCCTTTAGGTTGCCTAGACTTAAACCACTCGTAGAAATGTTGGATATGGGTGTAAGAAGTGCGTAAGGTAAACGTTTAAGCTAGGAGAAGGAATGTGTAACGTGACATGTGAACTTAAGTTAGTAAGTATGATGAAAGTGTTTTATGTTTTAAAGTGTATGTGATGTAAGTCCGTGGAGGACTTGAAGCTTTTAGATGATTAGTTAACCGTGCACCTTGATTTGGTGTCGGTGATTATATAAACGTATGTTAGAGTAATGGTAATGGAATATGAATGGGATTGATATTTCGGTATTAGAGATGGGTTAATAGGTAAATTTAATTATTGATGTTTAAGGTATGAACATTATAAATGTGCTAAAGTATAACGTGAAAAAGATAAGATGGAACTAATGTACTAATGATGTAGGGTTGGATGGTATGAGGGGTAAAGAATGAGGCTAAGGAATAACGGCATGTAATAATTATGATTTGTAAGATATTGATGACCAACATATGGTCTCATTATATAAACATATATCTAATAATCGACGTTAAAGTAGAATAGAGACGGGTTAAAGGTAAGAAGGGTATGAGAATCTAAGTATGGATGTGATGTGTAACAAGGATGAATGATATGACGGTACGTAAATGATGAAATTGAACAATATTGCTTAAACGCATAAGTAACTAAAATAAGATAAGTTAAGGTATAAGAATAAGAATGCGATGAGTTAAGAATGTAAGAGAGAATAAGATGAGTATGTATGAGGTAAAGATGTTGCCCTGAAATCATTGTATTACGGCTAAGGTCATTAGCGGTAATTATTATAATGAATGCATGTGTTGCAGTTGGCGATATGTGTAAAGTCTAAATGTAAAAGAGTTGATTAGACTAACATGTAATGTAAAAAGGTGGAAATGATTAACGCGGGTGAAAGAATGTAAGTTAGAGTGAAAAGTGTAAAGACGTAGAAAATGTGTATGTGACTAAAACATGCGAGAAGAATGAATGGTACTAACGAATGAATGTAAGCTAACCTATGCAAGGTTTAAAAAGGAAAAGAGTCGGGTAGACTAGATGATAAAGTAAGAGGGTGGAAATGATTAAAGCGGATCTAGAATGTAAGATGATAAACACATAGAAGTGTGTACTTATAATAAGCAAGTTCATATGCACTATGAGCTTGCGTTCACAAAATAAAATGGATGGGATAGTGTGTGTGTTAAAATGTTAATAGCTTGGATCCAATGCTATAATGTGAAAGTGATAAGGTATGAATGTTAAAGATCCTTCGGGATAAATGTTAATAATCCTTCGGGATGAATGTTAAAGGTGGTATCCTTCGGGATGACCAAGTCAATGAATGTTAAAGAAATCCTTCGGGATGAAATGTATTGCCTTCACCAGCAAAGATTGCCTACATCCTTGGCATGTGTAATAGTCCCTTCGGGGAAAATGTTAAAGTAAAGTGGATCCAAGCTAGAAAATGAAAAGGTTTAAATAATGAATGAAATGTAAAATGAAAATGAGAGATTGAAAGTAAAGCAAGTAATAGTAGTGCGAGTGTTATGTCGGAAGTATGTAAGTAGGATGGTTTATGGTTTCTTTATTTAAATGGATTGGGACGCCTTTTCATTTGAATAAAGAAATTATGAATCACCGAACCATGAGTTTATATTTCTTGATTTACATCGTTTGGGACGCCTCTCCATGTAAATGAGGAAGTATGAATGAATGGGGTTATGTGTTCCCAACATGGCATGAGCAGGGTTAAAGGGTAGAAAAGGGAGTCTAGGATGGTTAGAAGTCATAAGGAGTTAAGATAGGTGGATAGACAGTGAGTTTAATGACGACCCTAGGTGGGAAACGTCGAGTGAAGTATAGGATTTAGGTGTTTAAGTGTGAGTTGAAACGATTAAAGTTTTAATTGATATGATTGTTGCAACGTGAATTGAAGATAAAGTGAAGTAGTGAATGCCAATAAATGCTAATGTGGACTAAAAGCTCTATAAAATTATGAGAAGAAAAGTAAAGGCAGATGTAACGTGTAGTAAAATAGTAATTAGATAGTGGTAAGATTGAGGTAAAAGTAGAAAGTTAATGAATAATCGACTTATAAAAAGTTAAAAAGGGTGTGTAATGTTCTAGTGACACATAGTCCTTGACGGAAAAGTTAAATGGAACTAGTTAGAAGGTTATGCGATAGACGTAGAAATCGTTAATTGGCATATATTGGTGGAAAGGATTGTGTCTTAAATAACATAATCATTGAAAAGAAATGAAAGAATTGAGAAGTTAAGCTAGAAAAGGAATGAGCTAGGGGTATGATGTACGTATAGTGGACTGTGAATTGAAAGATCACTTTGATCGTGCAACCAAAAGGGGGATGAAGAATGGAAAGTACTAAGAATGGAAGTAAGATGAATCTAAGTTTTGGTTAGAAATAGACGAGAGATTTCGGGGACGAAATCTAAATAAGGGGGTAGAATTGTTAGACCCGTTTCCCGGGTGTTGGGACCCCACCTTAGATGAAAGTGGACCAAAGGCCTTTCGTGATTGGCTGGTCAAACCCGATAGTCAAAGTGATAGTTAAAGAATGTGTTATATGGTTATGGAAAGTTTATATGTTGACAAAGTAGAAAGAAAGAGACTTAAGGGGCTTAAGTTGTAATAGGTTAAATGGTATTATAAGTTTAATGTGTCTAAAATAGAAAGAAGAAGACTTGAGGGACCATAGTTGTCATGTGGCCAAACCTATCCCTAAATCTAGAGAATTCTACCATTCTCTTTTTAGTTCCATCATTATTTAGATAAGAGGATGGAAGTCCGGTTCTTAGGGAGAAAAAAAAGAGAGGGAAAGTTAGATGATGTCCAAAGGTGAAGAAGATGAAGATTAAACACTCATAGCCTACTCTAGCAATGATTTCTCAAGTAAGTGTTATCCTTATTATGATGATTATGAGGTTAAAGTTTATGGGTTAAGTGGGTTTTCATCCTATGATCATGATATGATCATATGATGATATAGAGATGATGTTGGGTAGGTTTAAATGGGTTTTATAACCCTTGATCATGATTTGTTATGTTAATAAGCCTTGATGTTATGATTATGGTTAGGAAGTAAGAATGATGATGATGGTGGTGATAAAAGATGAGGATGATGATGATGTTATTGATAGCATTAGCTTGGACTCAAGGTAAGTAAACCGGCTATAAAATGATGTTATGATGACTTCTATGCATTATGTGTCTAGATGTTCATATATATTAAGATTAATGAATGTTTTGTATGTTGATGTTATGTGGTAGTAAGTGTAAGGTTAGTGATGGATTAGGCATGGTTGGATTAGAAAGGAATATTGGTGCTTAAGAGTTAAGGTATGTGTTAATGTTCAATGTTATGGAGGATTTAAGGTTATGATGTGTAATGTGTGAATAATTTGTAATGTTATGTTATACCCGTTTTACTTACTAAGCATTCGTGCTTACGGTTTAAGGTTTAATGTTTTGTAGGTTTATGTGTGATGGAAATGGTGAGCTTGGACTAAGTGTTAAGGTGGGCTAATGTGGAAGATAGAAGGTAGTATGTGCTAGGAGCTTAGGTAGAATACCGAGCTCATGTGTAAGTTTGTACCCCCGTTGGTCTTTTCATGTTTTGTAAAGTGTAGTCAAGTGGCAAAATGTATGTCAAGGTTGTCCTAACGATTTGGTAGTCATTTGGGAGGTTAAAGTATGTTTTATATGTTTATGGGTTAAGTTAAAGGAGTGTTTGGCTAATGTGTAAAAGTACCCATTTTGGGTGGTATACGGGTCAAGTGTGTATTGGAACATGTTATATATGTTAAAGTAATGAATATGGTCAAGTTTGAGGTGTTGTGGAAGTCGTATGTGGCATTTGTCATGAAATGGGTCAAAACGGGTTTTTGGTGTAAAACCCGTGATTGTGGAAGTACGTCTTCCGAGAGTCAAATGGTAAATGTTTTTGGATGGAAATGAGCCCATAAATATAGTAATGAAATCTGGAAAGTTTGGTTAGGTTTCGAGTCCGGGAGGTTGGAGTATCGGCCGGGGATTTTGAAAGTCCAAAAACTGGACAGAACCATCCATCCGATCGGATGGCTGGCGATCCGATCGGATGGAGGTCGCTGGCAGTTTTTCGGTAAATTTTGAAAAATCGTATCTTTTAATCCGTAAGTCGTCACGGGTCGTGCCACCTATCGTTTCGAAGGTAATTGAGTCTAGTTTCATTTAAAATTAGCCTCAAAGTCTGAAAGTTTATAGATTTTTGTCAATGGTCAAAAGAGTAACCAGATGTCCGAAAAAGTTCAAGTATTTCCGCGTAAAAGTTAAAGTTTTTGGTCTAAGCGGGCACGGGGTGTAACAGTAGTAGTGCGAATTACACCTATCGTGAGGTTTTACAAACTACATAAAAGAAGTAGCACGTAGCTAATCTACGAACGCAATACGCTCATGATCGTTTTCTTTTTTATTATAATAAAAACAATGGCGCGGATGGATGTACCATGACCGCGACTAATAGTTTCAATTGCACGTACAGACGCAGATGGATGTATCGTGACCGCATAGACTAATGTTTGTGGATGATCGCAGATGACCACGGCTTTTGTCCAGTGCGCTCATGGCGATTGACTAGCATCGTGGTGCCTGTACGTGACAGTGCGCTCATGGCGCCAGTCTGCGAAGATCTCTATATGCAAGGCCTAACGCGGGTAGATTTATCGTGACTGCGCTGTTCGCGGCTAAAAGATATAGTAGGTCCGATCGTGCGGACTTAGTGCGTTATAGATAAAATCGTGTTTACCAAATTAAAAGATTTACATAAAATCTTTACCAATCTAAATAAGATACTTTTGCAATCATGTACTGCAATTATAAATAAGAAAACAACAAATCGTTTGCAATCAAATCGATTATTTATAGGGGTTGACCAATCAAATCGTGTTGATTTACATAAAAGATTTATATCGCACAGTAAAGGATATTATTGTTCACAGTAAAATAGAAGATTGTACACATATCTTACCGATGTTGACTTTGTGCGCGAATTAATTCGCACAGTAAAAGATTTTATGTAACAAGCAATCATGTTGATGTACAATTAATGATTCGCAGTACGAATCGATAATAAATAATACCGGCTTTTGAACCCGATGGTTGCTTTCCGGTGATGTGAGATCACGAAACTTTGTCGCGTCCCACGGATGGCGCCAATCTGTTGATACATAATCTGGCGCGGACTGATTAGACGACTCTCCCTGGGCCGTTAGTCGTCTTCTCGAGCCCTGAGTAGACCTGTATAACAAAGAGAACCCGTTAGGAGTGGACCCGAGGCCGTAGCCCCGGGATCCACCTCCGACGGTCAAGTTAGTATTGATGCGATATATGTTATTATATCGTATAGCATACCTCAAGAAGGGGATTCCACCCCTATATTTATAGGGCATGGATTAGGGTTTAGGCGTAGAGTGGGCCGCTGCTTGCCGGGCCTGGCCCACTTGTCGTGGGTCAGTCCAGACCATACGTCTACATTGTCAAAATGATGAACTATATATATATATAATATATATATATATATATATATATATATATATATATATATATATATATAATATATATATATATATATATATATATATATATATATATATATATATATATATATATATATATATATATATATATGCAGACCATTAGTGTATATATATGCATATCTACACAATTACTAGTTTACTATCTCATCCACTCTGTAATGTTTTTTCTTTTTTTCTTTTTTTTTTTAATGTTTTTTGTAATTTTTTTTATTTGAATAATTTAGTATTGTAATGTTTTTAATTCAGTATTGTAATGTTTTTATTATTAATGAATTTTAAGTTTATTTAAAATGTTTGATTAAAAAAAAAATCGGTCACCGAGTGTGGCAGGTCGGCCTCTTCTGGTCGCCGAAAAAAGAAAGCTGACGTGACAGCCGGTGACCCAGACAGCTTTGGGTCAAGAATGTGTTCAGCCTTAGGGCAGGCGGAGTCATGAAGCCCAAATATTCAACCCTCCCAAATTCCACCAATCACATCTCTCCAACTCATTTTACCCTTCCAACCCTCTCAACCTACCCTCCCAACTTAATTCTTAGGCATTCATCATTTTTTCAACCCTCCCAATTAAAACACTACATAACACATACAATTACAAATAAAAACAAAAGAAATAGAGCAACCTGCGCTGGTTGCACAGCCAGTGATTTTCAACCCTCCGAGCAATCCTTTGGGTCGGCAGCGGTGTTCCCCAAAGGATTCATCCAACCCTTGTGCAGCCCGTTGTCCACTCCGTGTGCTCTTAGTTTTTGTCTTCGCAAAACAAAAATATACATCATGCAATCAAACATCTATTACTAATTATTATCCTTTATTGAGTCCTTGTCAAATATCTAATCGAATCTGACAAGTGCGCCATATCATCATGCAAATTACTCAAGAGGCCACTCTTGAAAGTGGTTGCCTCGCAGAGGGTCACTTTTTTTTCCATTCCCAAAAAGGCCACTAATTTCGCTGCAAATGGGCAGCGAAATAAATACTTACACGTGTCGACACCATATTAATTGTAAAAAAAAAAAAAAAAAAAAAAAAAAAAAAAAAAAAAAAAAAAAAAAACGTATTTCACATAAAGTTTGCAGCGAATTACTTCTCTCTCCTCCTTTAATCGGGCCCCACGAATTAAAAAAACGTATTTCACATAAATTTTGCAGCGAATTACTTCTCTCTCCTCATTTAATCGGGCCCCACGAACTTTTTTACCAAATTTACCCTAAACTTTTTAATATTTACAATTTTATTATATAACAAACTTTATTCGTCAAATATATAGCAAATATATAGAGAATTCGTTAATAAAAAAAATACCGTTGCAAAGAGTTCTGAATTACGAACAAAATAAGCCCAATATTGATATACTTTTAACCTACGTATTATTTTATAAAAAATATTAAAGTTTGATATATATATATATATATATATATATAATATATATATATATATATATATATATATATATATATATATATATATATATATATATATATATATATATATATAGGGGCTTTATTTTCAGAACCCTGTTAAGTGCGAGAACTCCTTTAGACCAATGAGATTTTTTTAAATATTAAAGATTATTATTTAATCCAAAGGGTATTATAATAAAAGACAATTTTTAGATTTTTTAGATTTTTTTATTAAATCCCGTACTTAAATATCTCATAATTTTCGGACTTTTTTTTTTTTTTTTTTTTTTTTTTTTTTTTTTAGCGTGCATGCATATATGTTTTTTTTTCGGTTTTTTTTTTTGAAACTTTTTTAAATGTTTTTTTTTTTTCTTTTTTTATATATATAAAAAAAATGAGGTGCATGTATGTTTTTTAAATAATGTAAATTTAAATGTGTTCTTAGTATGTAATTGTTTACACTTTTCTATCAACCTACCAATACTTTTGCCTAATTATAATTTTTTTTGGAAGTTTGAAACACAAATCAAAGAACATAAACCATTATAAAAGATGAACAAGATTCATATACTTAAATGTTACATTTCATTTAATTACAGGTACAAAAAACACATATGCAATAATCGTATATACATGTTTTTAAAACAAACATGTTTAATAACACAAGTTCTTTTTAGAACATACATGTAAAACATACATGTTTTTAGCATACATGTTTAGAAGCATTCAAGTTTTAAAACATGCATGTTATAAAACATACATGTTTATAAAACTTCATATGTATACACAGAAACATACAAGCATGCACCTAATTAAGCAAAGACAATAGGATCTAGCCTAACATGAAAATATAAGATTAAACTAATGGAAAAACAAACATACAATTAAAGTTCAATATATTAGTAAATTAATTAACTAAAAAAACCTGGCACGTGATGATGATTGGGATACTATTATAATCCTTGCTTGAAATCCATATATATATATCAAACTTTAATATTTTTTATAAAATAATACGTACGTTAAAAGTATATCAATATTGGGCTTATTTTGTTCGTAATTCAGAACTCTTTGCAACGGTATTTTTTTTATTAACGAATTCTCTATATATTTGTTATATATTTGACGAATAAAGTTTGTTATATAATAAAATTGTAAATATTAAAAAGTTTAGGGTAAATTTGGTAAAAAAGTTCGTGGGGCCCGATTAAATGAGGAGAGAGAAGTAATTCGCTGCAAAATTTATGTGAAATACGTTTTTTTAATTCGTGGGGCCCGATTAAAGGAGGAGAGAGAAGTAATTCGCTGCAAACTTTATGTGAAATACGTTTTTTTTTTTTTTTTTTTTTTTTTTTTTTTTTTTTTTTTACAATTAATATGGTGTCGACACGTGTAAGTATTTATTTCGCTGCCCATTTGCAGCGAAATTAGTGGCCTTTTTAGGAATGGAAAAAAAAATGACCCTCTGCGAGGCAACCACTTTCAACAGTGGCCTCTTGAGTAATTTTCGCCATATCATCTACTCCGTAGTTTTTTGCAGTACCTTTTTAGCATTAGAATCGAAACCTTTGAAAGCCCATTATTGCCAACTCATGCCTCACTCATTCCACAGCTCATTCGTACGTGTATAGTTCTTGTATACGTCCAAGATTCAAGATTTGTACATTATCGAAATTAATTTACGAGTGCAAAACTTGTGATATGATGTATTTTTTGGGTGTTAGTAGGGATAATTATCTGAAAATGTAACTAACTTATCATATTTTCGAGTATTGTGTTGTCAACTTTTTGTATTTTGATATTAAAACACTGAATTTTTGAATTGAGACTTTTGTGTGTATCTGTGACTATTTTACCCCAACTTGACTTTTACTATCCTACTAACAACGAATGAAAAATTGGTCGTTGTACATAAACAAAATACGCACAGAATTCTGAATTCAAAACTTTAATACGCACAAGCCGGATTTAAAATGTTTGTGTTATAATAGCAAAATGGAAAGATAGTTAGATAAAACTCGAAAATATGTGAAGTTATATTCATTTTCAGATAATTATCCCTTTTTAGTACATTACTCTAGCGGTTTTATGATCGATACGTCATACGTAAGAGGTAAATCACGTCATTGGAACGTAGCTAATCATCGTTGCTTTTAGAGAATTACCGGTTCTACACCATTGTTAAAAGACACAGAAACATGATGTGAATTCATGACATTAATTCGTTTTATATTTTTTTTGAACAAATTCGTTTTATGTTGAATCTTCTAGACATTGGACTACTATCGCAACGACGATATATCACACGTTATTCACGATGGTTCTTGATCCCTACTGTTTTGGAGGCATTAGAAAAGGACTAGCTAGGGGCATATTAATTCTCTGTTAAAACGGCAAAACAAAATAGTAACAAATACACTAATGAGATTTGAAACTTCGACCCCTTGAGAAAAGAACACCAATTATATTACATATTGGTAATATGCATGCATGAGTGGTTAAATTAAAAGCGTTAATCAATTACCTTGTGGTCTAGTGGTGAGTGTTTCACTTGTTAAGTGAGTCACAGAGAGAGTAGTACCGGATGAGAGACCATCCGAGAAGTCCTCTCTGATCACAGGGTCTGTTGATATTAGGCAATGAAGAGGAGAGTCTGTAAGCCATTAGTTGCGTAGATTCGAATCCGAGCCGGCCCCGGTTTTCATCCGGCTGTTACTCCAGCGAGAAATCTCGTGTGGAGGCAGTACGGTTTCCGGGCGGAAGCCGTTGAATCCCCACTACACCAGCGCAGGGGCGGAGCCAGGATATTTTCCGAGAGGGGGCAAAATATGATAATTTTTAGAAACTACACTAAAAATTGGTTCGTTGGGGGGGCAAATTACAAAAATAGCCGAAAAATTTCGAAAATTTACACTACAATTTTTTTCGCCGGGGGGTCACGTGACCCCCCGGACCCCCCTTTATCTCCGCCACTGCACCAGCGTGGGCCCAGTTAAGACAACATAGTCTGGGTATGTGATGGATGAGGGCCTGCCTATGTGGCAGGTACAACTCTCTAAAACCAAAAATTGAAAGTCGCCTTTAAAAAAAAATTAAAAGCATTAGATTTTTCTCTCCAGAATAAATGGATAAAAGATCAACCAAAAAACTAACTACAAAACTTTGCATGAGAAACCAATAATGGAATTTGCATACAAATTACATGCATCGTAAAACTAACTACAAAACGTGATTAGGTTATCAATGGTCATTTTTAATATCAACTTACTAATATTTCTAGGCTGTGTTGTGTATGTCAAAAGTTACACTTTTTGGTACTAATATTAGTCGGCGTCTTCAAGTTAAATATTTTAATTTAACCTTTTCGTTGAGGTTGGCGCCGATAAAGCGTGTTTTTGGACAAATACTGAACTGTTGTAATTTGCTAATTAAATAGTTTTTTATTTCCCAAAAGGTTGTGATATTATTATATATAAATATATTTCCCAGGAAGGTGGGTTTGGCAAAAATTGGGTTTTGCAAACTAATTGCACCCAAACGTGTGGCTGTGAACCCGGGAAGGTACTGTTCCGGGCACTGTTCATTGAATAAAAAATACAAAAAAATGCCTAATGATTTTTGGGTTACTGTACCGGCAACTGTTCATGGCTTAATTATCAATTATATACCACACAACATCAGGATTTATTTCCCGCACTTCTACACTCTTCCTCAGAAAAACAGGCACACTCACCTCTGTATCTCTCTCGCTCTCTCTCTAGAAATTTACATAACACCGTTCTCAAACCAAGGAGTTAGATCCTCACAATCTATGCCCGTTATCATTCACTACCCGTTTATTGTTTACATCTAAAACACACACACACTTACTTCATCATGTAAACCCACCCACCCACCAAACGTATCCGCGACAACACTGATCTAAACCCGTGAATCAATTGAACCATTCAACGCCGGAATATACGCCGGATGATCAGCAGCTTCGCATGAAATAAAAAAAGGCAGAATCACAAACAGGTACAACTATTCATATCTTCTAATTTTATTGTTTACTTTGGTGTAATTTGGTTAGGGTTTTAACCTTAATTGCAAATGAAGAATAAGTAAGTGTGTTTAGGGGAAAAGAATAATTGAAAAACCGACTGTAGAATGATGAAGAAGACGCAGGCATAATTAAAAAAAATGTGTTTAGTAATAATAATTGAAAAACCTAGCCACTTCCATTGTAGCCATTTTCGATAGGAAATAATGGTCTCTATAGGTAGTCTGTGAGTTTGATTGGGAGATGGATGAACTTGAGGTGAGCCATAAGCCCATATTCTCTATTTTTTTTATGTGCTACCAACCTTATGGCTATCTGATTTTTATGGATAAACTGGCTTCTCTTTTAAATTGTTGTAGGAATTCGCCAATGACCTCATTGCTTCAGAGCACTGTGAAGGTAACAAACTTTAGTGTTACGAATCGTTGGTGCCAATTTTTTGTTTTACTAAATACGTGTTGTTACGTTGCAGGTTGTGGCCACACTGAAACAGGGCATATAAGCATCGAGGTAAACAAACAGGGCACCGATTAGATATACAAAGTTTTAATGGTAGGCTTCAGCAAAACAAATCAAGGCAAGATATGAAAAGGCTGTCGTCAGGGTTGTTAGATTGCAGTGGTGATAGATAAACAACTAACGCAACAAGGTACATGATCTTCCATGTATTTTATTTACCGTTGTACAAATTCAAAATTTGGTCTTCCTGTTTAAAATGCGGTTTCGTATTCGAAGTTTAATTCGAGCGCTTGATTCTTGGTGGCATATCTCAAGTTAATGTTTTTCACATTACAGGTACAAACAAAATCATTACCGACAGGTCTTGGAGATACGACGTATAAGATTATCCTTACTTTCTGTCACCATTTAAACTTTTTTAAAGTTCATATACGACGGCCACAAACGCATAAACATTGTCCTTTTTGTCGTATTAATGTGTTAGGTGATTGCATTCGAGGATCAAATTGCATAGTAAAAAAAAAAAAAAAAAAAAAAAAAAAAAAAAAAAAAAAAAATGAATGATTATGCACGTTTAACGTTAAGAAGATGTTTTGTCATTTACATTTTAAGAATTCGAAACACGAAGGCAAGCAACATGAACTGAGCTGAGCTCATGTCTAGTATTTTATAACTATTATACGTTACAGTAATTATTTCTATTTTTACCGTTTAATTTTCGATGTCATAATTATATTGTTCTATATTTGTTTAGGATACCTAATTTTCGATGCCACCTCTTACTAGTAAGATGTGATAGTCAGATTCAAACCTAAAATATTTTAATGAAACAAACACACACACTTAGGCTATGTTTGGCACACGAGCTTATCAGAGCTTATCGTAGCATGAACTTATTTTTTTAGAAAAATAAGCTATCATTGAAAATAAGTCTCGTTTGGCTGACACGGCTTGAAGGAGCTTGTTAAAAAAATAAGCTACTAAATGAAATGCTAGTTGTACTAGCATGTAAAAAAAAGCTCCAGCCACCTGCTCCAGCAACCAGCTCCAGCAACCCGCTCCAGCGATCCGCTCCAGCTCCTACTTATGCCAAACATACCCTTAGTCTCTTAGGTTATAATCAGATATCAGATTACTCTTATATTTTCAACATGTTCAGCTTGACCAATTTCGAGATTAGATTGTACTACCTAATAGGAGACAGTTTGACCACACTAATTATGTTAGTATTGTTGTCTTTAAAAAAACTCGTTTGAATTATTCACTTATCATTTATTTCGCTTGATTCAGTTTATCAAGTTATCTTTTCTTAACAATTAAGAATACAAAGTAATAATATTTGGAGTGTTCTAATTGACTTCCCCAAACATAAAATATGATGATGGGTTGGGAAAATAGGTTAGAGTAGAGACAGCTTTAGGCTAAGGCCCGGCTTATCCCCACCCCAAAAACATTATCCCCACCCCACTTGTTTTTTTTCATGTTTTTTTTAATTTTTTTATTTTTTATTTTTATAATTTTATGTTTATCAAAAAACTATAAACCTGAAATTGCGGAAGAAAAAATATAAAGTTTAATAAGTCAAACGCTTAAAACTGTCAGAAATACGGAACAAAAACTGACAAAAATTGTGATATATAATCGGTCAAAAGGGTATAAAGAGAATAAAAGGACAAAACTCCCCTGATGGGACATCAATGGGGTTTGTATAATAGAGGCCGCAGGCTAAATGCAACGGTGTGAGCAATCATCATCGAGACCCTCACTTCACACGTCACCCCACTGTGGTCTCCCTACCTAACGCGTGAGAAGCTTAAAAAAAAAAAAAAAAAGAAAGAAAAAAAAAAGAAGATATTCAGCTAATTTACATCTATCCGTCCATTTTTCTCGATACAAACTTAAATCTATCCGTCCATTTTCCATTTCATGTGTAACAAATATGATTGGTTTAAGCCACCGACCGATTGACTATCGTGTTTTAATCGATGGTAATGGGTTCTTATTTCTGAATCGATGTAAGGTTTTGTTTGATTAAAGGTCAAAACCTTTGTTCCCTTTGATGATTTCTAGTCTCGGTAAAAAAAAATCCGAATGAAAAATTTTGCAAGATGATTGAAAATTGCCTATTCTTAGTTGCCGGTAATTAATTACGAGGCGGCTATGAATTATGGACGGTTTTCAGAATCACAAAAATGATTACTAGTTTGATTTGTGGTTCGGATATAGTTTTGCAAAAAAATTTTTTTTTACCGTTTCTGGTAATATTGTTTCTTCTTCGATTCAGGGCAAAATAAAAACCCTTGGTATATGATGATTTGGTTAGAAGAATCCAAACCGCTCTGATACCAATTGTTGGCCACAACGTTGGATCTTTGTTGGTTCTAACGTGGTCACAATAATACCAAATAACACGATACGTTCAAAGAATTGCTTTTGAATTAATTGAAATAATAATAAGTCATCATTTGTAAATGTTACAGATTCTAATCTATATATAATGAATGAAAAGGTGCGTTTGAATGGTTGTGTTGGTTGGGTAGAATCAACAGATGCAACGCTTCCTTTTGTAACTGTCAAATGGCAGTTATTTCCTGAGAGTTGACCTTTTAATATAGTTGACTTTGACTTCGGGTTTGACCCTTTAAATGGGTAAGGCGGGTAAGAGTGGGATTAACCCAATATGACAATACTTAGTTAATTACAATATTCGTAACAAACTATATGAGTATAATAAGTTAGCAATGTATCCTATCATTTATTTATTACTACTATATTGTATTATGCAAAGATACGAGTATTATTTATGTGGCACAAAACGTATAGACAAGAGAGTATGCTTGCCAATAAGGCTTCAAATGAGAAGATAAAATAAAAAAGATGATATCATATACTCCTGTTTACAGAAAAGTTAGTATATCAGTTTGATTGATTTTCTTTACCATTTGCAATAAGTGGTTTAACTTTTGAAAAATAAAGCAATATCCCTGATTCCATTAATGACAGTGTTGGATATTGCTTCTGTTCCTCGTTAGAGCACCCTTGCCTCATCATTTGAGGCTTATCGGGTCCCACCCATCACTATATATAGAACCCATTCCTCATAGAAATATCTACGAGTATTTTCTGTGGCGATCAGTTTCACACTTTCACTCTGTTGATTTTTCATTTAGTTTGGGTATGACTCCAACTAATTATATGTTGAATAAGAACATCTCTTTAGAACCCCCTTCAGATGCATTTTCCGGGGAGTTGAGATACCTGACGCGACTTTCGGTCTTTGGAACAGCTGATGAACTTTCTCAATCTACAACTACTGGTGGTATATCTTTCTTCCTAACTAGTATAATTTTTAGCTATAACAAGAAACTTGTTCATGTTTCATTTTGCAAACAAAAAGGTTTATACTTTGGTATATATGCATGCATGCATGCTTCTGATTTGGTTCATTATTTTTCTAAAACATAGATAATTATGAGCTGATGGCTGCCAAAATCGACCCACATAATCAGATAGATAAGATCAAAGCTGTACTTAAGTTGGTAACTCTCCGCGAGGAACGTGTTCTTGTTCAGTTTTGGTCACCTCGTGTCGATGGGAGACACCAACTGCTTACATCTATTGATCAACCATTTGGTCTTGGTGTAATTGACGAAGGGCTTCTTTTGTATCGAAACGACTCTGTGCGCAACTCTTTTGTTGTGGCTAAGGATGATGAAGATGAAGACACTAGTCCGGTCACTCGAGTATTTAGGCGAGGATTGCCAGAGTGGACTTTAGATGTGACTAATTACTTGCCTAAATATTTTCCACAACAAGAGTGTGCGATTCGTTGCAATCTCCATGGATATTTGGCTTTACCAGTGTTCAATTTGACTACAGGGTCACGTGTTGGCGTGATTGAACTATTGACATCGTCAAAACATCCAAGTTTTGCTTATGAGGTTCAACAATTTGAGACGGCACTGAAGGTTATAATCTTTATAACTCGCTTATTAATAAGTCATGTTTTCTGTTGTATTGTAATCTACCATACTCTTCCTTGCATAGCTATTAATTTCCAAATGTTGTCAACTTGGCAGACACAAAAGTTGACATGCCTGCAAGTATTGGATGATCCTGCTTCAAATGTAAGTTGTACAAGTATGACTTATATTTTGGAAGAGTCGTTTTCTAAATCTTATTTTTCTTCGTAATACTTATCTTGGAGATGTCCTTAATTAATCTACAGGTGAATGAATTGGAAAAAATATTCAAGATTATGAAAGATGCGTGTGACACTCACCAATTACCTCTTGCTCAGACATGGGCTTTGTCCCCATTCACTAGTGTTGCTTCATATGAACAAGTTTTACAAAAGAGCTGTAATAGTTATGATAGTAGATGCCTTGGGAATGTCTGCGTGTCAACATGTGCTCTACCATTTTATGTTCAAGACTTGAGCTTGTGGTCTTTTCGAAAAGAATGTAAAATAAAACACTTGGACAAGTCTCGTGGCTTTGTTAGCAGGGCCTTTTCATCCGGCGGTTCGTGTTTTTGTAAAGATGTAACCAAACTCAGTGAGGAAGTCTACCCTTTGGTCCACTATGCACGGATGAGTGGGTTAATTAGTTGCTTCGCAATCTATCTGCATGGTTTAGAAAGCAACAAGGACTATGTGTTAGAGTTTTTTCTCCCATCGCACATGAAAGAAAGCAAACACTTACTGAACTTGGTCCAAATGTTGAAGCAAAACGTTGAGGTTGCTTCTGGATTTGAACTAGGTGACAAGTCATCCATAGAAGTTATTGGACCACCTATGGATCTCTGTGTCAAAAACAAAGAACCATATATTATTGAAACATCGTCGTATATGATGGACAACTTTAGTGATGTATCAGCTATTGTTAGAACCAAGTTTGTCAATGTCCCAGACGAATGCTCTTCCACTAACGTAAGTAATGCTAGAGAAACGAGTAGTCCATTAAAAAAAGGCACAAAGCGTAAAAGAGGCACACAAGTGACAACGACTTATGGTGGCAATATCAAAAGGTTCCGATTTTGTATTTCACTGGGATTGTTGAAGCTGAAAAACGAAGTGGCAAAAAGGTTCAAGCTGGAGAGTCAATTAATTCGTCTAAAATACAAGGATGAAGACAATGATTTGATACTTCTTTGCGATGACTACGATTTGCAGCTTGCTTTGGTTGCTTCGGGCAGTAGTAAAAACAGTATCGATTTAATCTGCGAGCTGTCAACTTAATTGATGATGGTTTTCGTATGTATTGTTAAGAGGTTGTTATGGTTCGGGCAGCAGCTATGCACAAGGAAAATGAATGAGAAGGCCATGCATGCAAAGTGGAGGAAGTTGTTGGAAGCGTTGCTATTTTCGCATATGTTTATTTTGCTTTAATTGTTTGAGTCAATTGTTTACTTTTTCTTTAGTGGTGAGAAAATAAAGGGATTCGTGGGTAATGTGTGCATATGTTTCCATTTTCCTAGGTAGTTGGATTAGTAGTGGAGTCCTTTGTTTGTACTTTGTACCCTTTTTCAAGTCTCCCATCTTTTTTCCTAGGTACTTTTTCAAGTCTCCATCTTTTTTCTTCAGGCCATTTGATAACAAATCGGATCAACATAAGAGGTTCTATCCCTCCTTATGTACAATGTGACATACTCCCTCCATCCCAAAATAAGTGTCCAGTTTAACTTTTCAGAATCAAACAGGTTCAACTTTGACCTAAAATATATATATTTTTTTGTTATATAATACTTGATGAAAAATTATACAAATAAAAAATACACTTAAAACCTAATCCATTCATATATTTTGCATCAAATATTATATAACACCCGCATAAATAGATAAAGTCAAAGTTGAACCAGTTTGACTCTGAAAAGTTAAACTGGACACTTATTTTGGGACGAATGTAGTATCTTTATACTCATCGTTTATTTCTAAATTACTCATGTTTTATAATAGCAAAAGAATTTTATGGGTAGTTTTACGTGAATACTTTAAAATTTGACAAACACAATAATAAACCACTATCTGCTTAAGCTCACCAACTATATGTCAAACACGTCTATCATTATTATATCTATAAACCAAATAAAGCTCAAAAATCATCTTTTTTACAAATCTTTCCAATTTTAAAAGAAGATTAAGTTTTTTTTTTTTCCTTCAGTTAAAATTAAATGTTAAGATTTAAGATATACTTTTTCAATTATTGATGCTTTAAACTCATTATCATATATAAAACGATATTCAGCTAATTTACATCTAAAGCAAAGGAAATATTTTTCTCGATACACGGTCTATCTCTTTCGCACAAATTCATCATAATATCTTTTTATCAACAATTTTTAATTATTGTTTTGTCTTGCTACAAACTTAAATTTTTCATGTGTAACAAATATGATTGGTTCAATTTAGCACTAAACTACCGACATTAGTCAAACCAATCAAAACCAAACCGATCGATTAACTCTTTTTGCTTTTTGACATTTATCATATAGCGATGTTCTTTTGCAAGTTGCAATAATGAAATTATTTTTCGTTTATTCAATGGTGCAGTAGTATAAAGAAACAAATATATATATAAGTAATAGAACGTAACTCATGTGTCAAGTGACCTCGTTAAAGAGACGCTAGCTTTCTCAGTTTTTGGTCTCTATAAAACGTTGGATTTTCGGTTTTCCATCCGCCTTCGACCAGCCTTTAGATTGGATTGATTACAAACTAATTTCCCAATGAGACTCGATATATAGTGTAAAAGAAATTAGAAAATGCTACTCATGCATGTTAAAAAAATCGTTGCTAACAATATCTCTAATAAACAAAGACTAATCAACTTTTATACGGCTCACGTTCTTCTAACTTATAGATTTCAAGTCGTCATGATTGGTCTTACTAGCTATCGTTATGTTAAAATAGTCGGGCACCAAGATATATGTATCAAACAATAAAAGGTCAACTCATAAATCCATGTATTAAAAATCCCTTATCAAATTATTAGAAAGTTTATTTACCACTTTCGAGTTACTCCTCTAAGAGCATGGGGTACGCTTTGCTGTTAGCTGGCGCAATGGCCATCAGCCAACCATGGACCATACCTGACATCATTTGTTTTTATGGGTAGTGAACCATTTTTTTTATACGGGTATTTTTCTTTCAAATTCAATCTTTTTAAGGTATTTTGCAACATTTTGTAACATTTTTGCCCCTTTTGGCTAATACAAATTTTTTATTTTCAAATGGCAAAAATGTCAAAAATGTTGCAAAATACCTCAAAAAAGACAAATTTGAAATAAAAGTATCATTTTAAGCAAAAAAAATTTGTTCGCTAACCAGAAAAACAAATGATGTCTATGGTGCTTTTTAAAAATATTTGCCCTTTTAAAAAAGAAGACATATGTTGACTCGCTATAAGTAAACTTTTATCATGCCAAGATTTCAAAGCTCGTTTGACACAATATTATCTATTACTCAACTCACATGTCATCGACACAATCTCAGTTTTTGTTTGGGAGTAAAATTCTTTACCGACTCAACCGAAACAAAGGAATTCGAAAACCCACTTAAGTATTCCGAATACCTCAATACATTGATGCCGCTCTACACCATTCTGAAACCCGAATTCTATTGCAAAACTTCGTAGAGATAGCATGGAACGACAGAGACTTAGCAAGACTTGGTTGAGAATACTATCTAACTATAAAATTAAGGTGAAACAATTGTCTTGTGTTAATTGTTAGCTAGATAGGGAGTATTGTGTGATGTAACATGGATAAAGAGGACTAAAAGTGCCATATTGGAGGGTTTAGTGTAACTTATCATTGAATTAACATATACAGAGAGAAAGAGCTGCTTTTAAGAGTAAATTGCATTTTTGGTCCCTAAGGTTTAGCCAAATTGCAGGTTTGGTCCCTAACGTTTCAAAAGTGCAATGGTGGTCCTCATTTTAAAGTTTTTGCTGCATGTTTAGTCCCTGATCAACATCAAATGACTAAATTACCCTCGCCTTCTTATTTTTCTATTTTCTTTTCAGCTTTCTTACATAAATGATCCCTGTGTTGTGCGACTTTTTACAAATTTAGTCCCGAAATTAATTTTTTTAGAAAAATTAGTTTTTTTTCAAAATTAATTTTTTTAGAAAAAGTATTTTTTTTTTCGAAATTAATTTTTTAGAAAATTATTTTTTTTTCGAAATTAATTTTTGTAGAAAAGTTATTTTTTTTTCGAAATTAACTTTTTTAGAAAAATTATTTTTTATTCGAAATTAAAATGTTTAGAATTTTTTTTTCGAAATTAACTATTTTAGAAAAATTAATTTTTTTCCCATTTTTTTTTGAATTTTTCTTTCGAATTTAATATTTTTAGAAAAATTATTTTTTTTTGAAATTAATTTTTTTAGAAAAAATATTTTTTTTTTCGAAATTAAGTTTTTTAGGAAAATTAATTTTTTTTTCGAAATTAATTTTTTTAGAAAAATTAATTTTTTTAGAAAAATTAATTTTTTTTACGAAATTAATTTTTTTAGAAAAATTAATTTTTTTTCCCGATTTTGGTCAGTGCCAAATATCAACATGTCATCAACATATAGGCAAATGATGACTCCTTTACAAGATTCATCAAATTTGCTATATACACATTTGTCAGCCTGGTTAAGTAAATAACCACTAGACAAAACCACTTCATCAAACTTTTGATGCCATTGCTTAGGTGCCTGTTTTAGTCCATAAAGAGACTTAATCAGTTTACACACCTTGTTTTCATTGCCAGGCATGATGAAGCCCTGATGTTGGTTCATATAAACCTCCTCATCTAAGTCACCATTCAAGAAAACTGTCTTCACATCCATCTGATGAATAATCAGATTGTGAATTGATGCCAAAGCAATCAGCAATCTTATAGTACTGATACGTGCCACAGGGGCATAAGTATCAAAGTAGTCTATCCCCGACTTTTGTTTAAAGCCCTAAATAACTAGTCTAGCTTTGAACTTTTCAATAGTTCCATCTACCTTCATTTTCCTTTTGAAAATCCATTTGCAACCTAGAGGTTTGCAACCAGGTGGTAGATCAACCAACACCCAAGTGTTGTTGCCCATGATGGAATCCATCTCATCATTTATTGCTTCTTTCCAGAAAGCAACATCCTGGGATTTCATTGCTTCTTCAAATGTTTTGGGATCATCCTCAACAATGAAGCAATAAGAGTATTGGTCAGAGACCTCATCCCTTGTTCCTTCAATTAAATATAATTGAAACTCAGGTCCAAATGACTTTGGAGTCCTGACCTTGTTGCTCCTTCTGAGCTCAGGTTCAGGTTGTTGTACCACAACCTCATCAGAAACCTCATTAGAGATATCTGAAACACCAATGTCATCAGTTTCATTTGGAATCCTATGACTTGGTCTAGGGATAGATGAGAATCTGTTCTCATCAAAGATTGCATCCCTTGATTCAATTATTGAGTTAATTGAAACATATTCATTAGGTTCAATAACATATAACCTATATGCCTTGGAATGCTCAGCATATCCAATAAAGATGCATTCAATGCCTCTTTCACCCAAAGTTTTCAACTTTGGATCAGGGAGTCTTACAACAGCCCTACAATCCCATATCCTGAAATAATTCAGGTTAGGTTTCTTTTTAGTCCAGAGTTCATAAGGGGTTACTTTGTTCCTTTTGTTGGGAACCCTATTTAATAAATAGCAAGCTGTTAACATAGCTTCACCCCAAAACTCTTGACTCAGTCCTGAATAGGACAACATGGAGTTAACCATCTCCTTCAGCACCCTGTTTTTCCTTTCAGAAATACCATTTTGCTGAGGAGTATAGGGAGCAGTTGTTTCATGGATTATACCAACAGACTGGAAATACAAAGTGTCCATGTATTCACCTCCCCTATCCGTCCTGAATCTTTTGATTAGGGACCCTTGTTGCAATTCAACTTCAGTTTTAAATACTTTAAATTTATCTAATGCTTCATCCTTAGTATGTAACAAATAAACATAACAAAACCTAGAAGCATCATCAATAAATGTCCCAAAGTATTTCTTATTCCCCAAAGAGGGAGTAGCATGTAAATCACATAGGTCACTATGAATCAGTTCCAACACTTTAGTTTCACGTTTTACACCTTGAAATGGTTTCTTAGTTATTTTGGTCATCATGCAAGTTTTACACTTTTCAGTGTCCATATCAAAGGCTGGAATTAACCCATCCTTAGACATATCTCGCATTCTCTTAAAGTGTACATGGCCAAGTCTAGCATGCCATAAGGTTGAATCATTTAGTTTAGAGGTTGACATAAAAGCTGAATTAGCAATATCATTAACAATATTAAGCCTGAACATTTGATTACACAAATAGAAAAAACCAATAAACACACCATGTTTCTAAACAAACTTATCAAATTCTATCACTTGTTTATAACCACAATGATTCAAAACACAACTAGAAACCAAATTCTTTCTAATATTTGGAACAAGTAAAACATTAAACAAAGAAACAATCTTTCCAGAACTAAATTTTAAATTCACACATCCTCTTCCATGCACCAGGGCTGTTGACTCATTTCCCATATGAAGAATAGAACCATCATTCAGTGACTCATAGGTCTTGAACCAGCTTCTATCTTTACACACATGAATTGTTGCTCCAGAGTCAACCCACCACGCAACATCATCATCCTGCACAAAGTACAATTCAGATATATACGTAACATAATAAATCTCAAAAGACTTATTAAATATATTCTGACCTTTTAGAGAATTTGTATTACCATTCCTTGCTCCACTTGTGCCTGATCTATTGGTTTTATTACCAATCTTAACACCTTTACAATCCTTCCTGAAGTGTCCTGATTTATTCGAATTATAGTCTAAGGAATTGCACAAGAAATATGCAAAACCCGAGTCGTTTGTCCCGACGAAGATCGAATGGAATTTGTGTTCCCGGGACGTGATTCGTGTAGTGAATGAGTGATTAAAAGGAGAATTTTGGGGTTTTTCTACACTACGAATAATGAAATTACAAACGTAAACGAGTAAATAAGCTACTGGCACAAGTAATCTAAGCACGTGAACTTAAAAACGAAAACCGGAATTAAAAACGTTTACGCGACGAATTTTAAAAACGCGAATAAAAGTGAAATACTAAATTCTAAGCCCTAAAATTATGAAAATAATTTTCCTATATTCTAAATAATAAAAGAAAATTTTGGGAAAAAGAAAATTATTTTTTTGACTTTTTATGAATTTTTTATGATTTAAAAACTAAAAGAAACTATTTAATTCAATTAAAAATAGCAAACTGTTTTGGAAAAATCTGAAAATTTGCAGATAAATCTAAAATTAAATTTAAAAGCTAGGAAAAATAAATTCAGAAGCTAACTAGGCCTAAATAAGCTGAACAGTGCAATAAGCTAATGGGAAATAAGCTAAAAATAAGCTAAAGGTATCCAAAAATTATCAAAAGCTCAAGACTGATTTATCAAACTACTGGAAACTTAAAACAGCTGAAATTGATGAAACAAGCACAAGCTATAAGCTGATAAGCAGTACAAGCAGTTGCAAATGGAGACAGAAATAAATGACAGATAAGCTAACTTGCGGCTGATCTAGAAGCTAAGGGAGAACTTATCAGGGAAAAACAAAAGCAGGAAAATGAAGCTTATACTAGAGACTATCTTAAAACTGAAAACGCCCAAATTCTATAGCCAATTGCTAGCTTAATTAGGCCTTAGATCAGAAGGTCTAAGAAACAAGAATCTGGTGCAGGGGAAACAAAGGTTACTGAGGTAACTTACAGACCCAAAATAAGCCAGTAAATAAGCCACAATGTGCAATACCAGATAATAAGCTACAATACTATACTACTAACTATTAAAAAAAACAAATATCAAACAATAAGCTTAAGGGAATGATCAGAAAATGAGCTATGAATATGGTGGGAAAACTAGTGCAGACTACAAATGCAGGTTTCTACCAAACCTGTTCTAGGCTAATGGGTACTAATCAAGGAGTTCAAGGTAAACTTAGGTTACGAAATGTAATCTAAAAATACTACAGACAAGTGCTAAAAAGGCTAAAAGCTTATGGAGGCTTATGTGAGCAGTTTACAACCTATGTATGCACTAGCAGACTAAAGTTCCTCAAATCTGTGGAAACAAGCAACTAGCATCTAACAAAAACTACTATATGATGAGATAATCAAGATCAAATTTAAGAAGCCTGCAAATGAATAGTGAAAAACCCCAAATGACCCATTTAACTATTTTGAGTGAAGATGAGAATTAAGTGAAAACATTAAGTAAACCAAAATCAATACCCAATTTTAAGATCTATAAAGCAGAAACATTTAGAAGTAACTCTAAAATCAGAACAATAAGAAACTAAATAACAACTTTGACTAAAATTTGACTTTTAATAGAAAACGAAATTCGAGTACAATATTTCTGAAAATGAATAAGAAAATACAATAAGCAGAAACACTAAATTAAGCTATATTAATCTACTCCTAAACCTAATATCTAACTAATTAACTCGCTAACTCCTTTCCTTGTGAACGAGAGGGGCTATTTATAGCCATCAACAGAAGCTTCTGGGGACTCTCAGCATCAATATCCACCATTGATCCAAGCTTGCTCCCTACGCATTGATTTCAGCCGTTAGATCAAATGATGAGGTGGCTCCACCAATCAGTAGCTCCCACGTGTCCCTGGCAGTTGTCAGACCCTTCTAGATATGCGTGCAAGGACTAGATTTCCCTTACTCACTGTAATTGCTTGGATGGGTAATTAGGGTTCGTCGGGTGAATAGTAATTTCTGGGTAATTTGATAGAAAGGGGGCGGGGTGTGTGTTTTGTGTTTGACTGGGTTTATAATAGGGGTTGACCGGGTTAATTAATTTGGGGTTGGGCCGGGTTTGGGAGATGGGTTGGGCTGGTTGGGTAATTTTGTTGGGCTGTGGTGGGTTTATGGGTTTAACTTAAATCCGAAGGCTAGGTGTAGTTTAGGATTTAGGATTTAGACAAGGACCAAAAATGTAAAATCTGAAAATCTAGGGGCCACTTCTGCCATTATTCCAAAATAAATCCATGGGCTGAACTTGACAAGCTTTGATAATTTAGGGGTTAACTTTGACTTTTATGCATCCCGGCTTCGGCTTTGAACACTCTTTCAAATCTCGTGCTCGTTTTCCCGGTATTTGCTAAATTTTGTCCTTTTTTTAAAATATCCTTCCCTGCACAATCAAAAACACAAAAACACGAAATATTTGGCATAATTGGTTAGTTTTTTGTCTTATTAGGTCCGGTTTTGGTCAAGAAAAGGTATGTTAATAAGCACATACCATGTCCAGTTTTACCACACTCTAACAAGTCACTTTTGGTTTCTTGTTAAGATCAGATTTGGTGTTATCCTGATGCTTACGTTTGCCCTTGTTGTCATTGTACCTGGTGGAGTTGTTATGCTCCACCATATTGACAACTGATGGACCAGTAGCATTGCTACTCTTTGGCTTGTCACTGTCTTGTGCTTTGAGTGATTCCTCAATGCGCAAATGACTGCCCAACTCAACAAGAGTTAATTCCTCCTTCTTATGTTTCAACATATGCTTGAAATCTTTCCAAAAAGGAGGTAATTTATCAATGATACTAAAAAGCTCATTGTATTGTTCCATGACAGGTCTAGAATCGACAATTTTGTAATTGTTAAAATTACTTACAAGGAACTTCTTACTTGATGCATCCTCAGCCATATATTTGGCTTCCAAGGAATCCCATAGTTCTTGAGAAGATTCAACATTCTGATAAATATCAAAAAGAGAATCAGACATACCATTGAGGATTAATCCTCTGCAGACATAATCATCATTCTCCCATTTGCTTCTTTTCCTTATTTGTTCCACAGTAGTGTAACACCCCAACCCGACAAGGGTAAAGATATCACAATAATGGATTCATATCAGATCAAAACAAAGCATACATCTACAGTAATACAAAAATCTCAAAGGATTACAAATGAAATACTGAATCTACATGGTTACAAATGAAAACTTCCAAAAACACTACTTCTAAAATATGATATCTTCTAGTCAACTCTAATCCAGAATAGCTATCCAATCTTCTAAGTCCAAAGGTACACTCTCCACTCATTCCCAGCTTCCTACTAAAACCTGCCGCAGGAAAAGAAATGCGGCTGAGCTACGAGAGCTCAGTAAACAGATATAACGATAACAAAGCAGTAATTGAGAGTAGTACAAATAATCAGAATTAAAGATCATGTAGATATAATCAGAGTGAAGGAATAAGAACAAGGAATAACTGAGAAATAAAGTTTAAGGAAAAAGGAAAAGGAACAAGTAAAAGGAAATTCATAAGATTCATAAGATAAGGAAAACAGAAATCTATCACGAGCCCAGAAAACAGATAATATCATAACAGTGCAATCATATAAGCAATCTAGAGGGGATACCTCTCAAGTAACCAGATAATATGAGGGGTGTCCTCATGTATCAATGGAGTGATCAGCTCCCAGAAAATGTGAAAGACGTGTATCGCACACACCATCAGTCACCAGAGATATATATATAACCAGTAAATAATAACAGATAACAGAAACAGATCAAATCTAGGATGCATCCATACGCCCCTGCAGACAAATCATAATCATAATGGCCATAGCAGATAACAAATAAGGGACGGAACAGGTCATCACTCTCCTGCCCTAGAGTCATGTCAAAGGTGCATCAATGACATGGACATGAAACCCTCATGCCTAGTGATTGGCTCAGATATCAGACTGTGGTCAAGGTCAGATGTTATATAATAAACAGAGTGTCATATCTAAGGGTTCATGGCATAAGGTTCATGTCAAGTAGTTTCAGAATTAAATATCAAAGGTTCAAATCAGAGTTTATCAGATTAAGTTTTATATCAAAGTTTAAGTTCAGATTAAAAGGACTATATCAAATGGTTCAGAAAAGAATTTCACAAGTTCATAATTAAAGCTCGTAGCAAAAGTTCATTTTAGAGGTTCCTGTCAAAAGTTCATTTAAAGCAATCCTTTAATAATGGTTTTCAATAAAATGATCTTTCAAAGTAGTTTTATAGAGGCAGTCTTTTAAGATAGTTTTTCATAAATGTTAATGGAATTTCATATAGAAATCGTATTGTATCATACTCACAAACATACTTTTTAAAACAAATGATTTTTCTCAAAACATTTCCAGATCTTAATTACAAAGGTTTTCATAGCATGTACTTATATCAGAGGTCATAACACAGGGAACTCATAGAAGAAGGTTCAAAGCAAAAAGGGAGTTATAATAAGGGCATCAACTCAGAAGTTAAACAGATCAGAACATGAAAGAGATCATCGAAGGTTCACAAAACAAAGGGATCACAAAACAGAGGGAGCATAGCAATGGCTTAGGAAATCCTAATACGAAACAAGATCAAATCAGAGTTAAGAGAAGGAAACACCCTTACTGAAAGAGGGCAGAATATCTGTACCTTATTAGCAAAGCAGATAAGCAAAACAAACACAGAACAAAGATCAGGGCTTCTCCTTCTTCACACCTAAAGGAGTAGAAGACAGAATTACAACAGATTCTAACTCAGATTATTACTTTTAGTTTACCTTTCCCTTTTTAGTAACTTTTCATTTTTAGCAGGTTTCCAGAATTAACAGATTTCTATATTTAGCAAGATATTAATATTACAGATTAGGTTAAGTCCTTATTTAAAGATTATTATGGAATTTAAGTATATTTTATCAAGTTACAAAAGCCTAGGGTTAATTATGACAAGTTCACATAGTTTAGGGTTTTAATTGTAATTTCATCAATTTCAAAGGTATAAAATGAAAATACTTTAAGTTACTGATTTAAATACATATTTTATTCAGAATGACATCTTAATCCCTTTAGTTTCATAATTTACAGTTTATACCCCTCTAGTTACAATATTTACAAAACAAACCTTATATTTACATATTTTATAATTAAATCCCTACAATATTCGTATTTACCAAACAAGCACCTCATTTTACAATATTATAGAATGTAACCTCAGAATTATGTATAGTACGAATCAGATCCCTCAGAATTCAAAAATTACACATTTGGTCCCTTAACTTTACAAAACTTATAAATCAAATCATAATTTAGTACCAATTACATATTAAGCCCATAAATAATATAATGTTGTTCCAGAAATTAATTTGCTTCATATATAGTTCGTTTTCAGAAGTTTGGAATCAATTCAGAATTTTTATAAGTGATTTAATTATGTTTTATGGTTTCAGGGGTAATTTGGTCATTTTACAGTTTATCTAAATTTCAGGTATTACAACTTCTTCCCCTCTAACAAAAAATTTCGTCCTCTAAATTTGAAGGGAAAACGAAACGGAAACACAACCGACTATGAACAGAAATATGAAAGACTTGGTTCTCATGACTCTATATTGTAGGTCAAAACTTTGGTTTCCTCAGAAAGACAAATCATACCGAATCCTGATCAAAAGAATAATATGGCGAACGTAACAGATGATAATCGGATCTTCTCGGAAGAGACGCAGGAAATACATGGGATTTTGACGGATATGCCGTCCACCGAATTTGATTTGGCAAATCAGATGAGGACATACAGAAAATAGATTGTTGATAACATCAATTGGCAGAAGTTCTATAACAGAACCTAAGATTATTATCGGAAGTTCAGAGGTCAGCAGAATGCGTGACGAGAATCCAGACGTATCAATTTACATAACGGTGAAAGCAGATTACGCGTACAGTTAGAATGAACTTAAGGTCTCACTAATGCAGATAATCCCAAACAGTTATCAGAATTTCTAAAGTTTTAAGGCACTTCTCGAAATATCCTATGCCCACAACAAGTGCACGTTATATGATGTAAGTATTATCACGTTGGCCAGGTGTCATAATACTGGCATCATATAAATATTCCCTCATGATGGTCATACTTTATCTCAAGTTGTGAACAGAATAACTTATCCTAATCCACCTAGTCTTCCTACGGTCTCAGAGTTCATCAAAATCGAATACCCTTACTAAGAGGAGAACGAATCACTCGAAAGAGTTAACGGAAGTCCCAGAATGTCTATCAGAATTCGGTACCTCGTTAAAAGCATCAGATCGTCCTTCATTCGTCCAATTTCACATAACAAAACCATCGTCCAACATACGCAGAATGAACACAGAGCGGAATTACTAATAGGGAACCTAAATTATTCAAAGGATTTCATCATCAGGTAACGGAATTTTAAGTGGGTCAGAAGGAAATGAATTATATCATCTATAGCTTCATCCTTCACAGAATCAACTCTTCCAAACACAAACGTTCGCTTCAGAAATATCATACATTCAATACATGATTCCAATTCCAAGTAGTCTGTCTACGTCTGTCCATATGATCACAGAGTGGAAGGGAAAAAATATAAACTTGAGTCTGGTCCCTCAAGCCTTCGGCACTTTTTCTGGACACTGTGGTGTGGAACGCGAATCCCTGACATGGTCACTGTGCATCTTCCATTCGCGAGTCTGCTTCTGCTCTCAATTCATCTTAGTACAACTAAAATGAATAGAGAAACAAGACTGCGTGTCTTAGACCGGTCTTCCAGCACAGTTCGAAATTCACCAACTCAAACTGCTGTTGTTACCGGATGCCCGGTAGTGTTGTCTACTACAATCTCTGAACGCCAATCAAATCTATTCTTCCAGAACAAAGGGTCATTCTCCTTAATACAAAGATGATCTACGTGTTCCTTGTTCGTCTCAGAGCATAAACATGCTGTCATACTATGACAGTTGTCCAATTACTCACGAAAACATGATTCCATTAGCCAATACAACTGGCATCATTTAAAACTCATAATGGTCACAATGAGTACGAGAGTAGTTTCATGAATCGTTTCAGGGAAAACTTCATATCTAATTCACATCACCAATCTTTACGAATAAAACTGAAATACTTTACGGAAGTTGCTCTCAGTTAGTCATCTCCTATCTTAGGAGTTCTTGTGGTTGCTTCTTCAGTCCTTCAGACATTAAATGAGGTCGTCTGATACAGAATTTACAAGGATAGAATAATTTAATCATTGATACTCGGAAATGAAAAGTGATTATGGTTAGAATTATGGTTAGGTTTACGATAGTTGATATGCAGACGCAAAATTTTCTCTTTCAGACTTTTCAATCTCTCAATTTCTATAGCATCATGGTTCGTCACTGAGATCGGTTCAGATTCAATTCCACTTCTCAAACAGGAAGGAAAACCCAAGAGTTTCATCAGAAAGCACCAGAAAATTTGTACAACAAAACTTTCAATGCCAACGCTTTCTAGGGGTAGATACTGTTAGGTGTCAGGGAAAATGAAAATCAAATGAGAACGGGGTAAGTGTTTCCATAGCAACATTAATCTTATCAGATTTGAGCGGTTAAAGGTTTTCATAACAAAAGTAGGGTGGAGCAGATTGTTAAGGATCACATTTCAGATACGGTAGTCTATGGTAGCTTTTACGAAGAGCCAGCCAGTCAATACTCAAAGATTTCCAAAATCAAGTATATCAATAGTAAACAGATCCGCAGAACGAATATGGTCATTAAACCAGACGGATAGTTCATATATCAGAGTCAGGGACATGGTTCATCAAGGTGTTGGGGATAGATAAGCGAACAGTTCAAGGTGTTGGAGTTTTGTTTAACCTTTTAGCATAAGTGGCAGGTAGGTTGTGAATTATCTGTAATACGAACATCGTATAACTGTCAAAAGTGAGGCGTATGAATATCGGTTATCAGCATCATCATGCTCAGTTAACAATCCCATACAGAGATAGTATTTGCATCAAATCCTTCCAAAGGAAAACTGATTGGCAAATAAGATTCATCATTCAAGGGAGGGAATAAACTTCTATATCCGAGGTTAATAATCACCAGAGTTCTAATAGGAGTAGTAATAGATTTTCCAAGACAGAATAGTATCAGATGATACATTTATATCCAGCACGGGTAATGAATTTATAGAAGGTGTCAACCACATTAGGGTTAAACGGCCTTCGGGATGGTCGGGAAGATATCAGACTGTTTATCAAATAGATCGGAGGTGAAGGTCAAAATCAGGTAGTGGCAGCAAAAGTTTAACAATTGGTAATCATGGCAGGGGTTCCAAAATTGTTTTAAACGCCAAAGGTGAGACATAAGAGGATAGTCGTAAGTATTAAATGATCAGTCAATCAATCCTTATAAGAATAAAATCAAGGTTACTATCAAAGAAAGACGGATCAACAAGGAAGAATCTTATTGTTCAGAATGAGAGGGAAAACATTTTTACACTCGTGGCTAAACACCACAAAACTTCTCATGGGAACAGAGATGGTTAAGGCGAAATGAAATAGTATCAAAAGATTCATAGATGATTATCAGAAGCAAGAAACAACTAACAGAATGTATCAAGTATATCATCGTCAAGGGAATTCTCAGAATGCCCGAAGAGGCATCAGAATGATTAACAAAAGGTTCAGAGGTTGGAGTCGGAATCTGAAGGCAAGGATCAAATAGTGTCAGACAATTACTATGCAATTTCAATGCTTCAGGTTTTATTTAGGTTTCAATTCTTAGGTGGTGCAAGGCATAAGCTCTAATTTTTCCAAATGTGATTTCAATAGTCTTTAACCAAAAGCAAGACACGAATCAGAGTGATGCGGAAGCAATGCTACTTAAACATATGACTTATAGTCTACCCATTCCTCACTGGTCAGGATTTAAGTTCCTATAGGGAAATCCTAAAGCAAATTCTCAAAGGTTGTCCTACGAGCGCCTACAGTGGAAACTTAGTGGTCCAGACTTCACAGGTCAAGGGTAAATGTATTACGAGTCGCAGCCTGTCTCTCTGATACCATAAATTGTAACACCCCAACCCGACAAGGGTAAAGATATCACAATAATGGATTCATATCAGATCAAAACAAAGCATACATCTACAGTAATACAAAAATCTCAAAGGATTACAAATGAAATACTGAATCTACATGGTTACAAATGAAAACTTCCAAAAACACTACTTCTAAAATATGATATCTTCTAGTCAACTCTAATCCAGAATAGCTATCCAATCTTCTAAGTCCAAAGGTACACTCTCCACTCATTCCCAGCTTCCTACTAAAACCTGCCGCAGGAAAAGAAATGCGGCTGAGCTACGAGTGCTCAGTGAACAGATATAACGATAACAAAGCAGTAATAGAGAGTAGTACAAATAATCAGAATTAAAGATCATGCAGATATAATCAGAGTGAAGGAATAAGAACAAGGAATAACTGAGAAATAAAGTTTAAGGAAAAAGGAAAAGGAACAAGTAAAAGGAAATTCATAAGATTCATAAGATAAGGAAAACAGAAATCTATCACGAGCCCAGAAAACAGATAATATCATAACAGTGCAATCATATAAGCAATCTAGAGGGGATACCTCTCAAGTAACCAGATAATATGAGGGGTGTCCTCATGTATCAATGGAGTGATCAGCTCCCAGAAAATGTGAAAGACGTGTATCGCACACACCATCAGTCACCAGAGATATATATATAACCAGTAAATAATAACAGATAACAGAAACAGATCAAATCTAGGATGCATCCATACGCCCCTGCAGACAAATCATAATCATAATGGCCATAGCAGATAACAAATAAGGGACGGAACAGGTCATCACTCTCTTGCCCTAGAGTCATGTCAAAGGTGCATCAATGACATGGACATGAAACCCTTATGCCTAGTGATTGGCTCGGATATCAGACTGTGGTCAAGGTCAAATGTTATATAATAAACAGAGTGTCATATCTAAGGGTTCATGGCATAAGGTTCATGTCAAGTAGTTTCAGAATTAAATATCAAAGGTTCAAATCAGAGTTTATCAGATTAAGTTTTATATCAAAGTTTAAGTTCAGATTAAAAGGACTATATCAAATGGTTCAGAAAATAATTTCACAAGTTCATAATTAAAGCTCGTAGCAAAAGTTCATTTTAGAGGTTCCTGTCAAAAGTTCATTTAAAGCAATCCTTTAATAATGGTTTTCAATAAAATGATCTTTCAAAGTAGTTTTATAGAGGCAGTCTTTTAAGATAGTTTTTCATAAATGTTAATGGAATTTCATATAGAAATCGTATTGTATCATACTCACAAACATACTTTTTAAAACAAATGATTTTTCTCAAAACATTTCCAGGTCTTAATTACAAAGGTTTTCATAGCATGTAGTTATTTCAGAGGTCATAACACAGGAAACTCATTGATGCGCGTGATGTGTCGTTGCGGTTTAGCAGTTTTAATGCCTACTCAAGTTTTAAATTTATATTTAGCCGACTTATCAATAACACACACACTTAACGAGCAGTGTACCCGGTCAGTATGAAGATAATGGTAAGTAGAGTGTCGATCACTAAGAGTGGAACGTATTATCTAGTTATTCTAATCAGTATTTTAATATCCTAACGCAAGGGGGTTTCAGCCTGAGAGACTGGCACAGTTTTGTTTGCAATTTAAATAATAAAATAAACCAATAGGCACGAATCAGCAAGTAGCACACACGTACACAGATAGATACTCGAGACAATAAGAGGGCTGTCCTTATGATTAAGTAGTTTGTCACTTGTTTTATTGATAGCTTTATATGAAGTGTATGTAATTAATCCTTTCTCGTTGGTCCTATTCTCATCGGCGAGTAAACCCTTAATGATTACTTATGTCTAAAAGTTATTCCTAAGTGATCAATTTAGAAACAACCGTGGGAGCCACATCTTGTCCCGCAGTCAAATGCCCGCAAGCCACTAATAAACACAGAGGTTATCAATGCACTAATAAGTAGTAACCAAAGACATCAACATATAAACTTTAATTGATGGGAAAGCAAGTATTAAAGGGAGTGCAATCTTTCCGTTGTCACATTACACAAGCCACCAATCCTGATGAATTAAAGTTTGCTAACACAATAAAACAAAACTACTTAATGAATTAAATACATGCAGCACCTTCTTACAGCTCTTGTATCTTCGATTTGGGTGTGTCTTGTGCTGCCTCCTTGACTGAATTCGTCCTTTTGCTCTGCTGTCCGAACTTCGGTTTTAGGGTTTCGAACTCTTAAATTCGTCTGGTCTACGGGGTATTTATAGTTTCTGTCTGAGGGAAGATGCGGCGCATCTACTAAGTAGATGCGGCGCATGTACTTAACTTCGCGTGGGGTCCAAGATTATAATATTCAGGAATATTCGTACACCGCCAGAAGATGCGGCGTAACTCTTGATTAGGATGCGGCGCATGTCCTCTTGTATCTTGGATCGTATCTGGTGATATCTTGATAGAGATGCGGCGCATGTTGAGAGTGAGATGCGGCGCATCTGGAGCAGAATTGACTTGATCTTGTCCATGTCAGTAGACTTCCACTTTATGCACGTTTTGCTCCATAATTAGTCCATAATCGCTAAGTTTCACCAAATGCTTGTTTTTACCTGAGAATTACAAAAGTAAACGATTAAGTATCAATCCTCATACATAATATAGTAAAACAAGTCAAATTAATAGGATAAATGATAGTAATAAAATGTACTTATTTGAGTTCATCAATACTCATAGAAGAAGGTTCAAAGCAAAAAGGGAGTTATAATAAGGGCATCAACTCAGAAGTTAAACAGATCAGAACATGAAAGAGATCATCGAAGGTTCACAAAACAAAGGGATCACAAAACAGAGGGAGCATAGCAATGGCTTAGGAAATCCTAATACGAAACAAGATCAAATCAGAGTTAAGAGAAGGAAACACCCTTACTGAAAGAGGGCAGAATATCTGTACCTTATTAGCAAAGCAGATAAGCAAAACAAACACAGAACAAAGATCAGGGCTTCTCCTTCTTCACACCTAAAGGAGTAGAAGATGGAATTACAACAGATTCTAACTCAGATTATTACTTTTAGTTTACCTTTCCCTTTTTAGTAACTTTCCATTTTTAGCAGGTTTCCAGATTTAACAGATTTCTATATTTAGCAAGATATTAATATTACAGATTAGGTTAAGTCCCTATTTAAAGATTATTATGGAATTTAAGTATATTTTATCAAGTTACAAAAGCCTAGGGTTAATTATGACAAGTTCACATAGTTTAGGGTTTTAATTGTAATTTCATCAATTTCAAAGGTATAAAATGAAAATACTTTAAGTTACTGATTTAAATACACATTTTATTCAGAATGACATCTTAATCCCTTTAGTTTCATAATTTACAGTTTATACCCCTCTAGTTACAATATTTACAAAACAAACCTTATATTTACATATTTTATAATTAAATCCCTACAATATTCGTATTTACCAAACAAGCACCTCATTTACAATATTACAGAATGTAACCTCAGAATTATGTATAGTACGAATCAGATCCCTCAGAATTCAAAAATTACACATTTGGTCCCTTAACTTTACAAAACTTATAAATCAAATCATAATTTAGTAACAATTACATATTAAGCCCATAAATTCTCAAAATTATACCTTACACCCTTAATAACATTATTTACACAGAAAAACATCAATTTTCCAGAATTTACACTTTTAGTCCCTCTATTTTAATTAATACCAATTCGAATTATACTTTTATTTAATTTACCAAATAACCTTCTAATTACCAATTTAGCACAAGATACCCCTCATAAAATATTTTATACATTTTTCCCCAGATCTAGACCACCTTACAAAAATATCCCATACGTTTGAAAAATTACAAAACACACCCTTAAGTTTTAAAAACAAATCGTATAACACTTTTTAAATACAATTCCAAACCCTAATCAAATCCAATCATTGACCCATCATTATTAAAACCTTAAAACACATTAAATGACCAGATCATGTCCCAAAAACCCTAACCCTAATTATTTCGATTAGGTTTTATTTGTTTCTTTATTTTTCCTAAAGTCCGGTTTGTACAAAAATTAGCCACACTTTATTTAAGCTTCCAAAATTTGAACCAATATTTTTCTCAGGTTATATGATGCATAAGGAACACATAAAAATTATATAAAAATCCCAGAAAAATCGTATAGCTTATTTTAGATTTTATATACATTTTTGATACCTATAATTACCACGACATATTTAGGCCTCTATAATTTATTCCATCATTTTTCCCAGATCATATACTTCATATGAGGTCCAAATAAAATAATCATAATACCCAGAAAATTCGTATCACATTTTTTTAGAATTTACGTACGTTTTAAACATTAAAAATTAGAGCGACCCATTAACCTTGCATGATTCGATTTGTACAATTTATATGAGTTATATATGATGTAAGGATCATGAGAAAAATACCAGATCAGTTTTTTGAACGTGTGAATAAGGTGCACGAATTTTGTACCTATCGTATGGAAAACTCGACAAAGAAAAATGCCCCACGATCAAACCAGCGAATCCACAAGCCCAACCTTATTTTTCCTAGCCTCCTTGGATGAAGATCAACACCAGAAAAATACTAGATAACCTCCAGAAAATCGTATGGATTGTGTGTGAATTTTTGTGTGTGTTTTATTAGGGTTTCGGTAACAATAATAGGGAATAAGGGAAATAATTGTGAAGAAAAATAAATAGGAAGATTTGGGCCGAATTAGGAGGGGGGAACCAATATACACGGCCAAAATAATGGCCAAATCAATTCTTTCAATTTTTGTGATAATTTCCCTTTTTAAATTTGTCATTATCTTTTATTAATTTACTTTTTAAATCAAATTAAATAAATAAATGTATTTTCGGTTTATATATATATTTTAACGTGTCATAATAATTTTTGGACATTCAAAAATAATATAATGTTGTTCCAGAAATTAATTTGCTTCATATATAGTTCGTTTTCAGAAGTTTGGAATCAATTCAGAATTTTTATAAGTGATTTAATTATGTTTTATGGTTTCAGGGGTAATTTGGTCATTTTACAGTTTATCTGAATTTTAGGTATTACAAGTAGCATCATCCCCATGATCTTCAGGAATAGGTGTAGTAAAAACATAGACCACATTCATGCTTGACAACAAGAAGTGCATCTTCTTTGCCATCTTCTGAAATCAACACCTTCAAACTTTTCCAGTTTGGAAAAGTTAGCAGCCATTTGCCTCATAGCAGCAGCCATTGATTATCACTAAATAGTTTCTATTGATTGTTGGTTCTAAGCTGTTGTGTGTGTTCCCAGAACAGGGTAAAGATAATCAATGAGTACCGGATATTCACTTGAAATCGTGTTATCACTTTCTAATAGAAACTATTCGACCCTATGCCTGGGTTACACGAATATCTCTATGGGATAAGACCAAGTGATGTTCTTGTTTTAGGCACAAATCAAGAACCGAATCGTATTCAAGTGTTTAGGGTTTGTGTGTTGTATTTTGTCTATCCATGCAGTTATGATACGACCTCTATTAATAATAGAGTTTACTCAAACCCTAGCCCATGTAATTATGTATAATTAACGGCCCATTAATTATACCATAATAGTTTCCATAATAGTAGGAATCAGTGGTTATAAGCTTACCAGCAGGAACATTAAGCTTACCAGCAGGAACAAGCTTACCAGCAGGAACAAGCTTATACCAGCAGTAGGAACTGGTAATCTTAACACTAGCAGTAGAATACTGGTAGTCTTAACACTAGCAGTAGAATCATTACTACTAGCAGTAGAATCACTAGCAGTAGAATCATTACTACTAGTAGAAACTCTGCATAACCACTATTGAGTCAGGGTGTTCAGGGACCTAATGGGTGTACACTCCGTTACACCTCCAAACCCATTACTAGGTGTGAACTCATCCCTCAAGTGTACTAAATTTTCCAACACAGCAGAGGTGGGTGGTTTGGGTAAGAGGCCTTCCCTTTGCTTTTCTTCTTGTCTTATCATGTTATAAGCCTTCACAATAGTTGGTAAGGGTTGCATTAAAAGAATTTGGCCCCTAATGTTTGAGTAGCTCTCATCTAACCCCATCATGAATTGACTTAACCTCTTTCTTTGATCCCTTTCTCCATTTTCTTTCCCATTGTCACAAGTACAGATACAAACACACACATATGAGGCTTCAAGAGCATCAAATTCATCCCACAAACCCTTCAACTTGTGATAATAGACCTCAACTGTGCAATCAACTTGTTTCAATTGAACAATATCATTTGAAATCTGATAGATCCTATGGCCATCAATTTGAGCATATAATTCTTGTAATTCCAACTATAGTTTTGATGCATAATGAATGAAATTCAGATTGTTACCAATGTGTTCAGCAACAATATTGAGAATCCAAGAAATGATCATGTCATTATTTCTTTCCTAAAGTGCTCTCATAGAAGAATTGATGTTTGGTTCAGGAAATTCACCAGTGATCAGCCTCATTTTGTTATTAGCATTTAATGCAATGACCATTGACCTCTTCCAAGAACTGTAATTGTCTGATCCATTTAGCTTCTTTGAGATGAGAATCAGTCCTGGGTGATCAGTTTGGTGTAGATAAAGTGGATGATCTGAATTCACTGTTTCATTGGTTGTGCCTTCTGAGGTTGAACTTGATCCAACAGTTACCGCCATTGTGTTTGAAGACTTGTTGATTGCGAAAAAATTTGTGAAGTTTAATGAAGATAACAGAATTGTTTAATGAAGGTAACAAAATTTTAATGAAGGTAACAGAAATTTAAATTATAAAAACTAAAGCTAACAGAAATTTAATGAAGGTAACTGAATTGTTAAGAAAGATAACAGAATTGTAACAGAAAAATGGTTCAATTTGGTGGTTTAGTGATGAGCAGATCCATGATCGGTGCTCTGATACCATATCAAGAATGGTGGATTTGTGAGAAAATGAATGAAAGATTCAAATGCCATATTGGCGGGAAAAACTGTTATTAAGAGAAATGAAGTGAATTACATCAAATGAAGTCAAATACAGTATTTATAGTCTACACTACCATCTAGAAATATCTATCTGTACAAAATATCTAATCTACATCCTTCCACATTGGACTTGAGCTTTGTGTAGTAACTTGTGGCTTAGCTTATGACATGAAGGGGTGTTTGGCATAGTCTGCATCTTGACTGTTGTGTTGACTTTATGAGTTTGACCTTCTTGACTTGTTGATGTGGTCTCTTTATGCCACTTGACATTAAGAGAATTAAAGACGATGGATATGAATCCTAGTAATGCTTTGACGAACACAATTGAAGAATGGAGTATTAGGAATGAAGCCGTTCAGCTTGACATGGCTCGCAAGTCAGAAAGCGATACTTTGCAAGCTTTAAGGTTTATTCAACAACTTACCTCAGAAAATCTCTCGAATAAGCACATCATCTGTAATGCCGAGCTCATACCCATGATTGTTGACATGTTGAAGCACTCGAGCCATAAAGTCAGGTGCGGGGCACTTGAAACTCTTCGAGTTATGGTAGAAGATGACAATTAAGGTTATTAAATTGTTGATAGTTTCAGTTGCTTTTGCACTTTGCAGGAACTAATAGCCGAAGGGGATAAAGTGCGGACGATTGTCAAGTTTTTGTCTCATGTAAAGCCCAAAAGAAAGAGAAGAAGCTGTCTCGTTGCTGTTTGAGCTCTTGCAGTCTAAGGCTTTGTGTGAAAAAATCGGCTCTGAGCAATCCTTACTTTAGTTGGAATGAAAAGCAGCAAATCCGAGAATCTTTTGATTGTTGATAAGGCTGACAAAATTCTTGAAAATTTGGAGAAGAACGAGAATAATGTGAGGCAAATGTTGCAACCTCTTTTTTATACACTTCTTCTTGAAGGTACTTTTATCTACAGTTTCACCAATAGTTAATTTACTGATCCATTTCTATAACATATTAGAAACTCGTGTATGATGTGTTGGGGTTATTATATTATTTTGAACTATCCTTCATGCCTTCACATTACATATACTAACCATATTTCTTGTGAAAATACCAAAACATCACTATAGTTTGCAATGCCTATCAGCTTTATATGGGGAGATTTGCATAGAAAGGGATACTTTTAGCCAGTTTCCATTTTATGATTCGTATTTTTTTAACAACATTTAGGATTCACGCTTTCAGCAAGAGTAATTTACTTCCGAACATAATTAATTGTTGACATGGTGCTAATAAAGCAAAAGTAATAAATGCCTAAATGAAGTATGAACACTAGAATGCTGATTTTGCAAGTGTGCTCCATAAAATGGAGATGAAGTATCTATCCTTTTGGAAGAGGTGTGGAAATGTATGTGCAATAAGAACGTTATACTTTACACTAAGAGCGGGATTATAACCTTTCTAGACGGCCTACATGTAGTTGTTTAATTTGAAGGGGCCAAACAAATTACTTGTTTCAAACATGGGGCATAACTCTTACCTAAATACTGAGCTATTTAGTTTTAAACTATGATCAGCCAATGCTTGACTCTGTGTAAAAATAGCTCACTTTAGTTCAGTGATAAGTGTTAACCTGTTGAGCTTTTGCTTGAACAGTTGTTTTTTGTCTTTAAAAATGGAAATTGAGGTGGCAATTTTTGACCTATTTACTTGTAAAACGAATTCAGGTTATGTTAAATCTCCGACAGGTATTTAAAATATTAGCAAAAGAGGATACATGTCAGAAATTCGTCTAATGTCGATGCAAATATCCGCTCTTCGATCTAAAGAGTCCTTCGGACCAGTGGTAAGGTCCTTTGAGTACCTACACAAAGGGTAAAAACACGTTAGCCTCGTCTTGAGTTTGATCCCAAGACGAAGCTCCGGTGTGAGAGTAAGAATAGGGTATAAGACGAATGGTATCGTATTAAATGAGAGTAAATGCGTGATTACATGTGCATTGAATAAGCTTGGGGTATTTATATTAACCAATGTATTGTACCTAACATCCTAGGTATGGAGCGAGCCGCTACACCTAGTCTAGGTACTAGGTGTCAGGTCATTGTGGGGGACAACATCCCGTGATATCTGGGTTAGGTGGCAGAGGCTTGAGCCTTGGTATACATTGTCGGGTAAAAGGACTAGAAGAAGCTGGCTCGTGACACCGTGTCTAGAAGGACTCGTGCGTGTCCTTTCACGGATTACATTTGTTGTACCAAATGACGAGAAAACCGCTTCGTTTTGCCGTGATCATAACCTTGCAGGATTATTCACCGATCTCCTTCAATCAACCGAGCTCGACAATGTTAAAATGGCTTCCGCACTTGCTTTGGAAATCACAAGAATCAAAAAACCTGACGAAATTACCCCAAGTACCATCACCGGGATTTTGTGCCTCGTTTTTTTCCATGTTTAGGTAACCAAAGAGAAACACTTTATGTCCAATAGAAGGACAAGCTAATAGCTTTATTAGACCATATCAATGCTAAGGTAGTCGAAGCATCCATCCTTAGCTGCATTATTCACGTACTTTGTTAGATGACGATATCAATATAGAAGAAGGCTAGGGGCGAGTATTTTATGTGAAATGGAAGGAATAAAACCAATTCTTCACTGTGTATCAGTGAGCAAGAGACTCTTATAGTATTAAACTTCCACGAGGACTGGGATTATCAAATTAATTTGAATGGTTAAAATCTGAATGAGTTTGGTTATTATTGATGAAAGTGAGTTAATACTTTAAATCAGTTTACTAGAATTCCTTTGAGAAAACTTGTCAATCGGAGAAAAAGAAATTTTTGGAAAATTATGAATCACGAGAAGAGTTATTTTAGATACTAAAAATTACTCACATACCAAGGGACACATTCTCACCTTCAATCTAGATTTGATCAATGGCTCAGATTAAAAAATATCTACTAATTAAAAGAATAACTAAACACATAAGGGCAATTTGCTACATTTACAATACACACAATTATTCACTGGTATGTGCTAAAACACATACCTTTTCTTGACCAAATTAAGACCAAAACAACCAAAAACTAACCAAAATGCCAAAGATATTTGTGTTTTTGTGTTTGTTTATGTGCAGGTACGGATATCAAGAAAAAGGGACAAAAACAAAGCAAAAACGGGGAAAACGAGCACGAGATATGGAAGTGTATTTATAGCCGATGCCGGGAAGCAAAAAGTCAAAGTCAACCCTTGAAGTTTTATCAAATGACAAGAATGGCCCTTGGATATTACTTTTGGAGAGTAGCAGAAATAGTCCCTTGAATTTCAGTAATTGCACTTATGGTCCTTATCAAATTCACTAAATCCTAAAAACACACTTAATCCTAAACCGGATCCATTTTCTTAAATAATAAACCCAATCCATCACACTCTTTACCCAGCCCACTATAACCCACAAGCCCACCTTTTCCCTCAACCCGAAATTAAACCCACACCCGGTCAACGATTATATCAACTCAGGGTCAAATAAAAAAAATAACACACACACACACACGCGCCACAAACTATCCCCAATTTCTACTGTTGTAGAACCCTAATTCACCCGTACCTTAAAAATTACCTCATCCCATTAATAATTACCCAATCATTGGGGTTTCTAGAAGGACCTGACAACAAAGGGGACATGTGTGTGCAGCTGATTGGAGGAGCCACATCACAAAAATGATCTAACGGCTGATATTGAAGCGTTGGGAGCAAGCTTGGATCCAAGGGCCTAGATTGATTGAAGGAAGATACCCCAAAAGGTTCTGAGGCCTATATGTAGTCCCCTCCTCATTCACGTATGGAGTTAGCTAGTTAGTGGTTAGATTTTTAGGTTTAGGAGTAGGATTAGTGTAGTTTAATTTAGTTTATTGTTGCAACTTATTTGTATTTCCTCTTCAGTTTTCAAATCTCTGTACTCAGTTTCAGTTTTAATAGAAGTCAAAATTTGGTCAAAGTTCCTGTGCAATAGCTTATTTATCATGTAAGTTCTTATTTTAAATTCATCTGCTTATTCAGCCATTGTTTCTGATGTTTGATATTAATATGTTAATTAGAGTTCAGTTGTTAATTGATTCTCTTATAATAGCTTAATAGTCAAATTAATAGTCAACAGCTTATCTGCTTATTTTTTTTTATGCTTCAAGTTCAGTTTTATTGATTTCAGTTTAGCTCCAGTTTTATTCTGTTTTCAGCAATCTATATTAGTTAGGTTAAGTCCAGTTGAAATTTAAAAAGTCAGTAGGCAAATAAGGTGTTTGGAATTAGGGCTGTTATGGTTGATCTGCTGAGTATTATCATTTCTACTGTTCATGTGCCTTATGTCTAAGTTTGATTAAGCCCAATTGACGGTGGTTTAGTTGTTTTCATTAGAGCTTAAGTCTATTTGAGGTCATTTAGAATTTTGCATCAGTTAGTTAAATTTTAGAAGCTTAAACTGCCTCTATAAGCTCAGCATAAGCTGAGCTTATTTGAGATCCCCACTTTGGTATTTTAGAGTAGTCTTTAAGTGTTTGAATCAGTGTGCAAGTGTTGATTGGAGTTGATCATAGTTTAAACTAGTTTTGCGCCAAAATACTTGAAATTCTGTCAAGGTTAGTTTAAGCAGTTCAGTTATTGACTGCTGATCTAGGCCCTTAATAAGCTAGCATTTGTTTTTAACTTTTGGGCATAATTGGTTTTTAAGTAGCTGGTCATATAAGCTTTAAGTAAGTGCTTTTGGATTTTCCTTAATAGCTTCTATTAGGCTTATAAATCAGCTGCATTACTGCTTGTCACAAACTGTTCTGCCTTAACTTTCAGCTGCATTAAGTACTTTTTGGGCTTATTTTGTGAGCTTATCTGAGCTTATTTAGTTGTTTCTAGTTTCTAGTAGCAAGATCTTATGTCCCTGTGCTTCTGTTAATTTTTGGCCTTATTATCTTATTTTTAGCTTATTTTCCAATAGCTTATAGCACTGTTCAGCTTATTTAGGCTTAATTAGTTTCTAAAATTATTTTTCCTAGATTAGTTACTTAATTTTAGCTTTACTCAGAATTTTTCAGATTTTTCCAACTTGTTTTACTATTTAAATAGTTTAAATTAGTTTTTAATTCATAAAAAATAATTAAAAAATCAAAAAAAATATTTTTCTTTTTCCCATAATTTTCTTTTGTCATATAGAATTTGGGAAAATTGTTTTCATGCCCGTAGGATTAGTATTGTTCTAATTTCACTTTTATAGTTGCGTTATTACGTAGTTTTTGATTTATTTGCGCGTTTTTAGATTTAATTGCGTTTTAGCTTAATTAGTTGTTTCCGTTTGTTATTTCATTATTCGTAGAGTAGAAAAACCAATATATCACTTTTATTACACATATTCACTTCACGAATCACGTCCCGGGAACACAAATTCCATTCGATCTTCGTCGGGACAACGAACCGGGTTTTGCATATTTCTTGTGCAATTCCTTGGACTATAATTTGACATATATCAATTTTTGGCGCCGCTGCCGGGGAAGGTTGAAGTGAGTGCGTGATTCCGTTTTTCGATTCGTGTTTTGAAGACCCTTCCTTGTGAAGTTATCGTTTTCATTTGTAAATATTTTTTATAAAAACCCAAAAAGATTTTCTCTTCAAAATTTATTTTCCTTTTTCTTTTGTGATTTTCCATGTTGAGAAAATTTAAAAATCCAAAAATATTCTTCTTAAACCTCTTATCCGTTTAATTCTTATCTTCTTAATCCTCTATATGTTTAATTCTGATGGAATCATCTATCCCTTGCGTCGGTTGTGGAGAGCCGCTTTTCGGTTTACCGTGTCGTTGGTGCACGTGCGAACGGTGTGGAAATGATATTCAAAACGGAAGTTGTTTGTTTTGCGGCTCGAGTAATTCAGTTGCTTATGATCCAAATCCAAATCCGTTCAACAACTCTTCCAATTTTTCCGACTACTCACCACAGCCCGATCCGTGGCTTGAACGTTATTGCGATGAGTGTGGAAATCAGTTAGATCCGTCAACAACTTATTGTCATCGGTGTACTTGCGAGAGGTGTGCGAGAGATATTATCAATGGATTTTGTTCGCTTTGTGCTTCATACAATGATGGTTTTAATCCAAACATTTTCAACTATCCTCAAAATAATTTCACTCACCCTCCTCAAAACTATTATGAGCAAGAACCGTATACCTCATTCCACACTACATCAAATTTCGAAAATTGTAGGGGTCCTCATAATGATTATCAATGTCAACCATGGAATCAAAATTACTATGAAACTAATCCTTGCTATAGTACTCCCGGTTTTGACAATTTCCAACCCCCACAACACCATATGATTCAACCACAACCTCAACCACCTCCTCAAGAAATACTCAATGAAGAACAACTTCTCGTTGCTATGCTTGATACACTAAAAGAACTTAAGGCTTTACGTACCCCAGAAGAACCTCATCAGAAAACTTATGGAGAACTGCTAGCTGAAGAACAAGCAGCTAGAGTAAGTTCCAATTATCGTCAAACTTTCGTTTATGATGACGACAATGATGAGGATTCTATGTGGGGAGTTTATGAGAATTCGTCAGCAGAAATCACTCCCGTCTTACCTTCTATGGACCTCGAGGACTCTCTAAAAATAGGGGACGAGCATTTTAGCACTATTCCTGAAAAGGAATCAGACGAATTCAAAAAGTCTAGTGCTGAGAACCTCGTCCCAATCCCAAGTGAGTCCGAGGAAATATCTGACAGTGAAAGTGATTTTCAATTTTATGGTGAATCTCTTGACGTTTCTAAGGTTACTTCCGGGATTTTCTCTAACCCTCTTTTTGAATTTAATGATGAGTATACTTCTTGCAAAGTTAATCCTCTTTACGATGGAGGGTTAGAGAACGTTGAGGACGAGGACTCTACATTTGATGAGCCGATTTTACCAATACCTCGCCCCGACGATTCCCATGACTCAGAAGGGGATGTACTTTTTCTTGAAAAATTGCTTAACAGTGATCCCCTTCCAGAAACTGAGTCATTTCACGTTAATCCTACATCCCTTCGCCCTCCTGCTAAACCACCAGATGATAGAATTTTCTCTAAAATTTTACCCACCCAACCCACCCTTTCTATCTCTTTTGGGAGTGAGGATGACGATTATCTCATAATCGTTATTCGGATCCTTCTCCCTTTCTTCACTTATCCAGTGACTTCTCTTCTCCTTCACTCCTTCGGGAGTGAAGATACCATCTTTGACCCCGGCATCTCCAAGCCGTGGGTATCTCAACGGAGTGGAACTTTCGTATGCTTCAATGTTTATCCAAACATCTTGAACGAAAGTCCGATTGAGAATCTCTTTTCCACTTGCTCCCCCAAGGATAAATAAATTCGGGGCGAGTCTAAGCTTTCCGACTCGATACTAAACAAGCGCTTCGTGGGAGGCATCCCATGCTTATCCTTCTATCTTCTTGTCTATTTTCTAATAAAGAGTGAGGAGGGCTTCCTCTTCCATATCTTGTGTTTCGTGGTTGTTTGTGTATGTCCAGGATTGCCCGATAATGAAGACTCTCGTGCTCGTGGTTTGCTTCTCTCCACTCGAGTTTCATCATTCGTTGCTTATCCGATATCCTTAATCTTATCGTTTTACGTTTATCTTTGGCATAATTAATAAACGGCCTTAGGTTTATGTAGGAGAACCCTTACCTTTAAGACATTGAGGACAATGTCTCGTTTTAGTCTGGGGGGGGGGGGGTAATCTTTCGATTTGATTTTTGCCTTGCATTTTTTCCGTCTACTCATGCAATCCCGTTTTTCCTCTAAAAAAATGAAAAAATCCAAAAAAATGAGAAAAATTTAAAAATTTTTTGTGCAAAAATATAATAAATTTTGACATTTTGTTGACTTTCCGCTGGTGAGAGTCGGAATAAAATTCTGACTTGACCGGGCATGTTGAGCCCTAGCTTGTCCCCTTAACCTTTTATAATCTATAAGCTCGTGCTAGTCTTTTACACAAGGAGCTAGAAAATGCGAATTCTTTTCAAGAGTTTGCAAGTTCCCGTATTGACTTTATATATGCATGGCTTGATTATAAGGCTAAGCATTCGCGGATCTTATTATTTAAGATTTTAAATTTGCGAAGAACGAGAAATGATAGAGTTGTTTATAAGTTAGATTGCTAAACGTGGAGTAGTTGGATCTCTTTAGAGCTCATCGAAGTTAATTGTGGCTTCTTGTTCCCATAAGCTTGTTTCACCCAAAAATAGTAATCTAGGAATAATTAAAGCTATTTTGGTTTTGGCGATGATTAGTTTTTATTTCTTCCTTAGAGAATCCTTGCTTATGGAAGTTGGGTACACATCAAGGTACTGCCAGTGTTACGGTGTAATAGACTATTCCATCTTGCCGGCTCGCAACCAATGTTGGGATTGTTATAAAAGCCGTAGGACTTGGGGTTTGGCAACACAAATAATTAATGAATATGATAATGTATAATAATAATCCAAAGCCATAAAAAGTTTTCTACATCTTGCCGGTTCGCAGCCGATGTTGTAGACTTCTAATAAAGGCAGAGGAAAAATTCCAAGGTCATAATAGACTATCACATCTTGCCGGCTCACAACCGATGTTGTGATTGTTATAAAGGGCCAAGGATTAAATACGTTAGTGTGCTTATAAAATGTTATAATGCCAAACTTCGACTCCGGGGGTATCCTAATAAAAGCTTCTGTCTCTGGACTCGTAGATGAGTTGTTTCGGTCGTATATAAAAGGGATATCCTCAAAATCGTGTTAAATCAGAGACCTTGATGTGGACCTCATTTTTGTATGCAACGGTTTTCGAGGGAAGGCTTGGAAACTACCTAGCTTCTAAACTATGTATCTTTATCGGACTAAAAATTATCGAAATGAGAATTTGAAGAAATTCATTTCTCACCAAAAATAAAATAAATAGAGGAAAATAGGAATTTGGGAACGAGAAGTAATACACAATTAACTTTCATGGGTAGTGATAGCAATCTAACTTGTAAATGACAATGATTTTGTTTTTAAGCTTAGTTTGGGGACTCGTGAAAAATCAGGAACGACGAATTTTATCCGTATGGTCACTTCTTTATGAGTCGTGTTTCCTGCTCAATGACCCTAAAAGTTATCGTTAGATAATGATTGTCGACAAAGCCGTCACATGAATAATAAGAAAAATACAAAAATAGAAATAAAAGGAAAAATGGGGAGTTTTTAAAACTTAAGATTTCTTGATCTCTTTTGAAAATTTTGCTACTTTTCAAAGTTAGTAAAAAGAGATTGGAAATTTTCGTTTTCAAAAACGTGTTTTTATAACATTGCATGAGGACATTGCAATAGCTTAGTCTAGGGGATTTTTGTATGTGCTAAAACACATACCTTTTCTTGACCAAATTAAGACCAAAACAACTAAAAACTAACCAAAATGCCAAAGATATTTGTGTTTTTGTGTTTGTTTATGTGCAGGTACGGATATCAAGAAAAAGAGAAAAAAACAAAGCAAAAACGGGGAAAACGAGCACGAGATATGGAAGTGTATTTATAGCCGATGCCGGAAAGCAAAAAGTCAAAGTCAACCCTTGAAGTTTTATCAAATGACAAGAATGGCCCTTGGATATTACTTTTGGAGAGTAGCAGAAATAGTCCCTTGAATTTCAGTAATTGCACTTATGGTCCTTATCAAATTCACTAAATCCTAAAAACACACTTAATCCTAAACCGGATCCATTTTCTTAAATAATAAACCCAATCCATCACACTCTTTACCCAGCCCACTATAACCCTCAAGCCCACCTTTTCCCTCAACCCGAAATTAAACCCACACCCGGTCAACGATTATATCAACTCAGGGTCAAATAAAAAAAATAACACACACACACACACACGCGCCAAAAACTATCCCCAATTTCTACTGTTGTAGAATCCTAATTCACCCGTACCTTAAAAATTACCTCATCCCATTAATAATTACCCAATCATTGGGGTTTCTAGAAGGACCTAACAACAAAGGGGACACGTGTGTGCAGCTGATTGGAGGAGCCACATCACAAAAATGATCTAATGGCTGATATTGAAGCGTAGGGAGCAAGCTTGGATCCAAGGGCCTAGATTGATTGAAGGAAGATGCCCCAGAAGGTTCTATTTGAGGTCATTAGAGCTTAAGTCTATTTGAGGTCATTTAGAATTTGCATCAGTTAGTTAAATTTAGAAGCTTAAACTGCCTCTATAAGCTCAGCATAAGCTGAGCTTATTTGAGATCCCCACTTTGGTATTTTAGAGTAGTCTTTAAGTGTTTGAATCAGTGTGCAAGTGTTGATTGGAGTTGATCATAGTTTAAACTAGTTTTGCGCCAAAATACTTGAATTCTGTCAAGGTTAGTTTAAGCAGTTCAGTTATTGACTGCTGATCTAGGCCCTTAATAAGCTAGCATTTATTTTTAACTTTTGGGCATAATTGGTTTTTAAGTAGCTGGTCATATAAGCTTTAAGTAAGTGCTTTTGGATTTCCCTCAATAGCTTCTATTAGGCTTATAAATCAGCTGCATTACTGCTTGTCACAAACTGTTCTGCCTTAACTTTCAGCTGCATTAAGTACTTTTTGGGCTTATTCTGTGAGCTTATCTGAGCTTATTTAGTTGTTTCTAGTTTCTAGTAGCAAGATTCTTATGTCCCTGTGCTTCTGTTAATTTTTGGCCTTATTAGCTTATTTTTAGCTTATTTTCCAATAGCTTATAGCACTGTTCAGCTTATTTAGGCTTAATTAGTTTCTGAAATTATTTTTCCTAGATTAGTCACTTAATTTTAGCTTTACTCAGAATTTTTCAGATTTTTCCAACTTGTTTTACTATTTAAATAGTTTAAATTAGTTTTTAATTCATAAAAAATAATTAAAAAATCGAAAAAATATTTTTCTTTTTCCCATAATTTTCTTTTGTCATATAGAATGTGGGAAAATTGTTTTCATGCCCGTAGGATTAGTATTGTTCTAATTTCACTTTTACAGTTGCGTTATTACGTAGTTTTTGATTTATTTGCGCGTTTTTAGATTTAATTACGTTTTAGCTTAATTAGTTGTTTCCGTTTGTTATTTCATTATTCGTAGAGTAGAAAAACCAATATATCACTTTTATTACACATATTCACTTCACGAATCACGTCCCGGGAACACAAATTCCATTCGATCTTCGTCGGGACAACGAAACGGGTTTTGCATATTTCTTGTGCAATTTCTTGGACTATAATTTGACATATATCATTCACCCTCACCAAACACACACACCACTGACATAAACCGATCAAAAACCACCGTAACTTCCGGCAGCACAACCTCACCTCCCATTTTTACACTCAGAAATCACACATTCATCAAATTGTGATTCAATTACATAACAAAATGAGTCATTGATCTGTACACAATTCAGCACTTTTATAACAGATCTATAAAAAAAAAAGTAGTGAGTTGGAACTGATCGGAAGGTGAGATGGCAGGAGCGGCGTCAGCGCTGTTCCTATTGGATATAAAAGGATGAGTTTTTGTGTGGCGTGATTACCGTGGTGACGTGTCTGCTCTTCAGGCTGAGTGTTTTTTTACTAAGCTTATTGAAAAAGAGGTATGATTTGAATTGTGTAGGTTAGGTTATATAAGATGTTGTATTCGAGATTCTGATTAAAGATGTAGGAAGCTCATTTTTGAATAGTCGAGAGGACGAGTTACCTGCTTATTGAAATAGAGGTTTTGATTTGTGTAATTTTAGGTTATTTTCAACTGTGTGATTGAATTGTGATTTTCGAGTACAGAAATGTGCTTAAAACTTAGCTTATTATGTGGCTTTAATTGTTTGAGATGCCTGTGTTAGATGTAAGCTGTGATTGAACTGAGATCGTAGTCGAGAGGATGAGTTCGGTGTTTATTTAGATCGATAAGAGATTCTATCATGTGTTCTAGATTCGGTTAGCGTAATTGAAGCTAGAGCGAGTTTATTTTAGGTTATGTGATGTAAAGTTGATTTGATTTGATATGTAAGTGATTAGTTTCTGTATTTAATGATGTATTGAATTGTGATTCAATCGTTTCAGCGTATTGTTTATTATGAAATGTAGTTGATAATTAGAGGAATGGTAGATGATTGAACTGAGATCGTAAAGAGGTTTATATTTGAACCCACACTCATGTTTAAACCCACAAGTGTTTTAGAATATGGTTTAAAAACATAACAAAAACATAACATAAACAAAAAAGTGTACAACCCCATTTTGGACATATATCTAAATGCTAATCATTGATTTTTAACGATTTTTTGTTAAGTATTAAAAGTGTTTTATATAGTTTATATATACTGAATCAATGATTTCTTCACATATAAAAGTGTTCTAGTCCCTTCCCTTTATGTCTAATTTTCTTCACATCCAAGCACCCTCAATCATGGATGATTGACCATTGTAAAACTCACAAAAATACTTTAATGCTATTCTAAACTTAAAGTAATGGTCATAGACTAAGGGATGAAAAGGTATCCTACCGCAAATGACCCCAGCACAGTATAGGGGTTTGATTTTCGTAACATGATATTAGTCTCAGATTTGTTTTCAGCCAGACGATATAACACATGCATGTGAATACATACTAGCTGGATTGGATTTAGCTGTGTGAATTGTAGTGCTATTTATTTATTAAGATTTTTTTTTTTAGCCTGAACTGGAGTGGTCCATAAGTTTCACGCATTTTAGTCATACATTGTTGCACTGATTGATGTTTTGTAAAATATGATGTTCGTTAAAGGAAATTTGATCTTCAAAGAGATGTTTGTGAGTATAGCTGAGGTTTTTATCTGGCAAATCGATTATATCACTAGTACAAGGAACATGAAGGTGATACCTCATATTTTGTATCTACAAAAACAAGTAGCTAACTACAGTCTAACTATCACAGGTGATCCTAATATGTTATTTTGTATCACCGGTGATAACCAATAAGTTATTTTTGTATCACAGGTGATACCCAATAAGTTATTTTGTATCCCATGTGATACCTAATAAGTTATTTTGTATCACACGTGATACCTCATATATTTTCAATCGTTTTGTTACAAAAATTAGCTTGTCCTTCTAAAATGAGACAATGAAGAGGCAATCTGCCATTGTCAAATTCCACATGTCAAATCCATTAGTTAGAATTGGTTGCTTCACTTGGATGGTAGGTAATATGTTATATAAGGTTTTTATGTGACATAAAGTTTGCCGATAAATTAGATTTTTATTTAAATTGCAGGTCTGTTTCTTTCGGCAATTTAGCAGTTCAGTTGTTCGCGCTGATTATCTTACGTTGCGTGAAGCCTTCATCATGGTTAGAAAATTACTAATTTATGTAGCTTATTTCATCCATTTTTATACTTTACAAAAGGCTGCAACTTAAATCCATTTTTTGCAAATCCTGCAGAACCACAACCTAACATCAAACTATGATTTTCACAACTATATGATTCGCTCCATGGAAGAAGAATTTCAAAGGATAGTTGGATTAAGGTAAAAAAAAAACTCCATCTTCTAACAAAATTATAATATTCAACTTTATGACTACTGCCTTGTTAGAAAAGGCTGAAACTTTTGTAATCATTTTTGACACATTTATTAAAAGTGAGGAACAAAAAATTTTGTGTTAACCCAGTCGTTACCCAACTCACCCATTTGCCACCTCTGCTTACTTTCACTTGATTTTGTCTCAAACTAACCTCTTCCTCTCTTGAGGTTGACACAAGCTTATTCTCGTTTTTGTTATTTGCTATTGCCTGCAGCTAGAGTTGATGCAACAGAAGAATTTGAAGCCACATGATTCAACTTTCGCAGCTATATCAGCAGGTTGCAGTAATGGCCTGGAGTTGGATTTGGTCGAGGCATTCTTGGATCAGATGGCCAATTGTCCGAACGCCCGTCCTTATAATAAGCTGCTTGAAGCATGTGACGTGCTGGTTAGTTGGCAAATTTTTACATAAATTTCAAATGTGACTGTCTGTTGCTAGCATTTATTGTAAAATCTCACTTAACTTTTGGCTGCCTGATTTATAAATGAGAGAACATAAATCTCTGAGATGTCAGTTCAACCCATTTACTTATTCAGTGTTGTAAAAAGCGGGTTGTGGCCTTCATGTTGTTTAATGTGGAAGGTACGGAAATATTGTGAGCAAGAATTATGTATTTTTTTAAGGGTTGTTCCCATTGTAAATAGTAGAGATGGAAAAAGGGTTGGGTCACACAAACTAGATAACGGGTCAAAATAGGTATCATTTTGTACGGGTTAAGTCAGAATGTGATATTGACCCGGGAATTTTTTCTTAAGGAACTATGGGTCATAATGATTTTAGAAGTTATACCAATATTGATCAATTTATTTAGCTAGAGTTTTGACCTATTTGGCATGCTCCCCTGTAAGCTGATTATCTTAGAAATGTATGTGCTTGACCCGACAGACACGGAACATAACCCAAATCGACCATTTGACAAGTAAAAGGTTCAAAATTTCCGCTGCTAGTAAATAGGGATTAGGGATAAATGGAAAATGAGGAATATTGAAATGCCTTCTAATTGGGCTCTATACGTTTCTTGCAGGATCTAATCTCTATTTCTGGATTGCTTTAGTTCCTATCACTGTAAGTACTTTTTCCTACACTGTCACAAATCTTGAAACCATAGTTCACTTTACTTGGCTGAACTTTATTTCAAAATTATGTTATGAGTTGTCATCACCCTTTTTATGTTCAGCTAGTTCTACTGTTGGGTGCAAAACAGTAACATGTGATCGCTACTTTGGCATTGGAAAGTGCTGGAATTACTGGTTATTTTACTGAAGCTAGGTTAAAGCCTCGCGATGAGCTTTTCTGGTTCAAGAAGCCACAGTTATTGCTTAGATTAATCCATTTTATTCTGTTTCAGGTGAGCTTTGTTATATCAGCGTCTTTAAAAGTTTTTTGGTTAATTTTCATCATATTTTTACTCGACATGTAACACTAGTATTAATTTTAATTTTCTTTTTAGTATGACGAGTTCGGTTTTTATTTAGCTTGATAAGAGGACTATATTCCGTTAAGTTAGTTTATATGTTATAATTTAATGTATACGCTCTGATTTATGAGGAATTCAGTAAAGTTTCTTGTCTTATAATAAAGTTTGCAATTCCTTCATTGTATGGCATTTATTAATTTTCACTCGTTTATCTTTAATGTTCATGCAGTTGGCATTGAGCTACTCCAGAAGTTTATTCTGATGAGGGAAACTAACTCAAATATCCATATCATAGCTATGGAACCAAAAGACTATCTTTGCTTCAGCCAACTGATGTGTGCATTATCGATCCTGAATACGATGATGCACCTCAAGTCCATGTTCACAGGCCAGAGAAGCCGTTAAAATCCAAAAATGAAGATTCATCAATGTATGCTTCTAACTGTCAACAATATCATACTCATCTTTACTGTTTACATAAAAATACTCATTACTATGCATATGAACCAGGCCTGGCCTAGGATCCTAATATACAAAAAAGCCTGGTCCCAACTCCCAACTGGGAACATTCCTAAAGATTGCAAAATGGACCAATACAGGCCTAGGGTTCTAACAGAGCCCAATCCAAATGTTTGGGCTTGGGCTGAACCCTGATCTTGATCAAATGCTAAGACTAAACAGACCGGGCTTTTGGCTAATGAGGAAAGGGCCTAGGACCAATCTCAGGCCTAGGTCTATTGTGCATCTCTACTCAATAGTGTCACTTTGATATCAGTCCCAGTTCCAACTCTTGGATGCAGATTCAGTCGAAGGTAAAGTTCTATATACCCTATATAACCCCCACTACACACACAAAAAGTTACAATTCAGCTCTTGAGATTTTGTATTAGACTATGTGCTATATTTCAAGTTTAGGATCATTGTAAATCTGTTTATATAGTTATTAAGCTAACTGTGCTTGCTGCAGCTGATCCTTTGGTTGAGATCAACAACTATGATTGCAAAATCATCACTTTGAGAACTGTTTTCGATCACATACGTGAAAAGGCTAAGAGCTTGCCTTCCTTGGCACCCAAATCAACTACTGAATATCTGGCATCTGAGGAAACATTAAGTCTAATTAGAAAACGTACACGCGAGAGGCAGCTTAGACTGAATGACACTACAGAATCTCTAAACCTGACAGACGATTCTAATCCATGTGAAGAGTCAATTGACCCAGACGGAACCACTTCATCCATCATACTAAACGGAGATACAATATTTGAGCATATAAGAAAGAAAGCCAAGAGCTTCCCTCGAGTTGACGAAATCAAGATCACCCGGATCGAATCAGAAATTACAACATAAGTCGTCCGCTTCTTTTTTTAGTATCTTTGTTAATTTTAAATTTCCCAGATTGTGTTGATGAAATTTGAATAAAGACTTATACATTATTGATTATTAATGAGTTTTTATTATTGAGTTTGCGTAGACTGTAGTTACCTACTTACACTATGAGGTATCACCTGTGATATAAAATAATTTATTAGGTATCACCTGTGATACAAAATAACTTATTAGGTATCACCTGTGATACATACAAAATCACACATTGGTTAGTACTGCTAGTTGGTTTTAATGCTGTTCTATGTTAGTGTTTGTTGAAAAGAGTTTGTACTGCTATTGATCAGTTTGTGATATCGGACGACACATACAAGAAGATTTTTTTTTTTTTTTTTTTTTTTTCACAAAAAGTTAAAGGCTAGTATTTGTTACTAGTACCATAAGAAAGTAAAGTGTGAAAAGTGTCAACAGTAAGCTGATATGATAGATAACTGACATAAATATTCACGATCATCACATGAGAAAGTTGATGAATAATTCAATTATAAAGGGTGTTTGAATTGCTATGTCTCTGCTTATGCCGCTGCTTATAAGAAGAAACCTATAAATAAGCACTTCATGAACTAGTGTTTGGGACGGCTTGTTTTAGATTACTTTAAAAAAACATTATCGGGTAGAACAAAGAGCTAGAGGCTGAATTTCTCTTTTATAATGGTTTAAGTATATAACAGTAGATACCTATTGTACAAGAAAGCCTTAAAAAAAAACCTATTGTACAAGAAAATATGCTAATTTTACACCAAAATAAGCAGATGCGAAGTAGTTTGCAAAAACCTCAAAAGGCATATATATCATATAAATAAGCAATGCAAAACAGCATTGTTTACTATTAACCATTCTACTGTAGCTTGTTTCTAACATCAAAACACAATTAACACACATTAAGGGTCATAACTAACCTAAAAATAACTATCACTTTCATCATAAACCTAAATACTACTTATATAAATCGAGTTGAAAATTACTCTATCAAGCCCTAGATCAAACATATAATCAACAAATTGAATGAACTTATATATTAATAAGGTGTTAATGGAACTTACGACGGGATTTATTGATGCATAAAGAGAACAAACCCTAGGAGATTGATAACGAGATATCGATTGAGTTTGCCGGAATGTCGAGATTGGTGTACTCGTCTTGGAAGTTGCGTAGCCTTCGGTAAGTTGTTTATTGAAGAAGAACATTTAGTCGAGAGAAAACAGATAAAATACACGCTTACTGTGTGTGTTTTGAAGGATTGTTTATTAAATTATGGCTTTTATATGGACAAAAATGCCCTTGCAGTGTAAAATATGATTTTAATCTCAACCATTAGATTAATGAAGATGGAGGGAGAGAATTCATCCCTTGGTATGTAAAGAAACTTTTGTTCTCAAATGATCTTTAATCATGAATCTCATGAATATTTTTTTAGAGAGTTAAAAGAAATAGATAGTTGATACCAGTGTCGGATATTTCGAATGAAAAATGATAAAGAGACCTACACCTAAACTTTGAGCCTAAAAATATTATCGTGCCACGTGTTTAAATTTTTCTACTTATTCCGAGACTACCCTTCATATTTAATTAAATTATTTAGTCATCTCATCTTTCCCATGACTTTTGCCATCCTCATTTCCGTATTCTTCAATTCTTCCACCATTACGGTACTGTTATTGCCTTCATATTTTAAAACCCCTATTCTCAAAATCCAATTTGCAAGATATATGCCCCCTGTTTTTTACACATTTATACCCATTGATTGATACTCCAGCTTTTAGTGATGCACATGATGATAATATTGATAGAGTTACAAATATGTTTTCCAGTTTTTTTTGGTCCAGCAAAGTTGTATGCATTTGAGGTTATGATATGTGTTTCAATGTCTTTTTAAATACAGAGATTCATGTGATAGTTGTGTTCATAAAAAAAAGTACTAGTAAGAAGGTAGTAGTATATAAAAAGGAGGAACATAGATATCTGAGAAGGAGAAAGAAGATTAGGCCTGTATATCAATTCCTTGATGATGCCCCTCTGGTTTTCTTTGTATGGGCTACAAAGGAGTTTGTCTAGTGGAAATGTAGTCAGGGATTGGATTTTTCTCCATGGTTGCCTAGGTGATGCTATATGAGTATGCGTCAACTTGAATCAGCTGTATATCCTGAGTTGTAGAAAGTATTGTATAGTTTTCTCTGTTTTTGTATCAGCTTTATGGGCATGTTCATACTAGCTATGTGGAATGTTGTTTGTAATTTGCTGCTGATTTATTAATACAAGTTCACCGTTTCTGGAAAAAAAAAAAAAAAAAAAAAAAGTATGTATTAGAATGGTGTGGTAATTGTTTAAGGTTATATGGTTAGATTGGAGACATGTGGTTCAGAATTGTAACTATAAGTTTTGTTTAATAATTCTTTTGCTAATGCAGGCTCACTCTATCTACATCAGTAACCTGTCCCCGACTACCAAGGATATCAACATCAGTGGTTTCTTTCAAGGGGTCTCCAACGTCGAGCTCGAACACGACGTTCATGGAAACTACCTCCGCTCTGCCAGGGTCTCCTTTGCAACCCAAGAGGCTCTGCAGCAGGTATTATGGGTTGTTTTACAGCTTGTTAGCTAAGTCTTTTTTTTTTCCCCCAACTAACTGTTTTCTTCTATTTACAGGCCCTGACCCTTAGTGGAACTGTGCTCGATGGGAGGCCCGCGATTCTGAGTGTTATTGAGCCAAATGGAGCCAGGACCTCACTCTATGTGCATGTCTCTCAGCTTGCTCCGCAAGCTAAGCATTCTCATGTACGTCTTTGTTGGTTTATAATGTAATTTTATATATTTTTTAATACTAATCTAACAAATGTATAATTTTCTATTGTTTTAATTGCAGGTTTTTGATCATTTTGATCCTTCTGCTATGGTCAAGCCTGTTGTCGTCTGTATTCCGATGGGGCAAGACAACCGTACCATGGGGTTTGCTTTCGTTTTCCTGAAGTCGCTTCTGCTATGGTCAAACAGTCCTGGAGTAACTGTTATTCGCTTACAGCAGATGAAAGTTTGGTCAAGAGCAACTGCAGACCTGAGAGTTTGGTCAAGAGCAGATGAAAGTATCACGTGCAGACCAATAAGTTATTTTTGTATCACAGGTGATACCCAATAAGTTATTTTGTATCCCATGTGATACCTAATAAGTTATTTTGTATCACACGTGATACCTCATATATTTTCAATCGTTTTGTTACAAAAATTAGCTTGTCCTTCTAAAATGAGACAATGAAGAGGCAATCTGCCATTGTCAAATTCCACATGTCAAATCCATTAGTTAGAATTGGTTGCTTCACTTGGATGGTAGGTAATATGTTATATAAGGTTTTTATGTGACATAAAGTTTGCCGATAAATTAGATTTTTATTTAAATTGCAGGTCTGTTTCTTTCGGCAATTTAGCAGTTCAGTTGTTCGCGCTGATTATCTTACGTTGCGTGAAGCCTTCATCATGGTTAGAAAATTACTAATTTATGTAGCTTATTTCATCCATTTTTATACTTTACAAAAGGCTGCAACTTAAATCCATTTTTTGCAAATCCTGCAGAACCACAACCTAACATCAAACTATGATTTTCACAACTATATGATTCGCTCCATGGAAGAAGAATTTCAAAGGATAGTTGGATTAAGGTAAAAAAAAAACTCCATCTTCTAACAAAATTATAATATTCAACTTTATGACTACTGCCTTGTTAGAAAAGGCTGAAACTTTTGTAATCATTTTTGACACATTTATTAAAAGTGAGGAACAAAAAATTTTGTGTTAACCCAGTCGTTACCCAACTCACCCATTTGCCACCTCTGCTTACTTTCACTTGATTTTGTCTCAAACTAACCTCTTCCTCTCTTGAGGTTGACACAAGCTTATTCTCGTTTTTGTTATTTGCTATTGCCTGCAGCTAGAGTTGATGCAACAGAAGAATTTGAAGCCACATGATTCAACTTTCGCAGCTATATCAGCAGGTTGCAGTAATGGCCTGGAGTTGGATTTGGTCGAGGCATTCTTGGATCAGATGGCCAATTGTCCGAACGCCCGTCCTTATAATAAGCTGCTTGAAGCATGTGACGTGCTGGTTAGTTGGCAAATTTTTACATAAATTTCAAATGTGACTGTCTGTTGCTAGCATTTATTGTAAAATCTCACTTAACTTTTGGCTGCCTGATTTATAAATGAGAGAACATAAATCTCTGAGATGTCAGTTCAACCCATTTACTTATTCAGTGTTGTAAAAAGCGGGTTGTGGCCTTCATGTTGTTTAATGTGGAAGGTACGGAAATATTGTGAGCAAGAATTATGTATTTTTTTAAGGGTTGTTCCCATTGTAAATAGTAGAGATGGAAAAAGGGTTGGGTCACACAAACTAGATAACGGGTCAAAATAGGTATCATTTTGTACGGGTTAAGTCAGAATGTGATATTGACCCGGGAATTTTTTCTTAAGGAACTATGGGTCATAATGATTTTAGAAGTTATACCAATATTGATCAATTTATTTAGCTAGAGTTTTGACCTATTTGGCATGCTCCCCTGTAAGCTGATTATCTTAGAAATGTATGTGCTTGACCCGACAGACACGGAACATAACCCAAATCGACCATTTGACAAGTAAAAGGTTCAAAATTTCCGCTGCTAGTAAATAGGGATTAGGGATAAATGGAAAATGAGGAATATTGAAATGCCTTCTAATTGGGCTCTATACGTTTCTTGCAGGATCTAATCTCTATTTCTGGATTGCTTTAGTTCCTATCACTGTAAGTACTTTTTCCTACACTGTCACAAATCTTGAAACCATAGTTCACTTTACTTGGCTGAACTTTATTTCAAAATTATGTTATGAGTTGTCATCACCCTTTTTATGTTCAGCTAGTTCTACTGTTGGGTGCAAAACAGTAACATGTGATCGCTACTTTGGCATTGGAAAGTGCTGGAATTACTGGTTATTTTACTGAAGCTAGGTTAAAGCCTCGCGACGAGCTTTTCTGGTTCAAGAAGCCACAGTTATTGCTTAGATTAATCCATTTTATTCTGTTTCAGGTGAGCTTTGTTATATCAGCGTCTTTAAAAGTTTTTTGGTTAATTTTCATCATATTTTTACTCGACATGTAACACTAGTATTAATTTTAATTTTCTTTTTAGTATGACGAGTTCGGTTTTTATTTAGCTTGATAAGAGGACTATATTCCGTTAAGTTAGTTTATATGTTATAATTTAATGTATACGCTCTGATTTATGAGGAATTCAGTAAAGTTTCTTGTCTTATAATAAAGTTTGCAATTCCTTCATTGTATGGCATTTATTAATTTTCACTCGTTTATCTTTAATGTTCATGCAGTTGGCATTGAGCTACTCCAGAAGTTTATTCTGATGAGGGAAACTAACTCAAATATCCATATCATAGCTATGGAACCAAAAGACTATCTTTGCTTCAGCCAACTGATGTGTGCATTATCGATCCTGAATACGATGATGCACCTCAAGTCCATGTTCACAGGCCAGAGAAGCCGTTAAAATCCAAAAATGAAGATTCATCAATGTATGCTTCTAACTGTCAACAATATCATACTCATCTTTACTGTTTACATAAAAATACTCATTACTATGCATATGAACCAGGCCTGGCCTAGGATCCTAATATACAAAAAAGCCTGGTCCCAACTCCCAACTGGGAACATTCCTAAAGATTGCAAAATGGACCAATACAGGCCTAGGGTTCTAACAGAGCCCAATCCAAATGTTTGGGCTTGGGCTGAACCCTGATCTTGATCAAATGCTAAGACTAAACAGACCGGGCTTTTGGCTAATGAGGAAAGGGCCTAGGACCAATCTCAGGCCTAGGTCTATTGTGCATCTCTACTCAATAGTGTCACTTTGATATCAGTCCCAGTTCCAACTCTTGGATGCAGATTCAGTCGAAGGTAAAGTTCTATATACCCTATATAACCCCCACTACACACACAAAAAGTTACAATTCAGCTCTTGAGATTTTGTATTAGACTATGTGCTATATTTCAAGTTTAGGATCATTGTAAATCTGTTTATATAGTTATTAAGCTAACTGTGCTTGCTGCAGCTGATCCTTTGGTTGAGATCAACAACTATGATTGCAAAATCATCACTTTGAGAACTGTTTTCGATCACATACGTGAAAAGGCTAAGAGCTTGCCTTCCTTGGCACCCAAATCAACTACTGAATATCTGGCATCTGAGGAAACATTAAGTCTAATTAGAAAACGTACACGCGAGAGGCAGCTTAGACTGAATGACACTACAGAATCTCTAAACCTGACAGACGATTCTAATCCATGTGAAGAGTCAATTGACCCAGACGGAACCACTTCATCCATCATACTAAACGGAGATACAATATTTGAGCATATAAGAAAGAAAGCCAAGAGCTTCCCTCGAGTTGACGAAATCAAGATCACCCGGATCGAATCAGAAATTACAACATAAGTCGTCCGCTTCTTTTTTTAGTATCTTTGTTAATTTTAAATTTCCCAGATTGTGTTGATGAAATTTGAATAAAGACTTATACATGATTGATTATTAATGAGTTTTTATTATTGAGTTTGCGTAGACTGTAGTTACCTACTTACACTATGAGGTATCACCTGTGATATAAAATAATTTATTAGGTATCACCTGTGATACAAAATAACTTATTAGGTATCACCTGTGATACATACAAAATCACACATTGGTTAGTACTGCTAGTTGGTTTTAATGCTGTTCTATGTTAGTGTTTGTTGAAAAGAGTTTGTACTGTTATTGATCAGTTTGTGATATCGGACGACACATACAAGAAGATTTTTTTTTTTTTTTTTTTTTTTTTTTTTTTTTTTTTTTTTTTTTTTCACAAAAAGTTAAAGGCTAGTATTTGTTACTAGTACCATAAGAAAGTAAAGTGTGAAAAGTGTCAACAGTAAGCTGATATGATAGATAACTGACATAAATATTCACGATCATCACATGAGAAAGTTGATGAATAATTCAATTATAAAGGGTGTTTGAATTGCTATGTCTCTGCTTATGCCGCTGCTTATAAGAAGAAACCTATAAATAAGCACTTCATGAACTAGTGTTTGGGACGGCTTGTTTTAGATTACTTTAAAAAAACATTATCGGGTAGAACAAAGAGCTAGAGGCTGAATTTCTCTTTTATAATGGTTTAAGTATATAACAGTAGATACCTATTGTACAAGAAAGCCTTAAAAAAAACCTATTGTACAAGAAAATATGCTAATTTTACACCAAAATAAGCAGATGCGAAGTAGTTTGCAAAAACCTCAAAAGGCATATATATCATATAAATAAGCAATGCAAAACAACATTGTTTACTATTAACCATTCTACTGTAGCTTGTTTCTAACATCAAAACACAATTAACACACATTAAGGGTCATAACTAACCTAAAAATAACTATCACTTTCATCATAAACCTAAATACTACTTATATAAATCGAGTTGAAAATTACTCTATCAAGCCCTAGATCAAACATATAATCAACAAATTGAATGAACTTATATATTAATAATGTGTTAATGGAACTTACGAGGGGATTTGTTGATGCATAAAGAGAACAAACCCTAGGAGATTGATAACAAGACATCGATTGAGTTTGCCGAAATGTCGAGATTGGTGTACTCGTCTTGGAAGTTGCGTAGCCTTCGGTAAGTTGTTTATTGAAGAAGAACATTTAGTCGAGAGAAAACAGATAAAATACACGCTTACTGTGTGTGTTTTGAAGGATTGTTTATTAAATTATGGCTTTTATATGGACAAAAATGCCCTTGCAGTGTAAAATATGATTTTAATCTCAACCATTAGATTAATGAAGATGGAGGGAGAGAATTCATCCCTTGGTATGTAAAGAAACTTTTGTTCTCAAATGATCTTTAATCATGAATCTCATGAATATTTTTTTAGAGAGTTAAAAGAAATAGATAGTTGATACCAGTGTCGGATATTTCGAATGAAAAATGATAAAGAGACCTACACCTAAACTTTGAGCCTAAAAATATTATCGTGCCACGTGTTTAAATTTTTCTACTTATTCCGAGACTACCCTTCATATTTAATTAAATTATTTAGTCATCTCATCTTTCCCATGACTTTTGCCATCCTCATTTCCGTATTCTTCAATTCTTCCACCATTACGGTACTGTTATTGCCTTCATATTTTAAAACCCCTATTCTCAAAATCCAATTTGCAAGATATATGCCCCCTGTTTTTTACACATTTATACCCATTGATTGATACTCCAGCTTTTAGTGATGCACATGATGATAATATTGATAGAGTTACAAATATGTTTTCCAGTTTTTTTTGGTCCTGCAAAGTTGTATGCATTTGAGGTTATGATATGTGTTTCAATGTCTTTTTAAATACAGAGATTCATGTGATAGTTGTGTTCATAAAAAAAAGTACTAGTAAGAAGGTAGTAGTATATAAAAAGGAGGAACATAGATATCTGAGAAGGAGAAAGAAGATTAGGCCTGTATATCAATTCCTTGATGATGCCCCTCTGGTTTTCTTTGTATGGGCTACAAAGGAGTTTGTCTAGTGGAAATGTAGTCAGGGATTGGATTTTTCTCCATGGTTGCCTAGGTGATAGTATATGAGTATGCTATATCTAGAAGAATTGTCAACTTGAATCAGCTGTATATCCTGAGTTGTAGAAAGTATTGTATAGTTTTCTCTGTTTTTGTATCAGCTTTATGGGCATGTTCATACTAGCTATGTGGAATGTTGTTTGTAATTTGCTGCTGATTTATCAATACAAGTTCACCGTTTCAGGAAAAAAAAAAAAAAAAAAAGTATGTATTAGAATGGTGTGGTAATTGTTTAAGGTTATATGGTTAGATTGGAGACATGTGGTTCAGAATTGTAACTATAAGTTTTGTTTAATAATTCTTATGCTAATGCAGGCTCACTCTATCTACATCAGTAACCTGTCCCCGACTACCAAGGATATCAACATTAGGGGTTTCTTTCAAGGGGTCTCCAACGTCGAGCTCGAACACGGCGTTCATGGAAACTACCTCCGCTCCGCCAGGGTCTCCTTTGCAACCCAAGAGGCTCTACAGCAGGTATTATGGGTTGTTTTACAGCTTGTTAGCTAAGTCTTCTTTTTTTCCCCAACTAACTGTTTTCTTCTATTTATAGGCCCTGACCCTTAGTGGAACTGTGCTCGATGAGAGGCCCGCGATTCTGAGTGTTATCGAGTCAAATGGAGCCAGGACCTCACTCTATGTGCATGTCTCTCAGCTTGCTCCGCAAGCTAAGCAATCTCTACTACATTTCCACTAGAGAAACTCCTTTGTAGCCCATACAAAGCTTATTAGCAACTGCAAATACGGACGTTGGAATCAGATGCTTAAAAACAACAAAGTTAGAGCATCAAATTCCTCAAAGAAACATTAAACGACAATAAGCATAAACTTTCCTTTCCCTTTGTGACATTTACATATTCGTTAGTACGACTAAATTGGTTGTTACAAATGATTCTTAATAGTAATATGAAACTTCGTTCGGTATCATTTAAATCACTTATAGAATCTTTTATCTTTCTCAAACGTACGAATAAGACCCACAGAATAGAAAAAAAAAACATGTCTGAAAGTTACATCGCTATTATGAGATGTCATTGCTTTTCCATTCGTGTTGGTAGATTTATCCAACTAACCATAACTGTTTACCAAGAATGAGATACCGTTGATATACACGATACTTGATCAGATTCTAATTGTTTGATGTCGTTCTCCTAATATCTACTAAAGGACAATTGTTATTCAATCCGAAGCATATTCTTTTTCTGAACAAATAGTCTGAAGAATATTCAAGAGCTATCTTTTAAAAATTTGAAGCAAGACATGTATGCCAAGCAAGACGGGCTGAAGGGGATAAATTCGGCATAAGAAACGTTTTCCTTGCTACAATGTTGGAGACAAATATAAACTCTTTCTAGTAAAACTAAGAGTTTCTATTCTAAAATGACATATCTTGATCCGTTGATCATTCTAGCCAGAGGTCCACAAAACCAAGTCACCAGGTTGAACGAGAATGGCACACTGTGAGAAGGGCAGAAGGCCTTGTTACGTAAAAACAGTTACTACCCTCATGGACAAATTGCTCTCAACCACCGATGACCATTCACCTTAACAACTTGGCTACATTTCAACCTCTTGGCCTAATTCATCTGATAAACATCCAACTATTTTGATGAACGTGGCACATAACGCAAGAAACTAAATTTTTTAAATAGGGTTCATATAATACAGCCAAATAAACATTTTACCAGGACACCTAAGACCTAACTGAATCAAAATGAAGCCAGCAAAAATGCTGGCAGCAAGAGCATGACATTCAAAAAGAAGATATATCTACACTAGGCAAGTAAAGAAGATAAACCACGTTGTGATTCAAAGGGAGAGTAAATTACCCTCAAGCACCACCGTTGCAGCCCATCCCACCAGCAAACAGTCCTGGAGTAACTGTTATTCGCTTACAGCAGATGAAAGTTTGGTCAAGAGCAACTGCAGACCTGAAGTCAGCAAGCGATTTCCTTAAGTAGCTTGCTGACTTCAGGTCTGCAGTTGCTCTTGACCAAACTTTCATTTGCTGTAAGCGAATAACAGTTACTCCAGGACTGTTTGACCATAGCAGAAGCGACTTCAAGAAAACGAAAGCAAACCCCATGGTACGGTTGTCTTGCCCCAGCGGATCACAGACGACAACAGGCTTGAACATAGCAGAAGGATCAAAATGATCAAAAACCTGCAATTAAAACAATAGAAAATTATTCAGTTGTTAGATTAGTATTAAAAAATATATAACATTACATTATAAACCAACAAAGACGTACATGAGAATGCTTAGCTTGCGGAGCAAGCTGAGAGACATTCACATAGAGTGAGGTCCTGGCTCCATTTGGCTCAATAACACTCAGAATCGCGGGCCTCCCATCGAGCACAGTTCCACTAAGGGTCAGGGCCTGTAAATAGAAGAAAACAGTTAGTTGGGGAAAAAAAAAAGACTTACCTAACAAGCTGTAAAACAACCCATAATACCTGCTGCAGAGCCTCTTGGGTTGCAAAGGAGACCCTGGCGGAGCGGAGGTAGTTTCCATGAACGTCGTGTTCGAGCTCGACGTTGGAGACCCCTTGAAAGAAACCCCTGATGTTGATATCCTTGGTAGTCGGGGACAGGTTACTGATGTAGATAGAGTGAGCCTGCATTAGCAAAAGAATTATTAAACAAAACTTATAGTTACAATTCTGAACCACATGTCTCCAATCTAACCATATAACCTTAAACAATTACCACACCATTCTAATACATTTTTTTTTCCTGAAACGGTGAACTTGTATTGATAAATCAGCAGCAAATTACAAACAACATTCCACATAGCTAGTATGAACATGCCCATAAAGCTGATACAAAAACAGAGAAAACTATACAATACTTTCTACAACTCAGGATATACAGCTGATTCAAGTTGACCATTCTTCTAGATATAGCATACTCATATACTATCACCTAGGCAACCATGGAGAAAAATCCAATCCCTGACTAGACAAACTCCTTTGTAGCCCATACAAAGAAAACCAGCGAGGCATAATGGATCAAAACTCCTGGGTCTCAATATGCAAAGAGCTACATTTCCAATTAACCTCATATGCATAGAGTTTCCCAAGGATACATGACTACATTTCCCAATCTATAGTTCTCCCACACCTGAAAGAACTAAGAGACTACCATTGTTTCTGGAAACCTACTCTATGTGACTGTGTACTAAGCTAATACATACTTGTCTGAAACAACAACAACTACTTATACCAGGGAACCACATTAACCAAACATCACTACACCTAAAAACAGCTATTTTCACATAAAAATATCAAATATACCGAATAGGATCTATAAATCAGTATAAAAAAATATATTAATCAGTAAACAAACATTTAAATAAATTAAGGATTTAAGAGATCGAACCATTTCGTTGTTTTGTTCTTTCAAAGAGCGCCAGGGGTGAGGAGTGATGATACTTTTTGATAGTGATCGATTATATAAGCCAAGTTTTTAGGGTTTTTTTTTTTTACTTAGTGGGCTTTAGTCCACTAAGCAAATGTTGGGTTAAAAGTAAATTTTACCACACCAAGTATCACTTACAGAAGAAAATAAAAAAAATAAAAAATGTTCTTGGAGAAGAAAAGAAAATTTTTTTTTTTTTTTTGAAAAGTGTTACTTTACTTTTATTTATTAAAAAACTAAAATACAATGTAAATCAATCTTTTATATACACATGTCAAATATCATACCAGGACCGAATAGGACTGGGTGTGCAAAAAAATTTGATATATTTCGATCAAAAATAAAAAATTAACACTACATTGGAAATGAGATTCCAGCGTTCCGTCCCTAATAACCTCCTCAAAAGCTCAATTTGATAAGTTAACATGCCATAAACAATTAATTTTTCATCATGTGTTTATCATATTTGTACCTCGTTGTATACAAAATCAAAACTTCCAAAAGTAAATCTTTATCCAATCTAAATGGGAATATCGATTGGGAGCATATTAGAAAATTTTCTCCATGTTTTCCCTTTGACATACCCGGATGCAAAAATATACAACGGCTGAATATAAGTGTTTTAGGTTTGTATGTTTAGAAAATGCTAATTAGGTTTATCTTTATATATTAGTGGGGTAATCAACCCTAATAATGGCCTTTTCCTTTTCCAGCCCATTTATACCTAAAGCCCAAGAGAAGTTATTTTTTCTTAATAATGTTTCTTTCTTCCTGAATAACAACTAATTTATTTAATACTACTGGTAGTATCGATTCACAACTACACTTATGGCAATTTCTCATGCATATAAATATTCCAACCAATTAGCTAATCTCTCATGAATACACTAATTAGGCTTCTAGCTTCTCACGATATACCACCAATAATTTGAGTAATATACATGGCTAACTAACGTGGTAAAAGGCAAGGCCTCTTTTGCTCCTACAATTGCGTTAACTTAATAGTTAATGTGCATAAATTTGGCTTCATATGGTGCATAATAATTTATAAAATATGGTTTACTTTTGCTAACATGGTGCCAACACCCCCTTAACAAGGTTCATATGTTAATGTAAAAGATATATGTTAATAGAGGATTTGGTTACCATTTCGACTCAAAACTGGTTCTTGTTTAGACTTTAGTTGCAATGACATAACTTAAGATCAATGTTTATTTGGTGTACGTACAGATTGCCATATTGAATGATGTTGTTTAGTTTGTTAGTTTTGTGGATATAAAATTAATAAAGTATGACCGGATTCGAACACGAGACTTCGGGATTGCACACTTTACGTATAAGTTTCAATATTTTAATAATTAATATAATTAGTTATGTTTAATTATTAAATTCACAAACAAACACTTAATGGACGTTAGTACTTAACGGGAATTAACTAACGGGTGTTAAAAGAGAAGAGATACAAATATATGCAAACAAGCCAAGAAAGATCTAGAATCCCTTGGGGAATCCTATATTCGGCCAAACAAGGAGGTAGGGGAGTCCGACTCCAACTTGGACTCCAAGATTGCTCTAGTATAAATACAAACCCTTTGTATTCATTCTAAACTAATCTTGGATCCTTGTAAACCCTAACTTCTCTTCTCCTCTCCTCCCTTTGAGCTTAAACGATCGAACCTCCTCCTAAAACCCTTAGGATCGATTTTTTAAGCTTAAACATAAGTGTTTGGTTTGTTTGTGATTCAAGAACCTAGCTTTTCTCATTGAAACGCTTGTAATACGTGTGTACAAGAACGAAGAACAAACACATCATTGTTTGTTGATTATTGGCAATTCGACTAGGGTTAGCCGAATTTTATAAACCCTAATTTTTAGGGTTTAGGGTTCTTGTTCAATTGATTCTTGATCTATTGATTTATTGTTTCGCTAGAAATCATTAAGGTACGCATATTCTTTTAATTCGGTTAATTTATTACAAGTATTTGATCTTTACTTCTTCTGCATGCTTTGATGATGTTTACATGTTTATGTATAATTGTTATGATATAAATTCCAACATAGTTCAAATACCTAATAAGCAATTAAGCACTGAGATAGATAGAGAAAGACTTTCTCTTTGACACCTAGCTTATTGTTAGTAGTTTCAAACAACCAGATAGATCGACTAGCTAGCTAAGCATTCAGGATAAACTGCTAAAGTGAAACAAATTTGTGTATAGTTGTAAACCTTCAAAGGGTAAACCAACTAACTTGCATATCTATGTCGCTCAGCTTTTAAGAAAGTTATAAATGGCTATGTACGCCAATATATTCAATATCAAACTTTTGGACAAATTCATTATCAAATGTACGTATGTACAGGGACGGACCCAGTAGGGAGCCGGGTGTGGCACGGGCTACACTCGATTTTAGGTCACGAATTGTAAATTATTTCCAAAATATGTATTTTTTTTGTATGTGCAACCCCCATTTTTGCTAATAAATTCCTTATAGTATAACTTTAGTACTAATAGTCATAAACGAAAATTTGTGCAACACCCTATAAAAAAATCTTGTGTCCGTCTCTGTGTATGTACGCCTATATTGTAATTTGTAATCTTAGAAAACCAAATGGAATGTGGAGTTAAGAAACTAAAAAGGATCTTAGAGCATAGGGTGTGGTCACAAAATGTTGTGTCATTTTCGACGTGGCAAGCCAAATGGCGCCGCCGTTTCAGCGCCACTACACTGCCCCCTTCCGGCGCCAAATGGGTTTAAACTAAATATTTTTTTCTTTAATATCAAAAGGTTCTTGATGGCTTTGTAAGTTTGTACTACTACATTCGACTCGTTCATTTTCCCTTCAATAACTTCAATTCCGTGACAGAAAATATGTAGTTGAATCAAACATATCTAGCGAAAAGAAAGATGATCACTAGACTTTCTAAAATGAACCCAGACCATCTCCAACGTATGCAACTATGCATCATCCCATCAAATGTGGTGTTTTAATGCAAAAATCTATCTTCAACTAAGACTGCATATTTAGTGTTATTTTTTGTTAGTTTCAACCATTCCTTAACATATTTCTACACCAAATTATTTTATTATCATTTTGTTGCATAACCAAATTAGAAGTTTACAATTAATGTAAACAAAAAAAAAAAGTATTTTAAGTTCACCGATACCTTCGAAATGAGTAAAATATCGATATGTTAAATAACTAAACTATCATATTCACTTTTTATTGTTAATTTTGTATACAATGTTAAAACATGATTAAAATTTTTAGTGGGAGTTAAGATTATATGATTTTAGTTTGTATGTAACGTATTTTAATCTAGAAAATAAAAAAAGTTGTACAATAATAAACGAGATAGAAAATGATTAAGATGACTAATTTGTGTGCCTAACTATATGCCTGAAAGAGAGATTGAGACATATGTTAAGATCAATGGTAAATTTTAAGAGAGAAAATAACCAAAACATGTGTCAAGAGTTGAATCGAGTATGCATAAAAGTTAGTCATGTTATTAGGCTGGACACACTCTTGACCCGAAGTGACCTAGGTCACCGGCTGTCACGTCAGCTTTCTCTCTCCGGCGACCAGAAGCGACCCACCTGCCACACTCTGTGACCGATTTTTTTTAATCAAACATTTAAAATAAACTTAAAATTCATTAATAATAAAAACATTACAATACGGAATTAAAAACATTACAATACGGAATTATTCAAATAACAAGAATTCTTCATCGTCTTCCTGGGGAATTACGGAATTACAATACGGAATTATTCAAATAAAAAAAAAAAAAAAAAAAAAAAAAAAATTACAAGAATTCTTCATCGTCTTCCTCAGCGTCACCATCACTACCGTCGTCGTTTTCATTCCCTTGATTGACTTGATTTCTACGATTTCTCCAAATGTGTTCAACCAAATCAGATTTTAAGTTTATATGAGTTGATGAGTCTACAATCTCCTGGGTAACTACTAACGATTCTTCAGGCGTTCTTAAGAGATCGTGATCCTGATGGCCCTCACCTTCGAACCATGTAGGACATATCGCTATTCCCTTGTGCCGAATGATCATATTATGTAATATGATACATGTATACATAATATCCCGGAGATCGTTTTTGTATAGCCCTCGAGCTGAAACTTTAAGCATTTTCCACTTTTTCTTCAACACACCAAAAGCCCGTTCCACATCTTTCCTTGCTGCTTCGTGCTTCCTCTTGTACAATATTCTTTTTTCATCACCCGTGGGAGGATTTGAAATGGACTTAATAAGCACGGACCATTGTGGATATATCCCGTCAGTAAGATAATATCCCCTTTTATATTCTACATCGTTAGCCTCGAATTCAAGGTCTGGTGCTCTCCCAGATTTGATGTCATTGAAAACTGGTGAACGACGTAAAACGTTTACGTCGTTATTCATACCGGAGACACCAAAGAACGCATGCCAAATCCATAAATCTTGGGAGGCGACGGCTTCCAATAAAATGAATGGATGTGGCCCATGATCACCCCTAGCATATTGACCTCTCAAAGAATTTGGGCAATTCTCCCACTCCCAACTTGTACAATCAATGCTTCCCATCATCCCAGGAAACCCATCATTATGCTCGTGATGAGCATATAATCTTTCAAGATCAGTATACGTGGGCTTTCGCAAATACTCAGCAGCGTATAACTCGATGATAGTTGTGCAAAACATACGGAGACATTTACGGGATGTTGTTGCAGCTATTGCCAGATTCTCGTCAAGAGAATCAGGAACGGCCGCGTATCCCAATTGACGAATTGCCGCAGTACACTTGACTAATGGGCTAATACTAACTGCGCCCATAGTGTCAACAGTTTGTTGAAAATAAGGAGAATGGTCGGTTACCTCTCGAACAATTTGTGTGAAAAGTTCTCGGCTCATTCGGAATCGTCGAGAGAATGTTCTTTCGTCGAACTGCGGGTTTTCGGAGAAGTATGCCGCCACTAAACGATTATGAGCACCTTCATGATCCCTGTGTAAGTACCTTGGTGAAACTTTTGGCTGTGATACCTAGTAAGCGTTCCAACAATACTTCGTGAACTCAAGAAACTGACTCTCAACTTCCTCATCATCGGAAGACGAAGAACCGAATAATTGCTCGAACACAAAAAACCTAGGATAAACTATCAAAGATGTATTTTAAAGGGTTGTAACATTAGGTGTAAGGGTATGATAAACACGGTTTGTTGGATAAAGGAAAATTATATTAATTTTTAGTCGTATAATTTTCTTTTCTTCTCCAAGAACATTTTTTATTTTTTTTTTATTTTCTTCCGTAATTGATACTCAGTGTGGTAAAATTGAATTTGGGTTTGATTTTACTTTTAACCCAACATTTGCTTAGTGGACTAAAGCCCACTAAGTAAAAAAAAAAAACCCTAAAAAAAAAAAAAAAAAAAAAAAAAAAAAAAAAACCCTAAAAACTTGGCTTATATAATGATCACTATCAAAAAGTATCATCACTCTTCACCCCTGGCGCTCTTTGAAAGAACAAAACAACGAAATGGTTCGATCTCTTAAATCCTTAATTTATTTAAATGTTTTTTTACTGATTAATATATTTTTTTATACTGATTTATAGATTCGTATTTCTAAAGCGCCCTATTTGGTATATTTGATATTTTTATGTGAAAATAGCTGTTTTTAGGTATAGTGATGTTTGGTTAATGTGGTTCTCTGGTATAAGTAGTTTTTGTTGTTGTTGTTGTTTCAGACAAGTATGTATTAGCTTAGTACACAGTCACATAGAATAGGTTTCCATAAACAATGGTAGTCTCTTAGTTCTTTCAGGTGTGGAAGAACTATAGATTGGGAAATGTAGTCATGTATCCTTGGGAAACTCTATGCAGATGAGGTTAATTGGAAATGTAGCTCTTTGCATATTGAGACCCAGGAGTTTTGATCCATTCCTTGATGATGCCCCTCTGGTTTTCTTTGTATGGGCTAAAAAGGAGTTTGTCTAGTGGAAATGTAGTCAGGGATTGGATTTTTCTCCGTGGTTGCCTAGGTGATAGTACATGAGTATGCTATATCTAGAAGAATGGTCAACTTGAATCAGCTGTATATCCTGAGTTGTAGAAAGTATTGTATAGTTTTCTCTGTTTTTGTATCAGCTTTATGGGCATGTTCATACTAGCTATGTGGAATGTTGTTTGTAATTTGCTGCTGATTTATTAATACAAGTTCACCGTTTCAGGAAAAAAAAAAGTATGTATTAGAATGGTGTAGCAATTGTTTAAGGTTATATGGTTAGATTGGAGACATGTGGTTCACAATTGTAACTATAAGTTTTGTTTAATACATTAAATAATCCATCTACTGTGTTTCTTTTGCTAATGCAGGCTTACTCTATCTACATCAGTAACCTGTCCCCGACTACCAAGGATATCAACATCAGGGGTTTCTTTCAAGGGGTCTCCAACGTCGAGCTCGAACACGACGTTCATGGAAACTACCTCCGCTCCGCCAGGGTCTCTTTTGCAACCCAAGTGGCTCTGCAGTAGGTATAATGGGTTGTTTCCATAGGCGTAAGCACCTAGGATAAACTATCAAAGAGGTCTTTTAAAGGGTTGTAACGTTAGGTGTAAGGGTATGATAAACACGGTTTGTTGGATAAAGGGAAATTTACTGGTGGCAAGTCAATTATCTTGGTCAATTACATGTACAATGAGGCATTGCTAAGCCAAGACTCGACTCGACTCGCTAACTACTAACTCTTTTTGTATTTTCTTGACACTATTTTGACTTAAACATAAATAAAAGATGCGGATGGTAGCCCGTATGTTTTTTTTCTATTTTCTTTTTCTATTTTTTTTTCTTCATACACTCTTACTCTACCATCCAAAATAATACATCAAAGGGAGCTTGCATCCTCCCTGCACTTGAACTTTTACATACTTTACACATAACTATTCTAACGACCCCAATCAAGAAAATTAAAACATTTGGAGTACTTTAAACGCTATCGTATATAAGGGTTAATGATTTCCCCTTTCACTCCATAACGACTAGTACTTTTACCCATGAGTCCCAATCATCCAAAAATTGTATTTACAAGATATGACTCAACTTAGCAACCATGTAACCAATTAGACAATTGACAAAAGGGTTTAAACAAATATGTTGTAACAATAACGCACTAAAAATGAGTGCATACAAGGTAGGCAAAGGCGATTTGGGTGTACATTTGGGGGTGGATTGTAAACAAATTCCTCCTTCAAGTAACCGGAATGTGCTATTCAGAATTTCTTCCTTTCGGTCTTTCCAATCACTTAAAGTTAGAAACGAAAAAGATAGGCTCTGAGGGGTGTACTAGGGGTATCGTGTACTAAAAATGAGTACATCGCAAAGGTGTGGGAAAATTACTTGACCGATGTAGCCAATATAATTATAATACAGGTTTAAAACAAGGGTTATCCTAATGCCTCTTATCATATAGCAAATCCTAACTACACGAATGTAGTCTCACTAGCGGTCTCGGGATGCATCACAAACGCAAGTTCTAGAATCTATATACTACCGGCACACTCGTAAGCATCAAAGATGGATGCTTTTTCCTAATAATCTAAAGGCGAACCTCACATTTTTGGGGTGAAAATTTTTGAGTGGAAGGGTTTTTGTGCTAGCTATATAATTCTTATCCATGAGACGCTTATTAAGACTTAAGTTTCACTCCTATATGTTGTAAAAATTTTTAAATTTGGTGCTAAAATTTCCCTAACAAGTATTTCTTTTAGTTTTATTACGCATTTACTCTTAAACAAAACAAAAATCAAGTGGAGTTGTAGTTTCTAAGGTATCCCATTTTACCCTCCCTACACTTAAATCGAACATTGTCCTCAATGTTCCTAAAAAAGCATAAAAATATGATAAAAGACAGAAAGAAACTAGTAATCCCCTGATTTGCTCGGCATTAACGATGTGAAAACACGGTTAAATCCTCCTCCAAGAAAATAATCTTCAATTAAAGCTTATCCAACTTCTTCTTTATCTTCTTGTCCAATATAACCTGTAATTCATTAAGAAAATGAAACACAAAACCTCGCATAAAATCATTGGTAAATACTACACATATAAAAATTAAATCCTAGAAAGCAATGTAAGATATAATGCTTGCAAAATAAATATTTACAGATTCCTGGAAAGTTAAAAATTCTGGAAATTTTTCAAAAATTTGAGTTCCAGCTGAAAAACAAAATTCTGGAAAACTGTGCAGCTACAGTACCTGACGCTGTCAGGTTGTAAAGCCTGGCGCCGTCAGTACTGATCTGACATAAATTTTACGTTTTGTTTTTAGAAAATTTCTGGAAAAATTTGATAATTAAAACCTGGAAATTTTGTGAAATATTCATTGTGACTCGATACAAGCATTTGACTCAAACAAAAACACTAATATATATTCTAAATCAATAATTATTAACATTCATGTTCGAATTTTGTTCTTGTAAACAAATATGTACTTCCCTACACTTATCTTTTTGTGAAATACCTTTATATGTAGTTAATACAAAGTTAAAAACAAAATAAAACATTTTCACAAAATTATTCGAAACACGAAAGATAAACAACTAAAGATGAAGTATATATGAAATCAAATAAAACAAACAAACAATCAAACAATTAAAAAGCTTGGTTGCCTCCCAAGAAGCGCTGTTCTTTATTAATGAGTCTTGTAGCTAGACTCAAAGTCACGCCCTATTACGTGACTCCATCCTCGAAGACAATGTCTTCCTCATTAACTAAGTCATTGATGCCTTCATGATAGTGCTTAACTCGTTGTATGTTCACCGTGAATTCCCTATTCTCGTGATCAATTAACAACACAGCTCCCGTATTTGATGAAATTTTCACCGTGAAGGGTCCACACCACCTAGACTTAAGCTTGCCGGGAAATAATCTCAACCTAGAGTTGTACAGAAGTACTTTATCCCCCTCCGAGAATTCCTTAGGGCTTTTAATTTGTTGATCGTGCCATTTTTTAGCCCTCTCTTTTTACGTTATTGACGATTCATAGGCCTTGAGCCTCAATTCGTCAAGCTCCTGAAGTTGCAAGAACCTATTCGTTCCAGATACTGTATAGTCCATGTTACAAGCCTTTAGTGCCCAATATGCCTTGTGCTCCAATTCGACCGGAAGGTGGCATGCCTTACCATAGACTAAACGAAATGGAGTCGTCCCAATAGGTGACTTATAGGCCGTACTAAATGCCCATAAAGCTTCATCTAGCTTGAATGACCAATCCTTCCTATTTTGATTAACCGTTTTTTCCAATATACGTTTTATTGCTCGATTGGTATTTTCAACTTGCCCATTAGTCTGGGGATGGTATGCGGTTGAAAATCTATGAGATACCCCGTACCTTTTCATGACCTTTTCCATTTGGGTATTACAAAAGTTGGTTCCCCTATCGCTGATAAGAGCCTTGGGGATCCCAAATCTTGCAAACAATTTTTTTAGGAAGTGAATGACTACTCTAGCGTCATTAGTTCTAAGTGCTTGTGCCTCTACCCATTTGGACACATAATCAATGGCTACTAGAATATACTCATTTCCTCCAGACGATGGAAAAGGTCCCATAAAGTCAATCCCTCATACGTCAAAAATTTCACAAACTTGTATATAATTCTGAGGCGCTTCATCTCTTCTTGAGATATTCCCAGCCCTTTGGCATGCGTCACAAGTTTGTATTAACCTCTTCACATCATGAAATATGGTTGGCCAATAGAATCCTGCATCGAAAATTTTTCGTGCAGTAGTGCTTATCCCATGATGCCCTCCAGAGGGACCATCGTGACACTCCCTCATGATTCTATTTGCTTCACTATCAGCAATGCAACACCTGATAATCTGATCAGGACATCTACGAAACAAGAAGGGTTCGTCCCAAAAATAATATTTTAACTCAGTGAAGAACCTTCTCTTTTCCTCTTTAGTCATGTGATTTGGAATAACCCTACTTGCTAAATAATTGGCATAATCAGCATACCATGGTTCAGAATCATCGATCAACATTAGTTGCTCTTCAGGAAATGAATCCAGATAACGCTCATTTCGTAGATATTCTAGTCGCGTTATTCGTGTATTTGTGCATAGTATTTGTGTAACACCCCGACCCCACAAGGGTAGAGATATCACAAATACATGGTTTCATATCAGATAAACATAGTATCCATGAATAAAATAGCGGAAGTCAAAAACATAATCCAACAATAAGTCAACGTGACTTATATCCAAAATGAAAGAAAATAAAAGAAATACATAAGTTCAATGCCTAAACAATGGCAACATAATGTCTGAGGGAAAATCAAATGGTAGAAAAGCTATAAAGAACAAGCTCCACTCAGGTACACTCAACCCCAAAGCCATGCCCAGCTCCTAGCTTAAATTACCTGCCGCGGGAAAAGAAACGCGGCTGAGCTACTAGAGCTCAGTGAACAGATATAACGTAACAAGCAGTAGCATAATGAATAATACATGAGTAAATGAGAATGGAAGCATGAATACATGGTAAGAATACAAGGTAAGAATACATGGTAAGAATACATGGTATCATACGGGAAAGGACAAAGGTGCATGGTAAGGGAAGGTCAGTAATCCACTACGAGCCCATAACATGAAATCATAACCATAATCATAATCATAACATGTAGAGGGGAGACCTCTTAGTATCCTGTAAATATGAGGGGTGTCCTCATCATGGGTATCCTGTAAATATGAGGGGTGTCCTCATCATGGGTTGGAGTAGCTAGCTCCCAGAGTGTGAAAGACGTGTATCGCACACACCATCAGTCACCATGAATAACATAACATAACATGAACATGAACAAATCTAGGATGCATCCATACGCCCCAGGTGGCCATAATCTGCCTCTACGTAAACATAACATGCAGGGACGGGACAGGTCATCACTCTCCTGCCCTAGAGTCATGCCATCGGTGCATCGACTGACATGGACATGAAACCCTCATGCCTAGTGAGTGGCTCGTAGTATCAAACTGAGGGTAAAGGTCAAGTATCATGAATCATGTTTTTAGTTTACTTGCATAGGTCAATATCATGTTTCATAAGTTCATAATCATAGGTTCATAATCATGGTTCATAAGCAAGGTTCATAAGCAAAGGTTCATGGTCAATGGTTCATAATTAAAGGTTCATGAATGAAAGGTTCATAATCATAACAGGTTCAATATCATGATGGTTCAAAAGATCGGAGTTCATGAATGAAGGGAACATAGCAATGGTATAGTGAACCCTAATACGAATCATAATCAGAAAATGAAGGCCTCTTATCAAAGAAGCAGAATATCTGTACCTTATTGCTGACAAAGGAAAAATACTGAATAAGATGATCAAGAGCACAAGACTACTCCCTCTTCACACCTAGAGGAGTAAAGACATGATTACTAAAGATCCCATTTCCATATTAAGTAACTTTCTATTTTTAGCAGGTTTCCATTTTTAGAAAGTTTCCTTATTTAGTAAGTTTCCAAAATTAGCAGATTTCTATAATGAGTAAGATTTAAGTATTATGATTTAGTTAAGTCATTAATTTAGTCTCATTATGGGATTAGGGTTGGTTTTAGCAAGTTATAAAAGTTTAGGGTTAAATATGACAAGTTTACATAGTTTAGGGTTTTAATTGTAAATATATCAAATTAAAGGTCTAGAATGAAAATATCATGATTTACTTATTTAAATACCCCATTTAATCAGAATTGCATCTTTTGCCCCTTAAGTTCCATATTTTACATTTTAAACCCTGTATTTATAAAAGTTACAAAATAAACCCTAAAGTTACATAATTTACAATTTAATCCATATACTATCTTTAATTACACCATTAACCCTTAGATCTAATTATATACAGAATCTACCTTCTAATTTCATGCATGGTACGATTTAGCCCTTTAGTTTCCCCTAATTACACATTTAGTCCTTATAATTATAAAACATATATATTAATTTGTAAATTCCAAATAATTACATATTAGCCCCCATAATTATCCAAACTTACACCAAACCATCTTAACATTATAATTTACTCAAAATGACCTCAATTTTCCAGTATTTACATTTTTAGTCCCTTGATTTAATTAAATTGCAAATCGAATTACTAATTATATATAATTACCCATTTAACCTTTTAAATGCAAAAATTACATATAGACCCCTCATTTAACATTTTATACGAATTATACCATGTTCAAATAACTTACAAAAATTATCCCTTAAGTTTTTAGAATTACAAAGCACACCCTTAGATTTATTTCTACAAATCGATATACACTTTTAATTAACAAATCAAAACCCTAATTTCACTAATCATTACATCATCATTACCACATTATTTAAACACATCAATTTTCCAGATTTAATCATAAAATACCTAGGTCGAATTGTTTTTAGGGTTTTCCATAATTTCCCTTTATTTCTATTTAGCCGATTTACAAACAATTTCCACAATAATAGATTTAGGTCTCCACAATTCAAAGGAACATTTTTCTAGTGTTATATGATGATCATAGATGCCATGAAAAATAATAACATGATCCAGAAAATTCGCATGCATGCCTCTTGATTTTATATTCGATTCTAGGGTTTATAACATATTATTTTCCATACGATTTATATATGATGCATGGGTTGTTTTTATCATTTTTCCCAGGTTTTATTCAACATAAAGATCATGAGAAAAATGGCCAACGAATTTTAGAGGTGTCGCAGAATTAATTTATGGATTACCTTGATTACTAGCGCACGAAAGGAAAATAACTCCACAAAAATAGAGATCGACCAAACAAGGCTTCACCACTATTTTTCCTAGGTTGTACACGTTAGGAATAGTGTTAGAAAAATGAGAAACAAGATTTGTGGTGATCGAGTGAATTAAAACGAATTATACCTCTTTTGTTTGTTGCGATGGGAGAAAATTCACCACAATAGGATCGAGCAAAGAACACCTTCTAAATTATTTTTCCAGGACTCCTTAGAAGTATATTGATCACAGAAAAATGCTTAGAGGATTTGTGGAAATCGTATGGAGGCTCAAAGGATTTTTTTGGTGTGTTTTCTTTCCAATCGGTAAATTAGGGTTAGATAGAATAAGAATGTGTTGAATGGTTTTTAAAATATAGACTGGTCAAAGGGGAGGATACATGGCCAAAATTTCGGGATTTCATGATAGGAAGTTAATGGCTTTAATTTTCTCCTTTAATTGCCCTTAAATCTCCTTTAATTTCCTTTTATTAATTCATAACTTTTGAATTTAAATTCTATTTGGCGCCCAAGGGCATTTTGGTAATTTCGTGGCTTGCATAAATGTTAAATGGAGTTGTTAAAAATATTTGGGATCATAACTTGTTCATTGCTAGAAGTTTGGAATTTATTTTGTGCTTTACATATATTTTATTTAGGTTTTAAATTCCCAGGGGCAATTTGCTCATTTTACATGTTATAGAATTTTAGGTATTACATAGTATTTGGTTGTGTTTGTGAGCTTTTTATGCGTAAAAGGTACAAAAAATGTATTAAGGTTCAGGTACAATCAAGTCCAAGGAAATAACGAGAAAGACGAAGAAAAGTTGTCAAATCAAGAGTAATGCACAACGAAAGAGTCCATCTATAATAAAGACATCAGGAAGACCATCAAAGATAAAGAATCAAGTTATAAAGGTTTCCGAGATTGAAGAAGAGATCAAATGTTCATGATATACAGAGAGAAGTTATATGCAAAGTTTTATATGAGTTATAGCCTACTTCTTCAACCAAATGTTCAAGGAAATTAACTCAAGGCTTAAGTTCAACCCAAGGTTCAAAACTGCCATTCAAACCTTCTTCCTAACCTTGGGCTGGAACTCTGAACCTCCGGTTGAGACCCTCAACCTTGGGTTGCTGCAACTTATGGCACTCTTAATGACTACTTTTAATGATCTAACTCTTCATATGGGTTGTCATTATACTTAATTTACTTCAAGTCCAAATTTTTATGACACTTTGTGCCCAAGGAACTTGCTTGGTGACCAAGGAGTAGGCATTCTATTAATAAGAAGCTTGGTTGAAAGAGAAATCATATCTTATCATCTTATTATCATACCATAATCAATTTACCCTCTCAAGAAGGCTTTCAAGGAAGAAAACGCAGGAAAGAAGTTAGCTTATATTCATCATTCATCATTGTAATCATCAAGGAATCATTTTCAATCATCTCACAATTGTTCCTAACTCTTCTAATCATCATTACAACCTTTGTAAGACTCTTTAATCATGTTTTCAAGTGATAAATTTTATGTGGTTATTTCTTTGTTTGCCATGAGTGGCTAAGTGCCTTATGCACTTGCCTAGATTATGTTTGTAGCATGATAATTGGTTGATTATAACTTCATGGTTCTAATTCTATGACAAGCTAAAACCAAGATCGAATTGTACTTTAAAAGTTTTTATATACAAAAGACTTTATCAAGTTAGGTTGATTATTAATGGTGTAATAGGTCGAAAGAGACATTGTTAACTAATCAATTGTCACCCTTTGTCTATGAAGGTGTTACCTTATGTATTGACCATTTCATATGTAACTTGGTTAAACTAAGAAAACTAAAAAGTGTAGTTGTCAATTACTTGTGAAACTATCGTGAATCAAGTGATTGATTTGTGTTAGTCTTGTGTGATTGAGACTTCATATTGTTTTTGTCATCTTTAAATCTTGACGAGGATTAAAAGTGTTGGAAACAAGAAGATTAGTACACCAACTATTCAAATTAGAACACCATCTAATTTGTTAATCACAAACCATGAGAACCATTGTCATAATTATGCCAATTGTATTGTTCAAACTAGTCTAGGCAAGTGTAGTTTTAATCTATTGAATTTTCATCATCATCATCATTATTTACTTGCTATTTAGAATTATTGCTAAGCTTTTGTTATATTCAAACTCACGTTTCAAAAACTAAACAAATCCTTGTGAACGACCTCGGCTTACCGAATCATTTCTTGCTACACATGGACGAGTGTATTTGCACATATGTGTTTCGTTTGAATCATTGGTAGATCGTGTTTATAAATTTAAAACTTGCACTCTCGACACACGTCAAGTTTTTGGCGCCGCTACCGGGGATTTGATCACGTTTTTGTGAGTTTTTGTTTATAATTATTCTTGCTTTGTTCTTGTTCTAAAGTTTGTTTTAAAAATTTTTTTTCTTTGAAAATTCGCCTAGCAAAAGCCGGTTCAGACTTGAACCAAACGGTTCATATTTTTCTGTGACCAGAAAAACAACCCAACCGCCGGTTCACCAGTCCAGCCGGATCGGTTCACCATTTTCTGTCCCATCCGACCGCCGGTTTGTGTCTCGACCGCCGCGGTTCGCCAACCCCTGTCTAGTTCAACCACCGGCTCAGCTTTCAGTTGCCGCGGTTCATCTTTTTTTGTCCACCAGACCCGAACCAAACCGCCGATTCGGGCCCCTAACCGCCATTTACTGCTTAAAAAAAATTGTTTGTTTTTCTTTTTAAGTTTTAATTCTTTTTCGATTGGCTCGTTTTTTACGTGTATGACCACTCGGTCTTCTAACGAAGAACTAAGCACACCATTATCTAATCCCGAAAGTTTGTTTCGCAAAAAGAGACGCCCGTTCATTCCAAAAGACCAAAGAATACCAAGACCCGTTAACCCACCTTTTGAAAACCTTTCTGAAGTTCATCCCATAGTTGATCTTTTTCTTGAGATACCATTTCCAATGGCCGATGATCGCCCTATGCGGGCCACCAATAGGGTTGTAGCTCCTACACCCTCGGCTGCCATTGTTACCGTTAACCTTGGAGAAAACTTTACTATCAAAGGTCAACATCTTTTGATGATTAAAGACAATCAATTTGATGGTCAAGTTAGATCCGATCCATACAAACATATCGTCGATTTTCTTGAAATTGTTAACATGTTTCATTATGGAAATACCGAAGCGAATGCTATTCGTCTGAAACTTTTTCCATCCTCTCTCACCGAGAAGCGAAAATTTGGTATAACGAATTAAGCCCCGGAGTGATTACAACTTGGGACGAAATGAGAGAAGCCTTTGTTGGACGTTTCTTTCCACCGGCCATGTTTGATCGTCTCTTGGGTGAAATTCGTAGTTTTACTCAAAAAGAAGGAGAAAATCTTGTCGAAGCTTGGCTTCAAATGAAAAACATGCTCCGAAGTTGTCATGGGCATGGTTTGTCTCGTGGTAATATCATTCAAATCTTTTACCATGGTCTTGATGACTCGACTCAAGGAATCCTTGACGCCGGAGGAATTTTCCTTTACAAGACACCTAACGAAGCTTACAATTTACTCGAAGACCGAGTACTTTTAAAGCTCGATTGGTCAAAGGATGCCAAAACCAAACCTCAACGAAAAACCGTTGCATTCGCCGAAGGAACGAATGAAAATTCCAAAATCATGGATATGATGAAAGATCTCACCACCAAAATCGATTCTAAATTCAAAAGTATCCAAAAAGAGATCAAAGATATGCGCGATGGATGCAATTATTGTGGAGGAAACCACTCATCATCCGAGTGTGATGACAAACCCATGGGAGGTCCCGAAGCCGAAGCCAATTATGATTATGGAGGATATCGAGGAGGAGGATATCGTAGAAACTACTACGGTAGAAGTTCTAGAGATTGGCAAGATCGTCATGACAACCGCACATCACCGAGGGATGATAACCGAAACACAAGGACTTAGTCATCAGATGATCAACAAATCAGTTTGAAATGAGTTGGACACATAAAGTTTTCAAAATACAATACACAAAGGGAACATAGTATCAATCATTACTCTTCTTAATCAAGAATTGATTCCTTCCTTGACTTGTTCTTATTTCAGCCCCCCTTCTACTTCCAGAAGGCCTATTGCAATCTACCACGCTATAAACTTCTTCGATCTCTCTCTTTTCCTGCAAATTGAATTCCGAATTTTATAAAAGAATAATAAACAACAAATTTTAAATTTAGTAAAACTTGTAAAATAATGGACAATTATGTCCCGAGCCTGCAAAAGAAAGGGAAAACATTTTTAACAAAGTTTTTGTGTTGTTGATTTTTCGGTGTAGTGCTTCTTCTCCTCTACTTCCTATTGGTACTAGTGGACTAGGATGGACCTGTAAACAATAATCGAGATTCTTATTTCTACGTATTTGGAAACTTTATTAAACTCCTAATAATTGCCTCCTCATAAGCAGCCAGTGTTGGCGCTCTAGTTCAACAACCTTGGCAAAGGATATATAATAAAATCATTGGTAACTAAGATTGATTTACATTGGGAAATTTGACAGCATACGGCTCATAATCAGGGGCGGAACTATGTAGGGGCAGGGGAGGGTCCCGCCCCCCCCAAAATTTTCGCCTTTTACATTTTCTTTCATCCTGATCTCAACCACGATATGTGAATTTTCAAAACACCTGTTGCACATTGGAAAAGGGAGCAGAGCTATACAAAGAGATCTAGGGTTGTCAATGGGTCAGATTTAGGTCAGATCATGACCTAAGCCATTAGTGATCCAACTAAATGAATAATGATCTGACCAATGATCCAAGTTTATGGATCATGATCCGACCTACGATCCAACTAACTTAAAGAGATGGATCATAATCCAGATCAACTCATTCAGTTATGGTCTTACATTTACAAGTTTAAACTTAAATCACTTTTTTGTATGTTTGTTGACTGTGTTTCTAAACTAAAGTTACATGTCTACACACACCACAACTAAAATTTTTTAATTTTTTTTCATTAGTTACTAATGCGGTCATTGTTTATAAAAGAAAGTAGTCGACTTATTTTCATTTATATTTTTTATCTTACTAGATGTGCAAAAGGGGGTAATGGTATGTTTGTAATGTAACTATGACTTGGCCTACTGGGAACATTTTTTGGTACACCTAGCTGTTGGAACAATTTTTAAGCAGAATTTGCTAGTGTGGTATGTAATGAACTAATAATGACCATCTATTATGTTACTGCGAACACGCTTACACAATACACACAGTAATTGCATAAAGATCATACACGATAGCAAAAAACTATCATTTATATCTTTCGTAAGGAGAAGTAGCAAAAGCAATCTAGATACAACCAAAAAAACAAGTTATAAAATATACTAGTAACTTTTTAATGGGTCGACCCACCCAATGATCAGACTAAATGAATCGACCTGTTGGGTCATTAATTGGGTCGATGGATCATATTTTTTCCCCGTTGGGTCAAATAAATGGGGCTAGTCTGATTGAATCTGGATCAAGATCCGACTCGTTGACAGTCCTAAAGCGAGCACTTATGAAGCGCTTATTTGATGAGGCATCCAACAACAACAACAAATCCAATCCCGCCGGGGCGGGGTATTGAAGAGGGGGGGGTTTGTAAAATGTAGATAAACCCCTACCCTCAAATAAACTCAAAAGTAGAGAGACTGCTTTCACGAAGACCTCCGGCAAATTAAAGTGTCTCCAGTAAGTGAAAGTGTGCTGGTGAAAGAAGATATATGTGCATATGTGGAAGTGAGAAAAGCAAGGAGAAGAAGACAAGGGAACAAAAGACAGAAAAACAAACATTACAAGCATACAAAGCTAATAGGCGAATTAAAAAAAAAAAGTACAAAAACTTATAAAGCATACACCACATTGGAACATAAAATAAAGAAAGGATAAAGCGCTATAGAGACAAGCATACAGGCGCATAAGCACAAAATGGAAGGGCACCTAAAAAAAGACCCGGGCTACAGGCAAAAAAAAAATCCCCTAGACCTAATGGTGCACTAAGATCAAAGCAGGGAAACGCAAAGGGGACCAAAGTCCAAGGGCAAGGCATAAGAGAGGCAACTTAACACCAAAAGCCTAAAGGGGGCTAGTTATGGAACTCTAGATCTATAACGCAAGTGACAAGACTACTAAGGGCACCTATAAAGAGTAAACGCCAAAAACTACTCCACATAGTCTCAAAAAACCTAGCTCGAACTACCCGCATATGCTAATCGTACCTCTCCACGCAATCGTGTATCTAAGGTTAATCCTCCCACATAAGTTTTGGTCTACCCCCATATCGTCAAGCCATCGACTATGAGAGCTTTGATGGGTGATTTGATTAGAAATACAAATAATAAAACAATGTACAAGAATATAACACAATGAGAGATATGGTGTATTTTCATGAATAGGGGAAATCTACGTTATATACATGTCATATAATTGATATATATTGTATTAAGAAACGGATGGTGAAACAAGAACATAATAAGGAGAGCTCGCTCACCTGAACACTCCCAGCATTAGCAGTGCTCTTGTTATTCTTTGCGTGAGTTGGTCCGCCATTATTAATATAAGGAGATACAAGGGTTTGCATAAACATAGGAGACCGAATATGTTCCTTATTACTAGAGAGGTGTGTAAATTCATCACAGAAGTAAGTTGGTGGCGGCGTTATCCTATACTCATTAGTATCCTTAAGCATATAGTGAATAGCATGATCCTTCACCTCACAACCTTTTGGAAAGAGTTCCCAAGAATTGTAGCTTTTCATAACCCAGATGCCACATGAGGGGAAATCATCTTCATCAAAAGTGGGAAAGATGCATAGACGGCCTTCAATGATCCCCAGTGCCTAACCATAATTCCAAACATATCTCCTGTCATACGGTTGGGGAATTTCTCTAAATTCCTCTCTAGCTAAATCGAAAGACACAAGTAATATATTCTCCCTGGTGTCATCATTGGGATTAATCCAAAACAAGTGAAGTGCCCCGTTGAATAAGATACCAGGTTTGGCTAGCACACTATCATCAAACCTATAATTGACTTGTCCAAGAGATTTCCAAACATTAGATTTCAAAGATAATATACGAACAAGTGCCTTACCTTGTTGGCAGATGGCCAAAACAACTTTGTAATCATCTGAGGATGAATCATAACCAAAGCCCATACATTGCATCTCTTTAGGACTTGTTCTTTTTGGTTGCTGTTGAAGTTCTCTAAACTCTCTAGTCACAGGATTGGTTACACATATTCGAGGTCCACCATGTGATGCGTGGTTTTGCAACCTTACAACAGGTTTTACCTCTCGAGGGATCTCAAGAGGCTTACAACCCCACCAGGCAGTGTACCTGACCGATGTAGTATAGTGTAGTGGTAAGTACGGGGGATTGATCGTTCTCCACAGGGAATAGTGTTCGTTAGGTATGAAAGACTACTCTAATAGGTCTAAGGGTTGAGGAAGATTCTTTTTTTATGTTTTTATATTTTTATGAAAGCAAGTAAAATCTCGGGTTTGAAAGAGTGGGCGGAATTAGTTGCTAGTCAACTAACCCAAATTACTACGAATGCAAATAAAATAAATAACTGAAAATAAAAAGTTTAGTGAAAACTTATGTGTAGAGAAATGTATTCACTTAGATTTCCTTACTCCCTAACTATCTTTTACCGGTTGATTAGTGTGTATTAGTCGCGTGGATGACGGGTGTATTCCTTAATACCAATCGTGGGGTGGCGTACGTACTTCCCCAACTCTACAAGCTCCTACTTCACTCCTATGTCGAGCCGGCTAGGAAGCTCCTAACATGGGATCACTAGAATTCGCTTGTGCATTAAATACAACCATAAAAACCTTTAGTACGCATTTGGTTCATGTTTCTTAAGACGTTCAAGCAAGTTACCGAATAGGAAGTTAGCCAGTTTTCTTAAGCCTAACATAGATAAACAATCATCCAATACAACTAATAACACACTAATAACCAATAATCAATAGCTAGGTTTCATTAGATCTAAGCAAACACAAGATAAATCTAGCCTAACATGTTAATCAAAAGACAAGAATAAGATAGAATCAAACAACACATAGACATATTGAATGATTAATTGAAAACTTATCTTCAATGTAACATGGAAGACCTCAAGGCAAAAAGCCTTGAAAAAGATGCTAAAATCGTCTTAGGGTTTTCTCCCAAAAATTCCACACTAAGTTCCACACTAATGACAAAAAATTAGAAAACTATATATAGACTTTTGGATCTGACGGCGTCACGTTATGGAGTGTGACGCCGTCACCTCGCCGCTTTTAGGGTTCCCGGATGACCTTCTTGACGCCGTCCCTCTTTAGCTCTTCCAAAATCCGTTCTGGCTTATCAAGGCTTGACGCCGTCAGACCTTGAACGTGACGCCGTCCCTCTTTGAATTAAGCCGTGACGCCCTTGATCAGGTTAAAGCGTGACGCCGTCAGAATTCACATGCAATTTTCACTGGCTTATCATGAGTAAATTTCACGTCCACCTTTTCTTGCCAAGCCATGACGCCGTCTGGAGTAAATCTTGACGCCGTCAAAGGTAACTTTCAGCACAATTTTGAGACTTTGTCGTTTTCTTCACTTTTATGCTCCAAAAACGTCTAAAATGCCTCCTTTTCCAGATTTCTCTTCAAAAGTACCTAAAATGACAAAAGGAACGATTTAGGGCAATATTTGATCAAATAAATACGATTTAGGGCTTAAATGACCCCCTAAAAGCGGTACACTTTTCGCTTCATCAAATACCCTTACACTTGAGATTTGCTTGTCCTCAAGCAAATGCGCTTTTATTCTAATCAAAATACAAGTTAGGGGTCATTTAACGCTAATATAAAAGTAATTGCAACAAATAATCGTTCCACTTTAATCATAATAAGCACGGAGATTACAAACTAGCATCTCACAAGTAGTGTTTAGATACTCACATCTCTCAAGTGTCATCAAAATAAATCTCATAAATGGAAACGGATAATATCTCTCACTACCTGTCATAGCAAATAGATTACCATAGGCTTGGGAAAGGATCGAAAACCTCCTCCACTAGGCGTAAGCACCTAAGATAAACTATCAAAGAGGGCTTTTAAATGGGTTATAACGTTAGGTGTAGGGAAAAGGAAAACACGGTTTTGTTGGATAAGGGATATTTTACTGGTGGCGAGTTAAAGATCTTGATCAATTACATGTACTATACAATGTTGCTAAGCCAAGACTCGACTCAATCTTAAGCTAATGAAAGAAAATAACAAAAACATAAAATAAACATAAAATAAAACGGGATGGTAGTCCGTATGTTTTTTCTACTTTTCTTTTTCTCATTTTTTTTTGTATTTTTCTTGATTTTTTCGATTTTTTTTTTTTTTTTTTCTTACACTTTTGCCCTACCATCCAAAATAATACATCATAGGGGCATTGCATCCCCCTTACACTTAAACTTTTACATAACTTTACAAATAACTATTCTAATGACTCGAATTAAGATAATTAAAAAAACTTGGAGTACTTTTAAAAACATTTAGCACATATGGGGGTAAATGATGTTCTTCCCCATTACTCCATTACACTAGTACTTTACCCATGAGTCCCAATCGTCCCAAAACAATATGTACAAGGATATGACTCGACTTAGCAACCATGTAATCAACTAGATAATTAACTTGGGTTTAAACAAATGTTGTCACAATAATGCACTAAAAATGAGTGCATACAAGGTAGGCTAAGGCGATTTGGGTGTACATTTTAGTGGGGTGTAAACAAATTCTTCCTTTAAGTAAAATGCTTAAAGGTCGAAACGAAAAGATAGGCTCTGAGGGGTGTACTAGGGGTATCGTGTACTAAAAATGAGTACAACGCAAAGGGTGTGGGAGAATTACTTGACCAATGTAGCCAAAGTAATTATAACAAAAACACAGGTGTAAAACAATGGGTTAATCCTAATGCCTCTTATCATGTAGTAAATCTAACTACACGAATGTAGTCTCACTTGTGGCCTCGGAATGGTCCTAACGCAAGTTCTAGAATCTAAGTGCTACCGGTACACACATCATAGCATAAATGCTTTTCCTACCAATTCTAGGGGCGAACCTCACATATTTGGGGGTGGAAAATTTTTTAGTGGTACGGTTTTTGTGCTAGTCATATAACTCCTATCCGTGAGACGCTTATTAAGATCAAAGTTTCACTCCTATATGTTGTAAAAAAATTTAAATTTGGCACTAAAATTACCCTAACAGGTATTTCTCTCAGTTTTATTACACATCAACTATTAAACAAACAAAAATCAAGCGTAATAGCATTCTCTAAAAATCGTACTTTTACCCTCCCCTTACACTTAAGATGAACATTGTCCCCAATGTTCAAATAACAAATGTAAAAGCAAAAAGTAAAAGATTGAAATCAAATACTCCCTTGATTCGCTCGGTGGATAATGAACTAACACGGTTAAATCTTCTTCCAAGGTAATGTAGAAGCTCCATGACTAATGCATCGCCAAAAGCTTGATTCCATATACATCTCCTTGTCCGAAATAACCTGTTAAACCTGAGAAAACAAACACGAAAACCTGCATAACAACGGCGGGATAAATCTATATATAAGGATATAATGCTTGTGGAATGATAATTTTGCAGATTCCTGGAGATTATAAGTTGGAGATTTAATAAAAACTTTTTTTAAAAACAAAACTTTCAAAAATTTCTGAAATTAAATCTGACGCCGTCAGGTTATAAACCCTGACGCCGTCAGAAATGACCTGACAAAAATTCTCATGTTAAGTTTCCGGAAAATTTCTGGAAAAACCTTTACCTTACTTCCTGGAAATCCTGCAAAACATCATTATGACTCGATACAAGCATTTGACTCAAACAAATACGAATATGTATGTTAATTTATTATCGTTACGATTCATGTTCATTCGTGTTCTAATAAACCGATTTGGATTTCCCTTACACTTAACTTTTGCAAAATACCTTTATATGTAGTTAAGACGAAGTTAAAAACAAGATAAAGCATTTTCACAATTTAGTTTCGAACATGAATCAATAATAATAAAAATTAAACATACATACGGAAGCAAATAGAATCAAACAAACAAATAAATAAACACACAAAGCAAATAAAGCTTGGGTTGCCTCCCAAGAAGCGCTTTTCTTTATTAACGAGTCTTGTAGCTAGACTCAAAGTCACGGACATTACGTGATTCCATCATTGGTCACGGTTCCTAGGCCATTCTCATTTCCGGTTTTATACTCCGGTCCTAATTTCAAACAATCCTTGTAGAAACCGGATATCCTTCCCATAACATAGTCTACTCCTTTATTTCTATCCTCATCATTCCTATAGTAGACCGCTTGCTTAAGCTCCTTCTCAACATTTGACAAGTGTTGGAATTGTTCTATCTTATATGGCATTTGGTAGTTTACCTCATCGGTATCATCCTTAAATCTAACTGTCCCTAAGGAAGGTTCATAAGTCATTCTAGAGACCTCAACAAATGGTTTTCCGAAAACCACTTGAGTTACGGATGCATCGACTATTGGGCGGATATCTTCTACAATTACAAAGTCGGTGACATAGGTGAAGTTTCCTACATAAACCGGTAATCCCTTAACTCTTCCCGTGAAGTTACTCATCCAACCCTTGTCAGGGAACATCCTATACCCAAGTTGATTTTTCATTATCAAGTTGTAGTGGGCTCTAGTCATGATGTTTATGGGTGATCTAAGGTCGATGTAAGCTTTCCACACATGCAAATGTCCGATGTTGCATGGTATGTTGAGATTAGAAGGGTCGCCTATTTTTATAATTGGTCTACCTAGGAAGTATGGTGTCTCGGGGTCATCGAATAAGTCTGTATGATATGCGTGCTCTTCCTTAGTGGGTAGCCTATTGAAGTAGTCCTCATCATCATCCACTTCTTCAATCTCACTTGTCCTAACTTCCTTATCAACCTCGACTTTCTTAACCTCATCCATAGGTTCATTATTATCATCATTCCTATCAATCGGTTTGATAGTGACAATGTTGACGAAGTGGATATGTTTGGATGAAGAGGGGTCTTTTACTTGGGGTCCGCTATTTGTGTTCCTAGCGTCCTTATGTGGAGGTGATAGCACTTGGTTATTGAGGGCTTTCAATAAGTTGTCAATTTTATTGGTCATCTCCGTTTGTTGTTGATTGAATTCGGATTCAAACTTAGCTATCCGAGCTTCTTGAGATGCCATAAATTGGGACATCAATCCTTCAAAGTTATTGGTACTACCATAATTGTTGGAAGGATTGTTATTGAAAGTACGGTTCGAGTTGGAACCGCTTGATTGGAAATGATTAGGTGGGTTGGAAGAACTGGTTTGTTGTGCGTTTTGGTTTTGTTTCCACCTAAGGTTCGGGTGATTTTTCCATGAGGGGATGTATGAATCACCGTAGTGGTTTGGCTCGGGTTTGAAAGTGTACCACTTGTCTCCCGCTCCGTCGGTACGCGAGGATGCGTAGTCCGCAAAAGCTTGTTCGGGGAGTTCCATGCAATCACGAGTGTCGTGGGGACCACTACATAATTCACATGAAGAAGTGATTTTGTTCACTTGGCTTGAAGGTTTATGAGCCTCGTAGGATTTCATAAGAAACTTGACTTGGTCTTCAAGTTCTATGATCCTACGGTCGGAAGTGCTTGAATTGTTCGAAGGCAAAGATATTGCCTTGACCGTTTTATTCAAATCACGGGGATCACTCCAACTTTCGTTGTCATAAAGAGCAAGATCCTCTAGGAGAGCCCATGATTGTTCCGCACTTAGATCACGTAGCTTGCCACCGTCCGATTGGTCAATGGTTTGCCTTGTGGAGAGATTGATATGGTCATAGAAGATTTGGACTTGGAGCCAAAGTTCTATGCCATGGTGAGGGACTTTTTGGAGTAAGTCCTTGAATCGAGTCCATGCCTCGTAGAGAGTTTCGCCTTGACGTTGTTGGAACATCAAGATATCATTCCTTAGCTTTGTAGTTCTTCCCGGTGGGAAAAACTGAGCAAGGAAACGAGTGGTGAGATCATCCCAAGAGGTGATGGATCCTGCGGGTTGACGCTCTAGCCATTGACTAGCTTGGTCCCGCAGAGAGAATTGGAAGAGACGCAATCGGGTCGTCTCTCGAGTGGCAACATCAAGGTCTATAGAATCAACGATTTTAAGAAAGTCCTTGAGATGTTGATTAGGATCTTCAGAACGAAGTCCATGGAATGCGCATCCGCTTTGCACCAACCGGATGGTGTCGGATCGCAAGGGTGTGACATTGGCTCCTTGAGTGAGCTCAATGGTGTTTCGATAGCCATGGTGACTAGGACGGGAATACTCTCCTAAAGTACGGGCTCTAGGAGGTGGTGGTTGTTGTGGTGGTGGGTTGTTGGGATTAAGGATATTACCATCTTCCATGATGTCGAATGGTAATGGTTACGAACAAATAAACGAAGAAAATAGATAGACTAAAGAAAACCTAGAAAAATAAAATAAAAATCTCACTAGAAAGGAATCTAGTGAGTAGACCTATAAAATAAAAATTCAACCTAAACAATAACTATTCCCCGGCAACGGCGCCAAAAACTTGATGCGTGGTTTTGCAACCTTACAACAGGTTTTACCTCTCGAGGGATCTCAAGAGGCTTACAACCCCACCAGGCAGTGTACCTGACCGATGTAGTATAGTGTAGTGGTAAGTACGGGGGATTGATCGTTCTCCACAGGGAATAGTGTTCGTTAGGTATGAAAGACTACTCTAATAGGTCTAAGGGTTGAGGAAGATTCTTTTTTTATGTTTTTATATTTTTATGAAAGCAAGTAAAATCTCGGGTTTGAAAGAGTGGGCGGAATTAGTTGCTAGTCAACTAACCCAAATTACTACGAATGCAAATAAAATAAATAACTGAAAATAAAAAGTTTGGTGAAAACTTATGTGTAGAGAAATGTGTTCACTTAGATTTCCTTACTCCCTAACTATCTTTTACCGGTTGATTAGTGTATATTAGTCGCGTGGATGACGGGTGTATTCCTTAATACCAATCGTGGGGTGGCGTACGTACTTCCCCAACTCTACAAGCTCCTACTTCACTCCTATGTCGAGCCGGCTAGGAAGCTCCTAACATGGGATCACTAGAATTCGCTTGTGCATTAAATACAACCATAAAAACCTTTAGTACGCATTTGGTTCATGTTTCTTAAGACGTTCAAGCAAGTTACCGAATAGGAAGTTAGCCAGTTTTCTTAAGCCTAACATAGATAAACAATCATCCAATACAACTAATAACACACTAATAACCAATAATCAATAGCTAGGTTTCATTAGATCTAAGCAAACACAAGATAAATCTAGCCTAACATGTTAATCAAAAGACAAGAATAAGATAGAATCAAACAACACATAGACATATTGAATGATTAATTGATAACTTATCTTCAATGTAACATGGAAGACCTCAAGGCAAAAAGCCTTGAAAAAGATGCTAAAATCGTCTTAGGGTTTTCTCCCAAAAATTCCACACTAAGTTCCACACTAATGACAAAAAATTAGAAAACTATATATAGACTTTTGGATCTGACGGCGTCACGTTATGGAGTGTGACGCCGTCACCTCGCCGCTTTTAGGGTTCCCGGATGACCTTCTTGACGCCGTCCCTCTTTAGCTCTTCCAAAATCCGTTCTGGCTTATCAAGGCTTGACGCCGTCAGACCTTGAACGTGACGCCGTCCCTCTTTGAATTAAGCCGTGACGCCCTTGATCAGGTTAAAGCGTGACGCCGTCAGAATTCACATGCAATTTTCACTGGCTTATCATGAGTAAATTTCACGTCCACCTTTTCTTGCCAAGCCATGACGCCGTCTGGAGTAAATCCTGACGCCGTCAAAGGTAACTTTCAGCACAATTTTGAGACTTTGTCGTTTTCTTCACTTTTATGCTCCAAAAACGTCCAAAATGCCTCCTTTTCCAGATTTCTCCTCAAAAGTACCTAAAATGACAAAAGGAACGATTTAGGGCAATATTTGATCAAATAAATACGATTTAGGGCTTAAATGACCCCCTAAAAGCGGTACACTTTTCGCTTCATCACCAAGTGAATGTAAGCATACAAGGCCGTTGCAAGAACCTTACATACTCCAGTCATGGTAGGACCACCACTCCTTAGGTACTTCGAACCGACCTTGTTAGGAATATAAATATTCAGATGAAGGCTCGGTCACCCTGAGTATCTATTTAGCATTTACATAGCTCGTAGGCTTATTAATATTAGCATAGTAATATTAGTATAAGTATTAATAGTATTAGTCGTATTTATATTTGTGGAGTGGGTCGGGGCTTTCCCCACTGTCAGCTCACTTCACAGCCCACTAGGGGCACAAATATTAGCTACTATATAAAGCCCTTCCCACACTTGGGAAGGGTTGGAACTCTTGTCATATTTCACACACATTAATCTAATATTCAGGTTTTTCTCTCAACAAGATTCCCAACTCTCTCTCTCTAACTTCTCTCTAAAACTCTACCGTGGATCTCATCTTCCATAACCCAAGACCACCCGAATCATCCACACAATCAAGATGGTTATATACTACAATTGGTATCAAGAGCCATGGTTAGTGTGGGAAACTAGAAGGGGGGTTGAATAGTTTACCTGTTTAAAAACTTCTTTTAAAAATCTTGTTTTAAAAGTTGGTTATTGGAAACTTTGATTCGAACTCTATGTGTAATCAATCAACACCAATATGAACTACACACTAAGCTAAGTAATAATAACAAATAAAAGTAAAGAGTAGAGTTTGAAAGATCAAACCGAGACAGAGGATTTATAGTGGTTCGGCTACGAAGCTCTTCTTCGCCCTACTCCACTCCCCGAGTACCACACTCGAGAGTTTCAAGCACTATGTCAACAACCTCCCTTAAGGCGGAGAAAATCGTACACGTCGCTTATCTTATTACCGACACTAAGCTAGATGTCGAGTGCTAATCTTAGCTAGCACCAATCTACCAAGGTCCACGTGACCAAACACACAAGCCCAATGGCTTCAAGAGATCACCAAGATCTCAACACGATCACAATGATCAACACTCACTTCACTCTACTCAACTAACACTAACCTAATGACCCTTGATCTTCTTGATCAATCACACAAGCCCAATGGCTTCAAGAGATGTTCACTATCTCTATAGATTACACTTGATCTTCACTCTCACTCACAAAATGGAAATATACTTGATGTATGCTAAGACACAACAAGGTTGTAACAAGTGTTACAAAAACCTATCAACTACAACTCTAGTATCTTCTTGATTACTTGAGTTCTTCTCTTGCTAATGAAGAGGAATGGCAACACCTTGTATCAACTTGGATACTTGTGTTCTTCTCTTGCTAGTGAAGAGGTATGAAGAGGATCGCTTGAAGGACGATTGGATCACTCTTGAAACAAAGAAAAACTAGTCTAAATGACCCTAAGAAGTGAAAGGTGTGAGAGGATTTGATTAAGGGATTTTTCTATGTGTGAAGGGTGCCTAAAACTGTGAAAGAGGTGGGTATTTATAGGCAAAGAAAATCTGAACGTTACAATTCAAAATGGTACGGACGGCTCCATTAAATGACCCACGGCTCCGTTAAATTTAACGGTACCGTGGAGCCGTGGTAGACTAGGACGCTCCAAATTTTGTCTTTTCTGGTGAAAACTTATTTGGGGAAGGTTGTAGCTGATTTTGGGGGGGAAAATAGCTGTTGTGATTTTCAAACTAATTTTTCCATTAAAACATTTCTTAATATTTCAAAAATAATTTGTCATGTGTATTTTTGAAAAAATGTTTTGTCCCATTTAAGATGTGAATTTTCAAAACATAAATTCACTTATTTGATCACTAGTTCAAGTTGTAACTTTGTTCAAGAGTGATTTGCGTAGAAACGAGATCTTCCGATTAAAAACTTGTTAACGTTAATTTTAACGTAACGTGAGTTCACATTTTGTCATCCTCAAAACGTGAAGTAATCGAAAGATATAAATAACGTTTTTAGAACATTATTTGCATCAACAATCTCCCCCTTTTTGATGATGACAAAATATAAACTCATTTTAGGTTAAAATTAGTTTTAACAAGTTTTTAATGAGTTTACTCCCATTTCTCCCCCTTTTTGTCAAATCAAAAAGGTGGTTAAGGCTCCCCCTTGATGTGTACTCCCCCTCATTTGGAGAACACAAAGGAATCGAGCAATGGATCGTGCTACAAAACAAAGTTAGATGACAAATATACAATATCTAACAAGTAGCACATTGTGACAAATAACCAATCCCTTAAAAGGAAAACCTCCACATAAAAACATTCATTCATAAAACAAACAAGTGTCATAGTAATGTATGACTACATAGAAAGCACTAGGAAAGATAACACTAAGAAAGATAACAAGAAGCCTAAATTCCTAATGACTAGAGACAAGCTTCATTTCCAAGAGGGGTCCTAAGAGTTTATTGTGGAGGACTAAACAAGCAAGTGTTTAGTTGTTTTGGTTAGGAGGTGGTGGAGATTGGGGCCCCATTTGAGGTGGTGGAGGTGTCAAGAGATGTTCTATAAAGTAGAACATAAAATGAATCTCGTCTCTTAAGAAGTAGATGAGATTACGGTTATGGAGACAACATAGGCAATTAGCACTATGTAACTCAAAGGGATGTGGTTGGTTGGGTTGTGCCATGATAGGAGATGGTGATTGTGGTAGGTTTGTTGGAGGTGAAATTGGCATGGCATTGTCCAATGGGGTGAAGGGAGATGGTGTGTATTCCATTGATGATGTAGTGTAATAGGATGATGAAGATGTTGTGTAGGTAGATGATGTTTTAGATGGTGCATAAGGTGGTGATGGTGAGTATGGAGTGGCTTGGGAAGGTGGTGTCATAGCTTCATCATCTCTTGTGAGATCCACAAAGAGTGGTTTCGAGGGTGGTTTTACGGTTATCATAGGTTTCTTGGAGATTTGAGAGGTTGAACCATGTGTGGAGGACATGGTGTTTGTGTGATGGGAGGTTGAAGGTGAGGTGCAAGATAAGCTTGCAAGGGTGAGGCCTTAAATAGGTAAGTTGGGTGAAATTTGAATTAAAGTTGATCCTATGGTGTAGGAGAGGAATCCTAGGGTGAATGGGAGGGTGCAAGGTTTGCAGGTTTGAGGTTAGAGTGATAGGGAAGTAGGATCAATAGGAAAAATCCGTTATACAGGGTCACGGCTCCGTTAAATACCCCACGGTACCGTTAAATTTAACGGCGCCGTCCCTATTTAGTGGTGCCGTGACACTGTTGGCACAAAAATTTCCTTGCAGGCTAGTTTTGGGCAGCTAGGGGGAATTTTCTAGGGAAACTAATTCCTGGAAATGAGAGTGCCTCAACTCACTAGGTACTTATTTACCTAATATATCCATACAATGCTACATCTAGCACATAAGGATGATCATGCAATGTTCTCAAATAATCATAAGCATGCAAGCATAAAAGGACAAGATAAAATATCATTCAAATATCACATAGAATATTCATGTAAGCATGTAAGATAATTTGAACATTAATTCCTAAAATTATCTATTAGTAATAAATCCTAGTGAGAGACATAAATCTCTTCCTAACTACTTATGACTTGAGCATTCCCCCTTTTTGTCACACTTTCGTCTTGAGTATTTGTCTCATTCTCATGAATAGGATCATCAAAGGGTGCATAGTGGGTGGTGAATTTGGAAGTGAGGATGGTTGAGACATATGACTCGGTTATGGGTGTCATGACAGGTGTGAACAGGGAGTATTGAGGACTATGAAGGTAAGGGTGAAAGGTCATGAAGTGATGATAGAGACGGGTTAGGAACATCCCATAGGGTATCAATTTATTCTTGTTACCATTGAGATGAAGAATTCGCTTAGCGAAGAAGTAAGCAAGATTGTAAGGTTGTTGGGTTAAGAGACAGTAAATCATATGAGCACAACACGCCGGGAGTTGCTCGCGATTTCCTGTGAGACTTAGAACATTTTCTCGCAGGATGACTGCCCAAGAAAGTAGTTCATGACGCACTTCTTCCAAACGAATTTTCGTTGGATGTGGGTTAGGGTGAGTACGGATGATTTTGGTTAGTTCGGTTGGAGAGGGTATGTACGAACAGTACCGACTATTCTCCTCACGATAGTGAAAGAGAGACTCAAGAAACCAATCTTCAGTATAGGCACATTGCCCATGATTGGGTATTCTAAGGATTTGAGCAAATTGCTCAAGAGTTAGAACGTATTTGAAGTTTTTTGACCCAAAACCAAAGTGACAAGGATTGATCCTCGTTACGTACGAGTTCAACTTGTCGGAAGAAATCCAACACAAAGCGAGGACAAATGTACTCGTTAATGTGGAGTAGACAATCGAATCCTATAGCTCTAAAGGAAGTGTTGATGTCCCGGTGGTAAACTAGGGATGGATCAACGACACAGCCTTCATGAAACCGACAGGTTTCAAGATTGACATAGGCACGAATGTGGTTACCGGGTGTAGTGGGTTCACGTGAGATTTTGGGTGTATAGGTATCGGTTAGGAGATGATCAAAATCATATTCATGAGACATTTTTGTGTCCTATAAGAAAATTTTAAGAAAAATTTAGAATAAAAACCAGTTGCATACAACACGTGCCTAGTGTGTGCCTATATGCAGACTATGTGGAGGTGCGGTAATCTCGACTCAAAAGAAAAAAAATGAGATTACCCAAACACTCCTGATTTCACTTTAGCTCAAACAAATATGTTGAAAAGTACATATTGATTATGTAATTCGAATAATATTTGTGAGATCATGAATGCATGAGAAAGTGTTTTTAGTTTGCATCAACAATGCATGAAAAAGAATAATTTCATGATCCTAATTTTGTGAGATTTTAAAATTGATGGAATTGGGGTGTTTTAGTGTTGATGACTTCTAATTTTGAAACATTCCTAGAAAAATGTGAAAATCCTCAATTCAATTTTCATCAATGAACAAACCCTAGACTCAAAATTAGAAATAAATTAAAGTGAGAAAACTTACAACTTATGTTGAAAAGGGTAAAATGATTGAGGATCTTGAAATCAAAGTCTTGAATATGATCTTGAAGAGGTGTAATTGAGTTTTGGGTTGTGAGGTTAGGTTATGACAGCAATTGCTGAGGTTGTGAGGGTTTTGAATGAGTAATGTGGGAAAAGGGGACTGAAATACGAAATGTTCCAGATGCACGGTTCCACGGTATCGTTAAATTTAACGGTGCCGTGCCACATTTAGTGGAGCCGTGATCTGCTGGGACTGTTTTCTGTCCCATTTTGATTTTTGACGAATAAGTCTCGCTGTTTTAGTGAGATCTTATGACACAAGGAAAGAATTTGTACCTAACAAATTCTTATGACTAGGGGTTCCTAAACTTGACTAGACGAGATACACGGGATGACTTCAAGAGTCATGAGATTTATGGAATATGTTCCATCATTCCTAGACCTAGACGGAGGTAGTTAAAGGATTCTCGTTTGAGAGGTTTGGTTAGTATGTCAGCGATGTTGTCTTGAGAAGGAACTTTCTCAATGGAAATGTTTCCTTTCTGAACATTATCGCGAAGGAAGTGGTGGCGAATTTCAATGTGTTTAGTACGGGAGTGTTGGACAGGGTTTTTGCTCAAGTCAATAGCACCTTTATTGTCGCACATAATGGGAACATCATCTAAGTATATGCTATAGTCGTTAAGGGCTTGTTTCATCCATAGTGCTTGCTGACATGCCTTTCTGGCGCTTACGTACTCGGCTTCGGTAGTGGAGATAGCAAGAGCCGTTTGTTTCTTGGAGAACCAAGAAGTTAGACAACAACCCATGAAGGTACAAACGCCACTCGTGCTTTTTCGATCCACATAATCTCCCGCATGATCAGAGTCGGCATAGACAACAGTTTCTATACCTGTCCCCTTGGGATAAAATAATCCCAAGTGTATAGTGCCTTTAATGTATCGGAAGATACGCTTAACCGCTTCAAGGTGAGAGGTTTTGGGATCCTCTTGGAAGCGAGCACAAAGGCAGACACTAAACATGATGTCGGGCCTACTTGCCGTGAGGTATAGTAAACTACCTATCATACCTCTATACTTAGTGTTATCCACGGACTCACCTTCTTCATCTTTCGTGAGTTTTATTTCCGTGGACATGGGAGTTTTCATGGGCTTAGACTCTTCTAAACTAAACTTCTTAAGCATTTCCTTACTATACTTAGATTGATTAAAGAAGGTACCATCTTCCATTTGCTTAATTTGTAGACCAAGGAAGAAATTTAATTCGCCCATCATGCTCATCTCAAACTCGTCATGCATGATTTTAGAGAAATCATTGCACAGTTCTGGACAAGTTGAGCCAAATATAATGTCATCAACATATATTTGAACAATGATGAGATGTGAATCTCGTTTCTTTGTGAAAAGCGTGTTATCTACCACTCCCATGGTATATTCATGTTCAATCAAGAATGCTTTCAGTCTATCATACCAAGCTTTAGGAGCTTGCTTAAGACCATAGAGTGCTTTCTTGAGTTTATAAACATGATTCGGATATTCGAAATCAACGAATCCCGGAGGTTGAGCAACATATACCTCCTCGTTGATATAACCATTAAGGAATGCACTTTTCACGTCCATTTGGTACAATTTAAAGTCTAAGGCACACTCATAGGCAAGGAGTATTCTAATAGATTCTAATCTACCTACAGGTGCATAGGTTTCATCATAATCTATTCCTTCTTGTTGGTTATAGCCTTGTGCTACCAACCTTGCCTTATTCCTAGTCACGACGCCATTTTCGTCGAGTTTATTCCTAAACACCCACTTAGTTCCTATGATGGTTTGATTCCTAGGAGAAGGTACCAACTCCCAAACTTGGTTGGCGGTGAATTGATTAAGTTCTTCTTGCATGGCAAGTGTCCAACTTTCATCCTTAATCGCTTCACCAACATTCTTAGGTTCTACAGTAGATATAAAACAAAAGAAATTACTTTTGTTTTGAGCTTGTGACCTAAGGGTTCTTTGGTTTAGGTTTCCTATGACATTTTCAATAGGATGGTTCTTGGATTCCATAACATTGACAATTTCGTCAACTTCAACTATTCCATCCTCAATGTCATCATCTAAGGTTTTCTTGCCATTAACCTCAATGGCTTGTTCCTCATCTAAGTCATCATCCACCAAGGGTGATGTCTTAGTTGGAGGAGGGCTTTCATCGAATGTCACGTTGAGTGACTCTTCGACTTTCATTGTTTCCTTATTTAGGACAATGTAAGCTTTACTATTTTGGGAGTATCCTAGGAAGACACCTTCGTAAGACTTTGGGTCAAACTTGGTGAGGTAATCTTTAGTGTTTAGTATGAAGCACTTGCTTCCAAACACTCTAAAGTAATCAAGAGTAGGTTTTCTACCTTTCATGATTTCATATGGGGTTTTTCCTAAGATAGGCCTAATTAAAATCCTATTAAGTATGTAAGTTGAGGTGTCCACCGCATTACACCAAAACTTTTGCGGAATTGATTGTTCATTCAACATCGTTCTACTCATTTCTTGTAGAGTACGATTTTTCCACTCTACTACCCCATTTGATTGTGGAGTGCGTGGAGCTGAGAAATTGTGAGTAATACCATTAGCATCACAATATACTCCAAATTGCACTTCATTATCAAATTCCCTACCATGATCCGTCCTAATGGAAACTATTGTACATCCTAGTTGATTTTGGACTTTCTTACTAAAAACCTCGAATTTCTCAAAAGCTTGAGTCTTATTCTTAAGAAATCTAGTCCAAGTGTACCTAGAGTAGTCATCAACTATTACTAAGGTGTAGTAGTTTCCTCCGTAGCTCTGTACGGCGGATGGACCGAATAAGTCCATATGAAGGAGTTCTAGGCATCTAGAGGTTGAGACTATATTCTTAGCTTTGTGACTAGAATGAGCTTGTTTTCCAACTTTACAAGCGTCACAAAAGTGTTGATCAAACTTAATCTTAGTTAGATCTCTAACTAGTTCCTTAGATGCCAATTATTGTATCAAACGCATATTGGCATGACCTAATCTCCTATGCCATAGAGTGGAGTTATCATCTATGGTTGCTAAGCATATCCTATCCTGAGGCTTATTTCCTATTTTCATAACAAATAGGCCATTTCTCCTAACTCCTTTGCCTATGGTTTTACCATCCTTAATGATCTCACTACCCTCTTCAAAGAATATAACTCTACACTTATTATCTACCATTTGACTAATGCTAAGCAAATTAAATCCTAAGTTATCTACATGCTCAACATTTCTAATAGTGAGGGAGTTTTGAGTGATCGTACCTTTGCCAATAATGTTGCCCTTAAGTTTGCTACCGAAAGTGACATTACCTCCGTTGTATGCCTTGTATGATGAGAATAGACTTCGGTTGCCCGTCATGTGGTTGGTGCATCCACTATCCTTGACCCATTCGTCAGGCTCCAAGTCGATTCCCAAGCATATCTATTGCATAAGATAAACATTCAAACATTTGGTCCCCAATATCTCATGGGTCCAAAGTGGTTAGCATTAAACATCCCATGCATCATTTGCATGTGGTTAGGATGTTGAAATGGTGGGCAAATTTCCCATGGCAAGTAACTTTGTAGTTGACGGTCATTCCAAGTTACGGGATAGTCACTTGGAAAGCTTTGTCTTCTAAAGTTACGTCTCGGTAGAGGAGTTCTTGACCGAGGTTTGGGAGTGTTTGTTTTTCTAGGTGGAGGAGTCTTAGACCTAGCGTCAGATTTTACAAATCTAGGTTTGGGTTTTGACATAGGTTTGTAGAATCGTTTAACTTCCTCTATACTAGCAATAGAGACCTTTGTACCATTAACAACAATGTGAGTTGGTTTAGGACTTGATTTATTTTTGAAATTTGACTCAGTTCTTTCTCCAGAGTCGGACGGTACCACGGTTCCATTAATTTTAATGGAGCCGTCGGTACCTTTAGTGGTGCCGTCTGGACTTTTGACAGAGTTTGAGATTTTAACAGATTCTGCTTGATTGGTTTTATCTGTCAAAGCATTTTCTGTTTCCTTTTCAAAGCTAGTAATTCTAATTTTGTTTTCCTTGAGTTTTTCATTTTCTACTTTAAGATTCTTGCATGACTCACATCCTATGTCTAATTCTTTATATCTTTCAAGTCCTTTGACTTGACTCTTTAGTTCTAACATTTTCACTTCTAGTTCATGCAATTTTGATTTTAGTAATTTGTTTCTACTTAACATTTTTGAGACAATTTTGCATAGATTATTATGTTCGTCATTTAGTTTGTTATCATCTATTGACGAATTATCATCTATGAAATCAGGGTAGTTGTAACGTACCTCATTTGAAGCATGAGCCATTAGACATGTTTCGTCCTTGGGCTTCTTTTCTTCATCATCACCGCTATCACTCCAGGCGCCTCCTATGAGAGCTCGTTGGTTGTTGACTTTCGGTGGCTTGGGACACTCTCCTATGAGATGATTAGGATCTTCGCATCTAAATCATTTCCTATCACTTGTCCCTTTCTTTTCAACATGGTTCTTTTGTGATGTCTTCTTCTCATCACGAGGTTGCCTAACGAACCTACCTCTTCTCCTAAAGAACTTTTTAAAATCCCTAACCGCTAGTGCATATTCCTCATCTTCACTATCGGAACTCGAACATTCCTCATCACTAGACTCCTTCTTGGCTTTCAATGCTAGAGATCTAACTCTCTCGCCTTTGCCTTTGACTATGTCGGAGTCTTTCTTAATTATCATCTCGTGAACTTTCAAGTTTCCTATAAGTTCATTGAGTGACAATGCCGCCAAGTCCTTTGACTCTTCTATGGCGGTGACCTTTGCTCTCCATTTAGGATGTAGAGCTCTAAGAAACTTCCTAACATAGTTCTTACTAGAATAACCTTCATCAAGAGCTTTAAGACTAGTGATAATAGTATTAAATCTAGCAAAAGCATTATCTATTGACTCATCCTCCGAAATGGAGAATTGTTCATATTGTTGAACAAGAAGATCTATCTTGTTCTCTTTGACTTGGTTATTACCTTGGTGAGTGACTAACAAAGTTTTCCAAATGTCTTTTGCCGTATTACACATAAAAATTCTTTCAAATTCCTTTTTAGGCAAAGCATTATAAATCATCATTTTAGCCTCATTATTTTTGGCTAATTTCCTTTTAAGTTCATCACTTTGTTTATCATAAGAAACTATTTCATCCTTTTTAGTTTCCGGATTCTTTTGAATAGGTTGAAAGTCACCCTCGGTAATAACATGCCAAAGATCAATGTCTTTTGATTTCACATACGTTTCGAATCTTGTTTTCCAATAAATAAAACAATCGGTTTCGAAAAGTGGTGGTCTTTGCATAGATTGCCCTTCTAGATATTTGTCGGAATCCATTGATCGGTTCAAGCTTTAAAATACAATATACTTTAAAAACTTGACTGACGTGGCTCCTGATACCAATTGTGGGAAACTAGAAGGGGGGTTGAATAGTTTACCGGTTTAAAAACTTCTTTTAAAAATCTTGTTTTAAAAGTTGGTTATTGGAAACTTTGATTCGAACTCTATGTGTAATCAATCAACACCAATATGAACTACACACTAAGCTAAGTAATAATAACAAATAAAAGTAAAGAGTAGAGTTGGAAAGATCAAACCGAGACAGAGGATTTATAGTGGTTCGGCTACGAAGCTCTTCTTCGCCCTACTCCACTCCCCGAGTACCACACTCGAGAGTTTCAAGCACTATGTCAACAACTTCCCTTAAGGCGGAGAAAATCGTACACGTCGCTTATCCTATTACCGACACTAAGCTAGATGTCGAGTGCTAATCTTAGCTAGCACCAATCTACCAAGGTCCACGTGACCAAACACACAAGCCCAATGGCTTCAAGAGATCACCAAGATCTCAACACGATCACAATGATCAACACTCACTTCACTCTACTCAACTAACACTAACCTAATGACCCTTGATCTTCTTGATCAGTTACACACAGCCCAATGGCTTCAAGAGATGTTCACTATCTCTTTAGATCACACTTGATCTTCACTCTCACTCACAAAAAGGAAATATACTTGATGTATGCTAAGACACAACAAGGTTGTAACAAGTGTTACAAAAACCTATCAACTACAACTCTAGTATCTTCTTGATTACTTGAGTTCTTCTCTTGCTAATGAAGAGGAATGACAACACCTTGTATCAACTTGGATACTTGTGTTCTTCTCTTGCTAGTGAAGAGGTATGAAGAGGATCACTTGAAGGATGATTGGATCACTCTTGAAACAAAGAAAAACTAATCTAAATGACCCTAAGAAGTGAAAGGTGTGAGAGGATTTGATTAAGGGATTTTTTTGTGTGTGAAGGGTGCCTAAAACTGTGAAAGAGGTGGGTATTTATAGGCAAAGAAAATATGAACGTTACAATTCAAAATGGTACGGACGGCTCCATTAAATGACCCACGGCTCCGTTAAATTTAACGGTACCGTGGAGCCGTGGTAGACTAGGACGCTCCAAATTTTGTCTTTTCTGGTGAAAACTTATTTGGGGAAGGTTGGAGCTGATTTTGGGGGGAAAAATAGCTGTTGTGATTTTCAAACTAATTTTTCCATTAAAACATTTCTTAATATTTCAAAAATAATTTGTCATGTGTATTTTTGAAAAAATGTTTTGTCCCATTTAAGATGTGAATTTTCAAAACATAAATTCACTTCTTTGATCACTAGTTCAAGTTGTAACTTTGTTCAAGAGTGATTTGCGTAGAAACGGGATCTTCCGATTAAAAACTTGTTAACGTTAATTTTAACGTAACGTGAGTTCACATTTTGTCATCCTCAAAACGTGAAGTAATCGAAAGATATAAATAACGTTTTTAGAACATTATTTGCATCAACAGTTAGGTTCGAGTGATTGTGTGTGCTTGGATTTGTGGTATCTATTTTTCTCGTTTCTTTATTTGTTGTGTTCGAATTGTTGTTTACACCATTTCATGAAACTGTGCCATTTATTTTGTTTGAAACTGTGCCATTTTGTTCGAATTGTTTTTCATGAAACTGGTCATTTCTCTTCATCTCACTTAGATTTGGGCCTTAACTGTGTAAGTGCAAGCAAATTTTCTTAAGTACATACATGGGCTTTCATTGAAAAAGTGGGTTTGTTTTGCAAGCAAATAGTGGGTTGCATCTTGTTTTGCAAATGAAAAAAAATGGGTTTGTTTTGCAAATGAAAAGGTTTTTGCTTTCTCGAAATTTTGTTTTTGCAAATGTATGTCTCGGCTGCTTCTTGGTGATGCATGATTCTTAGTAGCGATTTGTCTTGCTAATGAAAAAGTGAGTTGCATCTTTTTTGGCTTGTTGTATACACTAATTTGGACAGTAGCTTAAATGGGTAAGAAAACAAAAGTGGTGATAGTGACTGTGGCTGTTGCTTTTTGGAGTTGCTGTATGTGACTTGGTGAGATAATGTAGCATTTTGTGTGTCTCGGTGAGTTGTGAATTTGGCTGTTTTCCAGAAATGGAAAAAGTGACAAAAGTGATAATGACTACTCTGTCACTTGCGTTTTGTGTTTTGCAAGCATGCGACTTGTGTGTTTTGCAAACATGCGACTTGTGTGTTTTGCAAGCAAGCGATTTGTGTGTCTCGGTGATAGTGACATTGGCAGTTTGGCGATTTGTGTTGTTGCGTTTTGTCCTGCTGTTGCTAATTGATACTCAACATTATAACAACAACAACCTCAGCCAACTAAATCAACAAACATGAAGCTAATCAAGACGAAGCAACAAAACAATGATTATTCAAACCAACAAATCACAAAACCATTCCATTCGAATCACAACAACCATTCGAAACAAATTACAAGAAACAAAATCCTTCCATTCGAAACAATTACCACAGACACAACTTAAAACAACAACAAATCCAACCTCAGTCTCTTAACCCCATCTCGACTACTATCACTTCACAACTCCATCTCATACCACATAAATCAAGACTCGAATAATTAAGAGAAAATTAAATAAATCTCAGATTTATTTCGTGTTCTTCAATGAAACATCAAACCATTAAAGGTCAAACACACGAAAACAAACATCATTGATTCTGTTTGAAGCCTAGCTTCATTAGTTGTTTATCCGAAACAAAAGAAAAGAAAGATAACAATTATGCTATTCTCTTTTCTTTGATTCGTTCAATGATAACAGTTAATAACAGAAACCTACCTTAGACCCTTCAATGGATCTTGATGCATACAAAGGGCTTTCTTGAATTTGTCCTTTGATGATTATTAAAATGGAGGTAAGGCCACGGGTGTGTTTATGATTGATTCGGATTGACTAATGATAATGATGAAATGATGATTGTCTTGATGGGTGTGTAAGTATATGCGATTGATTGTATCGATGATAATGAGATGAAAATTTGAGCAGGCGTGTATTTTGATTTGGGGGCTGTGTGATTTTTCAGTGAAGGGGGCAAATTTTCTCTTGATTAGGGTTCACTAATATGAGTATTTTTAGGGCAATGTTAACTGATTTAAGTATGGATTAGAATGTGGGCCGTGATTTGTTTTTGGGCTGAGCATTTAATCGAATGGTGGGCTGTGGTCACAAGGATGATTTGGAATTGTTTTGGCTTGGAACGAATGATTCAATAATCTGAAATTGGTTAACATCTTTCTTGCTTAAAAATAATTAACAAATGTAATCTTTGTACATGGTGTTAATTTATTTTTGCCAAATTGTTGACTAAAAGGAATGGTATTTCGGTCATTATTCTCATGAGGATACACACGTCACGGCTGGTTATTTGGGTATATGAATGTCGATGTGATTTCAGAACTGTGGATCTGGCAGCATTGTCCTATTGGTACCTACGAGTTGAGTGAGCCTGCAATTTGATCTTTGCGATTTGAGTTACAGTTGACAACTTGCGATTTGATTAATTGCAAATTGACAAGTTGCTATTTGACTTGTTGCAACTTGATTGATTGCGATGGTACCAGTTGCGGTTTGACGTTGCAAGTAGACACTTGCGATTTGACTTACAGCAATTTGGTTGATTGCGATTTGACTTGTTGTGATTTGACAAACTGCGACTTGACTTGTTGCGATTTGATCAAGTTGAGATTTGACTTCTTTGATTTGAATTTTGAAGATTAGTATTGCAACTCACTCTTAGTTGTCCTTGTTGATTTCACGGTTTCTCTTGTTGATTTTAGAAAATCCCACGAAAGATCCGATTTCTCGGTTTAAATCTCAAGAGCTGTAAAATCCGTGAAATTAATATTGGACAAGTAGGTTGGACTTGGATTTAGACATAATAAAACTTACGGGGTTTGACTAATTTTTCGGGATGAGCTTGTGCTTCGAGATCGGCAGGAATTGGGAAATTATGGTAACTTGGTCGGTTTGTTAATTCACGGGTTGGTGTACTTAGTGTCTCAAACATCTCGGGGTTGATTGGATGCACGATGTTTGATAATCCTTGCTCGAGCGTATTTATGGTGATTAGACTTGGATGTTCAAGAAGTGGATATATACAATAAAGGATGGAAGGTTGGGTATATATCACTACCTATATTTAAAGGAGTTACGTTGTTATGCTCAATATAGGTTCTAAATCACAAATTTAGTGCAAGAATAAGTCGCAGACTTGTCCTTTATCAAGCTTCATCAAGAGATTGTTGTTTCTCAAGCTTCTAATGGGATTGTAGTACAAGATCTTCTCAAGAGGTGGTCAGACTTAAAGATATGAGGTGGTTGTTCAGAGACGTGGTTTAACCTTTTACACAGTCTAAAGTTAAACATATTTCATCAAGCGGTTTTGGCATATTATGAGCTTCAGGGAATTTATTAATCTGCTAAACCATTGATGAGGAGACTAACGAGGGGTTACTACAAGAGAGTCTTTATCACCATCTTCTTTGCAGTAGTTTTATTTGTCTCTTTCCATGTATCTATGTTGTGCCTGGCAAATTCACAACCATCACGAACTCTCTGATTTGGCAAAAAGGTCATTGCATGTCCTTTTTGAGGGGGAGAATTAGCGCGTGTTTCCTAGCGGTTCAGTCTCCAGCAGTTTGAATTTTAGCGGCTCCAGTTTCAGTGGTTTAGCTTTCAGCGGTCTGATACTTACTGTTGTGCAGTTTGTTCTTGAATTTATTTCTCGGTTAAATCTCAAGAACTGTAAAATCCTGTACACAGTACGACAACTATTCCATGCACTGCACCTGATAACATCCAAGTAGCTGGGTCAGACAGCTTTGTTTGATAGGACTGACTATGAGTCATGGGCACTGCTAAGAATTAGCGCATGTTTCTTCTCCCTTTGACTATTCAACCGCACAAAATGATCACGAAGTTAATTTGGTATTCCTTACTTGAGAGTGAAGTTGGATTTCACGAAAGAGTCTACCTATTTTATCTTGAAATCGGGGATGGTTGGATGCATGATTTCAATGATAACTTGCTCGTGCTTAAGATGTAAGTTGAAGACTTGGGTTATCTAGTTACCAGCAGTCGGGGTAACTATCACTTAAGAGTTATTGGAGTACTCAGTGTCACACGTCAATGACGATGTCGATAATCGCAAGAGGTGTTAATGTCTCATACCTTGGTTGGGTATTGAGCACTTAGAGATTTGCTTGGAGCATCAATTCTCTACACCGTTCTTCCAACATTAGTGCAAGCTTAAGTAACAAATTTGGGGACTTCTACTTCAGTTTTCAGTATTGATATATCGGGTTTCCTTCATCAAGTGGTCACTAATCTGTGTACAAGGTTGGTTAGTTGGCCAAAGGTCTTAAAAGTTGTGATGTGATCTTTAATTCTCACGGGATATTCTTAACCCAAACTGATGTTCTCCAAAATCAAATCAGTCATGCCGCATTCAATCTGTTACTATCTCACGGTTTCTTCTTGATTTTGTAAAATCCCGCGAAAGAACTTATTTCTCGGTTTAAATCATAGATTTGTAAAATCCCGTGATGATGGGTTATGCGCTCTTGACCGTGATCGGGTTAAAACCATTATCAAAGTTCAGTTAAATCATCATAAAGGGCTAGATTTGGGCATTAACCATAAGATGTGACTACGGAGTTAAGTCATTATTATTTATTTGAGGCTGAAGTGAAATTTCATGGGTGCTTATACTTAGTATCTGAAGATATCGGGGAGGTTGGATGAAGATTCTTCGAGATCCTTGTTCGAGCTTTTAACCTTTACAATGATGAGGACTTGGATATCTAGTTATTTTTTCTTTCTCTCTATTACAAAATAACTATCACTTTAAGGAGTTACGTTGTAGTGCTCAGTGTCACACGAAGTTGTGGATATCCAAGAGGTGATGTACGTCTTATACTTGATGGTTGGTTGGTTGAAGAGTATAGAGTACTTAGGGATTCGATGTTGCACGAAGTCTCTACACCGCTCTTTGTCTCGCATTAGTACAAGTTTAAGTCACAAGTTCGGGTTATGTTACTTCAGTCTCAAGTTCATCATATTGGGTTTTTCTCCATCAGTGGTCACGACATCAAGCCGACATAATGATAATGAGGTTGGTAACGAGTTAATTGAGAGAGATAGAAGAGAGAGATATGACATATGTACACTTCAGTGCAGGCCTCGCTCTTCATTGGCAATGACGTCTGTACACATCAGTGCAGGCCTCACTCTTCATCATAATGACGTCTGAATACATCAGTTCTGGCCTCGCTCTTCAATGACAATGACGTCTGTACACATCAGTTCAGGCCTCGTTCTTCAAAGAAAAGAAAAGTGTACGCTTGAGTGCACTTTATCTTCAAAAGAAGAGGAATCTTCTTATTTATGGCCATTCTTATCATCAAGTTTCATGCTCTTTTCGTGCTTATTCAGTCTTCAAGTGGATCGACGCATATTGGAGTATACTATTATTCACTTATTCAACCAAAAATTGCAGTTGACAGGCATATGCAATTTTTTAGGGGGGGGGGGGGAAGGGTGAATACACAACATGTCAGTCTTCAAGTACCGTCAAGTGGAGCTACTTACCGTTGATGGTATTCATATTCACTAGTTCAATCATAAAAAATTGCAGTTGGCAGGCATATGCAATTTTTGAGGGGGGGGGGGAAAGGGTGAATATTAATCTACATGTTGATTGATGATTGAGAAATGGTCATACGACTCCTGAATACGTCAATTCAGGAGTCATGCAAACCATGGTTCTACAACACTACATATTCCTCCATCTATCAAGGTGTTGAAGAACATGGTCATGGAATGCTAATCGACATCGTCTCACGGGCTGGTACAATCAGCAACAAAGGGTTTCTAGTCAATGCTTCATGTACACGTCATTACGCTGCATGTACACATCATGATGATGATTCCGATTAATCGTAACCATCATGGGGGAGAGAAATGTGTACACCAAGGATGCACAACAGGTTCACGTGATCGGGCTTAATCATTTATTCCGGTGTTGATAACCGCAGAGATTATCAGTGGTTCAACTTGTTACCTTGGTATTAACGTTTCACTGTTACGTCATGGGCTGATTAATCGTAACCATCAGGGGAGAGAGAATGTGTACATCAAGGACGCACAACAGGTTCACGTGATCAGGGCTTAATATCTAAGGATGGATACATACTATAGATGATCAGTGGTTCAACTTGTTACTTTGGTGTTATACTAAAGACTGAAGAAGGTCGAGTCGTCAGTCTATTCTACATTCTCTGCTGTGTGTTATCATCTCATGTATACGCTGTGGGCTGATGGATTATATGTAAGGTTACTGGAAGGCATTTGGTGAGATGAAGATGATTGGTATTCTGTTCCTCCTAATTGGGCAATCTTGAAGAAGGTCGAGTCTACAGTCTATTCTACATTCTCCGCTATGTGTTAGAAGACTAAAGACGGCATGCATTTGGTTATCAAAAGACTTCTTCATATTATGGGCGTTCATCCAAAGTCTTCTTTCTATTATGGGTGTTCATCAGAAAGGTTGTCAGATTGGGGGAGAGCACTAATTAGGAGAGAGTGAAAATCCTGAATTAATCCCTGATTAAATGTGCTCACGTTGCTCTTCAGCAAGTCAAAAGATGGAAGCGGAGAAAATTCAGGATGCTGAGGAGTAATGGTTTATGGTTCGTATCCTTGTATATATTTGCTTCATATTTTTTGTTCATATCTTATACCAATTTGTAAATAGATATATAGAAAACATGCAAATTGTAAATAGAGAAACGTAAAACTAGAAAAACCCATAAAAATTGAAAAATAGAAAATACCAAAAAATAGTTTCCCTAGGCATGTCTTCTATTTATCGATAACATTTACGGACATAGAAATGCCATTCAATAATGGCACGGGTCTTTAAATGAAGCTCGAGCAGAAGTTAAAATGGATGGTTAAAACATGTCTAAATGGCTTGCTATTACTTTAGATAGCAACCCGCCACTACTAGAAAAAGGGCTATCCTTGACTCCAGATGCGAGTCAAGAAGGGGTCTTATGACTCGCAAATGTGAGTCAAGGAAAGACCCGTCATAAATCTTCATGACTCGCATATGTGCGTCATCCCTCTATGACGCGCATTTATGACCCACGTTTTATGACTCTCCTTTTTGCGAGTCATAACCTAATTTTTTTTTTTAAAAAAAATTAATTTTTTTCAGTTCCTAATTTTCTATTAAATGACAATTAAAAACCTGATAATACAAAATTAAAAACACAAATATCAAAATTAACACCAAGAAACAAGCTCCAACATCAACTGTCTTGTAAGTCATTACAATAAAACTATCGAATACATAGATTTCAGATTTCTGACCAAGTCGTTCACAAACTAAAACTCAAAACTAGAAAGAGATATACACACTTAAGTACCTAAATCTCCTCCTTCATAGCTACCAAATTACGCCTTGATAGCATACTGGAGAGCTTGTTGGGAGCACCACCAGTAACCTTAGCAACACGAAGAAGAGCAAGTTAGCCAACGCCCCATCCTCTGAATCTCCTTCCAAGTCCTTTATAAGCCCTTTTATTAGTTCAAAAAGAACCTCGACCTGCAACAGATAACCAATCATGAAGGTAACACAATATTGGTCAATCACCTCAACAACGGAATGATGAGTAAAACAGTAAAGATGTTCAATACCTTGTCAGCAGAAGATACACAAGCTTGGTTGGTCATTATGCTTTGGATGATAACCATAGCCATTATTTTATTAGTCCCATTATCAAGGTGATCCATTACTCGAGGATAATTAGACAGCGTCAAGGAAGTGACGATATCACTGTATTTTTCAAGTGGAGCGCTCAAAAGTGCAACAACTTGTTTTGTCGCTCTACTGTCTTCAAGCTTAGGTTTGTTAGAAAGTTTCTTAACACATGATCCTTATCCAAGAAGAGAGCAAAATCTTAACATTTCATTTTTAAAACTGATATGTAAAGCTAAATGATGAAATGATCAGCAGCATGGAGTCGTGTGAGGTACATATTTACTGCATAAAATCTCCTAAAATCATCTTATTCGAAAATCTGGATACCCAAGTGAGTTAGTTACCTGATAAAGTTGGGGACCTTTGTCATCATAACCAGCAACATTGTACTTGAACTGAAAGCAATCTCTCCTGCAAGCATTTTAACTTTCTCCACTAGAAGGTCCATCTGATCTATCGAGATTACGCCCTACAATTAAACAAAAGATCATGAATAACAAAGTTAATATTAAGTTGTTTACAAACAAACTTATGCAATTCGCAGCAAGTCTATTAAAAACTATTAGTCCAAGATGAAAAACAAGCAGAGAGATGTTGAAACAGCTTATACAAGTTAAGATAAGTCCAATTGAATCTGATGAAAGGGTAATGCAACAGTGAACACCCCTAATGACCCACTTTAACCCATGAACCAAACACCCTATAAGTTAACTGTTTTGAAGTTTAAAACTAATAATGACCAAATTAATCTGTGAATCAGACTTATTAATAATCAACTAACTTAACTAGACTGAAATAAGCACTACTCAAAAGATAATATGAGGTAGAGTAAGTACCTCCTCAGTCTGAAATCGTTAGCATCCTGCAGTATAATTAAAATTGGTAAATACATATCTGTTTCGATTAATTAACCGAGGAGTAAGACAAATCAGCAGATTATAAAGTTATCAAAACAATAATAATCATTTTTACCTTATGGCCCGGCCTCTTTTACCATCAAAACAATCCACAACATCACCAAACTTCAAACTCGACACCACCTATTTGAACCAAACCCATACACAACCATGAACCAAACTTGATACCAACCACATTATTACTCATTTTTATTATTTATTTACACGTTTTTATTTGTTTATCTCGCAACCCAAGGGTTTTTGAGACAAACCCGTGGTGATAACTTGATAAAAATGGTGGGTTTACCCACCTTGATGCTCGGCTCGAACAAGAAACACGAAAAGAGGAAAAAGGTGTTCGGATTCGAGTATAAATCTTAGATTGAAGTGGTGTTAATGTAGGTCAAATGGCGCGTTTGATAGCTTAAAATGACGGGAAGGAAAAATGGTGAATGATGGTGGTGGAGGTGTAGGTGGACGCGCAGCGGTGGTGGAGTTCTCGCCGGATAAGTGATCGGAGAAGAAAGGAGATGTGGGTGGGTGTGTTTGTCGGCGTAGAGAGAGAAACAGAGAAGTTGAATAACCCTAAGGGGTTATTATATGTGGTATTTATATGGGTGTGGGTGCAGACTTTTAGAGGGGTTTGAGAGGGGGCGGGAGTGTTTTGAGTGTTTTGAATAATTTTAGAGGGGTTTGAGAGGGAAGTTTTAGTGTTAAGAGCGGGAAGTGTTTTTGGGCAAAAAAAAAACGAAGGAGATGACCCCTATTTATGACGAAGCAAAACGAGCGTCATCTAGCAGGCTAAATTTTAACTGATTATGACCCATATGTTATGACGCTTTTTAAAGCGAGTCATCTTCGATAAAAAATTTACTCGTTATGACTCTTATTTTATGACTCTGCTATTTGCGCGTCATCTTTTAGTGTGCGTCATAAAATGCGAGTCAAGGAAAGCCCTTTTTCTAGTAGCGCGCTTCAAACTGGGGAAAGCACGTCGCCAAAAAGACGGCTGTTCCTCCAACTGGGTGATGTTCACCTGGGCATGGATTATTTTATATCCATGTTTCTTCGATCTGATGTACGTTTCAGTGCATCATTTCTGGTAAAGGAAGAGAAATCTTCTTTGCATACAAATAGTTTTCATTCAATGATTCTTCTGAAAATTATTTGTAAGACACTTGGTGATTATGTGTTGCTTGAAATTCTTTTATACTTGGATTGTGCATAAAATTTGTCACTCAATCAACGACTACAAATATTTAACTAGAATACGGGTCATTGATTGAGGGGGAGAGTGAATTCAAATTTTATATCATCAAACGGATTTATTGGTTAAATCATACTTGTTAGAAATGGTTTTGTAGTTAATGGGGTATTAGTTGAAGAGGATCTTGCTAAAACTTTATATCAAATGGCCAAATGTGTTAGTTGCTAGAAAGTTTAGGACATTATGTGCAATTTGCTTATAGTTTCCTAGCTTTATGTATCTAGAAGGTTCATTTGTGTTACTTTGGAATCCTCCTTTAATCCCCTAAATACTTTAAGACTCAAAACCTAAAAGAAGTAAGAAAACCAGTTGTGTTTGATGTTCTTGAATACTCCTATGACATTTGTATGATCTGAATGAATGAGTTTCAAATGTTGTTTGACTCTTGTTAGTCGATTGTTGCTTAAATGTTGTTGATATTGTGCATATGTTCTCAGGATTCGCTTAGGTATATAACTATCATGATAGAATCACGTTCCTAAGATCCTGAATTGAATATTGAAATCTGTGTGAATTGCCATGCTCATGATTGCTAATTGCTCTTCATGCTAGATAGTGGTTTGATATATTCTCTGACTGTGGTTTGAATATGAGATGAATATGGTATTATGAGTTGGCAAGATGCTATGTGGTAGCCATTAATGAATAGTGTATCTGTATGCATGCATATCTTTGTGGATATTCTTATGCAGATTCCATAGCCAAAATGAATGTACCAGTTCCCGCTCTAACCATTTGATCAGACGTTCAAACTCTATTGATTGGCTCAGAATTCACCACGACAACAACATCGGCAGCAACAACAACAACAACACCTTCATCACCACCACCACCTTCAGTGAAACAAAGAAATATTTGTTCCGATCTCGCCAAGTGGGGATCTACAATACTTGGACATTTTTGTTGGTGGATGGATAATCGATGTTGACCACTGACTCACTCAGAAAAGCGGATGATTACATCGTCTGCGCAAAAAGGTCAATATCATTTGTGTCATAATAATCACTTTGTGCATAATAAGCAGTGAATAATAAGCAGTGAATCTCCCTCTTAGATTAAGGGGGAGCATAGTATGTTCCATCATCAGAATACATTAAAATTGGACACATTTTCTCCCACATTTTCTAACTTATTTAAATCAATTGGGATCACAAATCTCAAAAGGTTTGAAATTTTTGATCGGGGGAGAGAATGTGATTTAAATATGAAACCTGATGAAAATGTGATGTTTTGGACTTAAGTGTGAGCTCTCCCATATGTGCTAAACTCTTTCGTATATCGATGCACATATTGAGGGGGAGCGAATGGACTAAAAGGATTTGGCATCTCACGTGAGCAAGGCTCAGACTTCACCAATGAATTGACGAAACATATACTGTCATTGATCGAAAGGACATATCCTGGCCGGGTAATAATTTCAAGCTGGTCTAACCAGTGATGTAAGCGTGTCTCGAAAAGGATGTGTCTGAGTAGAGTGTACCGTTTCGAGAAACTTTCTATGGACTTGACCAGGCCGGGTAATAATTTCAAGCTAGTTTAAACTAGTGATGTAAGCGTGTCTCGAATCGGTCATGTTCACTGAAAGTGGATCAATTCAAAAAGTGCGAACTCCACCCAACATGTGCAAATTTATAAATCAATCATCCGAGCACATGTTGAGGGGGAGCATTTGAAAAATTCAAAACTCTCAAAGTGTTAGTAAAATGTGTTTCTTAATCATGAACACTTTGAGAGATTTTTCAAAGATTTGGTTAATGGCAATTGTGGAAGAACACCAAAGACCGACCATGTTATTTAACGTATTGGAGTTATAAGGATGGTAAGGTTAGGTACAAGTTCCCACGATCCCGCCAGAGCCGGAGGGATCTACCCAGGGACAATCCACTAGTTAGTGTAGAAGTCCTTAGGTATGATTAAAAAAAAGGAGAAAAGTGAATAAGGGAAGAGTGCCGACTGAGATGGAGCTAGTACTGGAACAAACCCAACAAGGTACTAGTAATGAAGTCTCGGTAAGCACTGAAGGGGTTGAAGAATGAAAAAGAAATGTAAAGATAAAGGGTGAAAAGAAAGAAGCCCTCCTTACACTTTAGGCAGAAACCGGGTCAATACATATGCTGTCAGAATCACTTGGTTGATTGCTGACATTGAAGACAAAGTATCATGGACCCAGTGATACGCTGCACAACCCTCCCTAGCCACTCAAGGTCCCTCAAAGGATTCTTGTTTCAATTTTCGATTGAATGGAAATTCCTGCCAGGGTCAACATCAAGCAGCCCTGAAAGCAGGTCACTTCGGTAATTCCCTGTGGATTACGCTTAGTGATCGCGGCGGTTTCAAACGGTCTACAGTCGTGGAGTGATCTCCAGCGACTCACCTAATCGTTGATTTACTACGGTAAGATCTTAAAAAACCCTCTGTGGGTTTTCGATTTAGGAACGGTCTTGGTAAGGATTAGAGAGAGTTTTCACACTATGCTGTTAACAATCTCGAAGTCCAAACCTGTAAGTACCGGACGTTTTATTGCTAACTGTCGTATGCAGGAACTTCTGGCGGTTGTAGCTGTTGGATGCTGTAGCTGGTTGCGGTTGTAGCTGGTTGCAGAAAAGATGCCAATCCTCTACCACATGTTCACACTACATCATCATTGTAATTCAACAAAGTCATGATCAACCAAAAGACCTTCAACACAGCTTCTGCAAACTCTGATGCTGAAGATCATGAAACCAAATAGTGTGAGCATGTCGACTCGAAGATTATCACATCACATGGAAACATACTGTTGAAAGATGACTTAAAGACAAATGTTGGATGATAAACTCGAAGATTTCTCAAAGATCATCCAAGAAAACAGATCAGTCATCAAAAGATTACTGCTGAATGCACAAAGTTTCAAGACATTGAAGAATCAAAGACTACGAGCTATGAAGACATGATCAGAAGACAAAATGCTAGAATTCAAGTTATTATTTCCGGGGTGACCTCCCTTAGGGGGAGATTGTTAGGAATATAAATATTCAGATGAAGGCTCGGTCACCCCGAGTATCTATTTAGCATTTACATAGCTCGTAGGCTTATTAATATTAGCATAGTAATATTAGTATAAGTATTAATAGTATTAGTCGTATTTATATTTGTGGAGTGGGACGGGGCTTTCCCCACTGTCAGCTCACTTCACAGCCCACTAGGGGCACAAATATTAGCTACTATATAAAGCCCTTCCCACACTTGGGAAGGGTTGGAACTCTTGTCATATTTCACACACATTAATCTAATATTCAGGTTTTTCTCTCAACAAGATTCCCAACTCTCTCTCTCTCTAACTTCTCTCTAAAACTCCACCATGGATCTCATCTTCAATAACCCAAGACCACCCGAATCATCCACACAATCAAGATGGTTATATACTACAGACCTCCAGACAAATCAAGATATGACCTAATCATATCGATCTTTTTTTGTCTTGTCCTCCTCTTTGTTGCAAATAAATTTAACTTGAGTTTTAGCAAAAGCAGGACTTGATATCAAGGAATACCATGACTTACAAACGCTTTTGCTTCGGAGGAGATCTTTCACAACACATCGTAAAAGTATCGCCTCAATTACATCAGCGATAACCATCCTGTAACCTGTGAATGTGAGGCGTCGGTCAGCGGCGTGAAGAGTTAGCGACCTAGATCTAAGATAGGGTTGTTGTAATATGAATATATATATATATATATATATATATATATATATATATATATATATATATATATATATATATATATATATATATATATATATATAGGGTTGTTATATATATATATAAGCATATAGTCGGTGTTCAAGCCCAACCTATACACATTGGCCCAACTCAATCCGACTTTCTCGCACATCCACGATATTTTTATTTTCCTTTTTCTTTTTTTAACAACACCAAATAAGATGGAAGTACAATGTACTTTGTTTTCTTATCTATCTACCCATATGTATCTACAGTACTATATATAGTACTCCTACATTAAATAAAATACGGAGTATAGAGTTAACTACTCTGCATTTTTGGTCCTTGTAGTTTATTGGGTATTTCATTTTTAGTTCAATTTTTTAAAAAGTTTTGGATTTAGTCCAAAAGGGTAGTTTCGTTCCAATTTCAGTCCATTTTGATAACGACGTTAGTTCTGTTAGTTAAGTCAAGTCATCAAATGGCAACGTTAGTCCTTTATACTAACGATCGTTTTTATATTTGCTTTTATACATGTATTTATACACGTTTTTATACGCGTTTTTATACGCGTTTTTATACACGTTTTTATACACATTTTTATACACATTTTTATACATGTTTTTATACACGTTTTTACACACATTTTTACACGTTTTTATACACGTTTTTACACACTTTTTTATACACGTTTTTTATATGCGATTTTATATATGTTTTTATACACATTTTTACACACGTTTTCATACTCGTTTTTATACACGTTTTTACATATGTTTTTATATACGTTTTTATACACGTTTTCACACACGTTTTATACACGGTTTTACACACGTTTTTACACACGTTTTATACATATTTTATACACGTTTTACATACATTTTTATATACGTTTTTATACACGTTTTTACACACGTTTTTCTACACGTTTTTATACGCGGTTTAATACACGTTTTTACACACGTTTTTATATACGTTTTTATACACGTTTTTATACACGTTTTTACACACGTTTTTATACACATTTTTACACACGTTTTTACATAAGTTTTAATACACGTTTTTTAAACAAGTTTTTATATACGTTTTTACACACGTTTTTATACACATTTTTATACGTGTTTTTATAAAATGTGTATAAAAACGTGTATAACAACTTGCATAAAACAGCGTATAAAAATGTGTATAAAAACGTCTATAAAAACGTGTATAAAAACGTGTATAAAACGTATATAGAAACGTGTATTAAAACGTGTATAAAAATGTGTATGAAAACGTGTATAAAAACGTGTGTAAAAATGTGTATAAAAACGTGTATAAAATATGTCTAAAAACTTGTATAAAAACGTGTGTAAAAACGTGTATAAAAACATGTGTAAAAACGTGTATAAAAACGTATAACAAGTTGTATGAAAACGTGTATAAAAACGTGTATAAAAACATATATAAAAACGTGTATAAAATCGCGTATAAAATCGCGTATATAAACGTGTATAAAAACGCGTGTAAAATGTGTTTAAAAACGTAAATAAAAACTTGTATAAAAGTGTGTATAAAAACGTAAAAAAACGTGTATAAAAACATGTATAAAAACGTATATAAAACCGCGTATAAAAACGTATATAAAAATGAGTATAAAAGCGTGTGTAAAAACGTGTATAAAAACGTGTATAAAACACATATAAAAACGTGTATAAAAACGTGTATGACAACTTGTATAAATACGTGCATAAAATCGTATATAGAAACGATCGTTGGTATAAAGGACTAATATTGCAAACGTTGCAAACGATCGTTGGTATAAAGGACTAACGTTGCAAATGACTGTTAGTATAAAGGACTAACGTTGCCACTTGACGACTTAACTTAACTAACAGAACTAATTCCGTTATCAAAATGGACTGAAAGTGAAACGAAACTATCATTTTTGGACTGAATCCGAAACCTTTAAAAAAAATGGACCAAAATTGAAATACCCAGCAAACCACAAGAGCCAAAAATGTAATTAACTCTAAAATATAAATATCTTAGCTTTTCAACTCTCCACCCATCCACTTGCCTGCTAGCTTGTTCATACCTTCCCAGATCAAATGTACTTGTATTAAACTCCTCTTTTTATTCAATTCCCGACCCTTCACGCAGCTACTACCTACATATATTAAAACCTCTATAAATTAATGATGTTCGGACCGAGATATTTTATTAATTTAGCGAGATATTATTATATCGATAAATTAATAGTTTATTAATTTAAAAAAGTTTTACGTATGACCTTTAAATTTCCATGTCCAATATACTAGTTACATTGTATACTAGTTGTAAATGAAAAATAAATTAGAAAAATAAGTTATAATTAACATTTTATGAATTCAAGGCATTGAAGAATTTAATGAATGTATACTCATGAATGTTACGAGGTTAAAGACATTGAAGAAATTGTGCAACTTTTTAGTAATTATTAAATTATAGTTTGGTTAGGACCAATATTTATGCACTAAGGTTTCAAAAATATTATTATCTTATTATTTTATCGATTGATGTCCACATTTGTACTGGTCCCAAGTTGGTACTGAACAAATTATTAATTTCATCGAGGTTATTAATTTATCGAGTATTAATTTATATAGGTTTTATTGTATCTTTTTTTCTCCCTATCTACCTACATGCAGATAGATAGATAGATAGTATGAATTTTGGTCGCATGTAACGAGCGAATTGAGTAGGGACAAGTTATAACTAAACCCACCTCCACTCCCCCCTACCCGCCCCCACACGAAAAATAAAAATAAAAAAAAAATAAAAATAAAATAAAAAAACCGGTTGTACCCCATTGTTTTTTTCGATTTTTTATTTTTTTTATTTTAATAATTTTGTTTATGTAAAAAAAAAACTATAAAACTGAAAGTACGGAACATAAAATATAAAGTTTAATAAGCGAAAAACTTAAAACCAACAGAAAACATGAAATAGATTAAAAACTGTGTTGTATTGTAAATTATAAAACAAAAATAATCTTTTGTAAATTTTCCCTTTTCAGGTGGGTCAGGGGTACGTATAACATAACCCGATTGAGAATTGGTGGGTGATGGGAGAGGAAAACCATAAATAAAATCATGTGAGTGTGAGTTAGTTTCATTTGAAGGCACCTTTTATCTACTTATACAAATATAAACCTCTATAAAATCAAGTTAAGTTTATTATTTCTCTTTTTTGTTATTGTTGGTGGAGAATATATGTAACTAATTTATCATTCAGTTCATTTTAAATTTTATATATCCAAAGTATATCAGTTCGTTGTCCTTAATAAAAATATCACATCAATTTCTTAGTTCATCTATACAAGACATGAGTAACATATATGTGATCAGGGGCTGAGCCACCTTGTAGCTAGTGGGGAAAGGCCCCCAATAGACCTTCCCAAGAACAACTATATCACTAGAAAAAAAATGGTTTAATTGAATTGATAGTGCCCTCAGCATGAAAAAGTGGAATGCCCTCTACAGAAGAAAAAATCATCATTTTAATCTTTAATTGTTATTGGATAAAGACGAAGGTTGGTTGAAGTAGAACTGTAGATACATGAAACCAAGGTTGGAGAATGGGAAAGGGATTGCAAAGAAGAATACATTAAATATAATTAAATATGTACTTTATATTACTTTGATGTTGTGATACATTTTGTTAGCAATTAATTTGTAGAAAGTTTATTTATGTATGTCGTGCAGAATAAACAACCATGTAAAGCTTGTGTTGGACTTAGTTTAGTAAAGACAAAGATAAATCATCAAAAGCCCAAGTCCAACACAAAGCCCATCCCAAGGCCTTTAGGGCATCCAAGGCCTTACCCTTTACTATAAATACACACACTCTCCACCCATTTTGGTGTGCCTCAAAGTCTTGTAAAGGTGAGAGAGAGAGTATGTGTGTTTTATCTTTTGTTATTCTCTTATGGCTATGAATCATACGACTTAGATATTTCATACGCATCTCATTTCTTCTTCATCTTTACTTCTTATTTACTTTGTGTGTCACGTTGAGTAGTAGTAGCTTAATATAGTTTTAGTTTGTGTAAGGTTGGTACGATTCTTCTAGTATTACAAGTGGTATCAATCGCCATACATTGATTTAGGTTCTAGTTGTGTTTGTTTTGAGTTTTACGTGGGTTTGTTTAATAAAAAGGTTATTAGTTTTTGATTATTTCGTGTGTTTTAAGCAAAAAGCTTCAAGCTTTTGTGTTTTTCTTCACGGATTTGAGAAAAAGTTGATAACTTTTGGTGTGTTTCGTGAGTTTAAGATCAAAAGTTGTGAGATTTTTGTGTTGTTACGAGAAAAAGTTGGGTTTGTGAAAAAGACACAACAAATTGTCCCAAGTTCGACTCTACTTGCTACGGATTACTCTTTATCATTTCTTGTACAAGAAGTTGATAAAAAGGTGCTTCTTCATAGAAAAAATTGAATCTCTTGTAAAGATTTTCGATAAGAAAAGAGGGTTTTTCGAAATTGCTTTGCGAAACAAGAGGGTTTCTCGCATTTCAAAAAGCTTCTCGCAATTGCATTCCTTCGGAATTGGCAAAGTATCTCGGATTTGTGCATCTATCGGAATTGGTGTCTATCTCGCAATTCAGTGGATTCTTCGCAATTGTCAAAGTTTCTCGCAATTCATCAAAGCTTCGCAATTGGTCTAGTGTTTCGCAATTGGTTTCTGTCTCGCAATTGAGTGGTTCTTTCGCAATTCATCAACAGTTTCGCAATTGGGACACACTTTCGCAATTGAGGCAGATTTTAGTAAACTTTTGGAATTTGGCAACGATTGGACTCGGTAGTTTCTAACTTGTATAAGTGTGAAACTACTTCGACACTCGGATATCTACTTTCTTGTATAAGATTGTTAGACCACTTTATATAAATTATCAATTTATATAAATTAGATATTTCTATCTAAATTAAATTTTACCATAATTTCTAGAAATTCTGGTCAAATTTACATTTCTTTAGAAATTGACATTTTATCTAAATTATAGTTTACATAAATTTTGTCGAAATTCAAATCAAGGCTACACATCAACATCAACGTTTAAACCTTCAACAATCACAACACCTATTTCTTTGCAACGATCCTGAATCAATCAACCTTATCATACAACAACAACAATGACTACTCAACAAGACATCCATGTAGCTGGTGCTGAAAACCGTCCTCCCATGCTAGAGAAAGGTAGTTATCTTCCATGGACAAGCCGTATGCTTCGTTACTTGAAAACAAAACCTAATGGACAAGGCAAACTCCTGATCAACTCCATCAAGAATGGTCCATTCAAACCTCGTCAGATTCAGGAAGCTGGTGATCCGAATCAAAACCCTCCCCTTCCACCATCCTTTCGTACTCAGAAAGAAGAAGAGTACACAGAAGAGGATTGGAAACAGATTGAAGCAGATGACTTAGCCATGCACCTAATTCAACTTGGTTTACCACAAGAGATCTTTTGTGCTGTTGACAGCTGTGAAACTGCTTACGACATGTGGGAACGAGTTAGGAGACTATGTCATGGAACTGAAATTGGTCAACAAGACATTGAAAACAAGCTTCTAACTGAATGGGAGAAGTTTTCATCCACTCCAGCTGAACCAATTGAAATCTACTACACAAGGTTTTGCACTCTCATGAATGAGCTCATCAGGACTAATTTAACACCAAAACAGATTGTCCAGAACATCAAATTTCTTAACAACCTTCCAGAGGAATGGGGACGATATGTTACCATTGTTAATCAAACAAAGAATCTTCATGAAGTAAACTATGATCAACTGTATGATTTCTTGAAACAAAACCAAAAAGAGGCAGATGAGGTTAGGAAAGAAATGCTTGCCAAAAAACATGATCCTTTAGCATTAATTGCTCAGTCACCATCACCTTCAACAGTGAACACATCATCATCATCAACTCCCACTCATAACTACATGCCACATGAATACACTCCACAAACTGCTATCTTCCCACAACAACAATTCTATCCTCAAGAACAACAAGTCATTCCACAACAACTTTACCCAGAATCACCATACAATCCTAATGATGACATGTCTGTACTGTCTCAAGCATTCACCCTTCTATCAAAAGTTGTTCAAGTACGCTATTCCACACCTACCAACAACAATCAAAGGACTTCGTCGAATACTCGCTACAGGCAGTTTGCTCAACCGGGTTTCAACATGGGTCAACAAGGACAAATGGTTGGAGGATATGGGAATCAACAAGGATATGCTCCTCAGATGGGTAATCAAAATACATGGCAGTATATGGGAAATCAGATGGGTCAGTTTATGGGTAATCAGAATCAGATGGGTCAAGTTGTTGGAAACAGAAGAGGTCAGAATATGGGAAATCAGGTTGGGAATGTTGCTGCTCCAGTTGTTGGGAATGTTGGGAATATGAATCAAGGAAATGTGTTGAAATGTTTTAACTGTCAGGGTACTGGTCATATGGCAAGAAACTGTACCTCCAAGCCAAAAAAGAAAGATCCCGAGTACCTTCAGAAAGCTTTGCTCTTAGCTCAGAAGGATAAGGCAGGGTTTCAGTTGAGTGCTGAGGAACATGATTTCATGGCACTGATGGATGACACAGAGGATTTGGAGGATATCGATGCCAACTGCATATTCATGGCAAATCTTCAGGAGGTTAAATATGACACGGATTCTGAAGCACCTCCTGCTTATGATGCTAATGTGATATCTGAGGTACCTACATATGCTACATGTCACAATAATGAAATGTTTGATATGTCACCTCAACAAGAACAGCATCCTGCGACTTCTACTCTCACTTATGGTACATATATGGACTCCCCAAGTTGTAGTAATACTAATTTGGCTACTCCAGATATGAATCCTAATGGTGACTTCGAGTCACAGCATACTGATACTGAAGAGGAAACACGTGCTTTATTTGAATCATTATTGCAAAATTGTGGTATTGAAATTGAAAAGGTCAAAAAGATCAATAGCGATGTTAAGGCCGCTAATGAAAAATTGACCACTGAGCTTGAGAGATACAAAGTGAACGAAAAAGCTTTTGAATTTCACCACAAACGACTGTCAGAACTTGAAACTGGTTACAGTGATTCTGTTTCAAGGGAGAAACATTTGCAAATCAAATACGACACTCTTGATGTTAAATTGAACATGCAAATTAAATCCTTAAAAGCAGAAATTTCTGAACTAACCAACCAACTTTCTAAACAAAAATCAACTTGTTCTGATCTTGAAAAAGAAAAGAAAGAGTTGCATACAAAGTTTTCAAAACGAGAAGATGAACTTCTTGATGAAGTACTTGACAAACAGGAAACTATTAAAAAGTTGGAAGAATTGCTTGTAAAAACGGGTCATTCTGCACAAACAGTCAATTTGATAATTAACGATCCAAACCCGATTTTACATACAAGAAAGAAAATGGCTCTCGGATGTGAAAACCCTTGTTATCTCAAGAAAGCTCAGAAAGAACAAAATGTCTTGTATAATGGTAATATGCTAAATGACAATCATGACCCTCCCGATGTTTGGGATACTTATGAAACGATTGAGCTTTCCAAAGAGACGCGTGTCAAAATGAGCCAGAAGAACCCAGAAATAAAACCAATTGATTATAATGAAGCTAATAAACTTGCTGGGGTTCATCTTGTTCAAAAGGAGTCACCTTTGTTTTTCAAAAAACCAGTGGTTGTCTCGAAGTTCAAAGTTGTTTCAAAACATCTTTCTAACATCAAACAAATGTACTCTAACGACACTTCCCCAAGTGAAGCTAGATTAATTTTGGCTGATCTTAAAAGAAGAGTTGAAACACTTCAAACTGTTGTGGCAACCAAATCTAATGTTAAAGTTAACGATTGGTTTTCAAGTTTTCAAACTGAACAGAAAAAGATGTTCGAAACAGAGATTACTCCCATTGTATCTGCCATACATGCGAGAGCAATTCATGTTGAGAACGCAATTATCAAAGAAGTAACTGAATTTGTCAAGGACCACACATCCTTGGTACTTGAAGCTAATGAAAACATTGAAAAAATCAAAGTTTTGGAAAAACAAAATGACGCACTCTCTGAAGAAGCTCTTTCAACTGATATTATGTCCATTATTTATCAAATGTATTCTGTTGAAGATGATGAAAGAATTCGAGCCGAGACTTCCGAAATTGTTTCAAAATATGAAAATGCATTTGCAAAGCTTGAAAAAGAAAATGTTACATATTTTAAACAACTGGATCGAAAAAAGGAAGAATGCAAGTATGACAAACTGTCGTATGAACGTTCTTACAAAGAAATGCAAAAACAAATTGATCTTTTGAAGTCTCAGCTTGAATGTCAAAAAGGGAAGGGTGAAGAAATTAATGCAAAACCAAAAATGTCAATTTCACAATGTGCTCCTTCACTCTTGCCCAAAGAAAAAGGAAAAGAGAAAGTAGTTGTCGAAACACCAAATGTGATAGCACCTGGACTTTATAGGATTAGTACCACTATTGCATCTACCTCTACATCTAAAACATATAGGGCGATAGACAAAAGTGTTAAGGAAAATCCAAAAGAGACTAGGAAAGCTAACACTGATTCAAAGGACAACAAGATAAATCCTAATGAGTGTGCCTTACCTTCTACAGGAGTAGAAAGTACCTCTAAGAGCAGCAGACCAAAGCCTAGGAGCAATACAAGGAATAGAGTCGCGCCTGCTTCTAAGAGCGAAACCAAGAATAAAACGAAAGAAGTAGAAGAACACCCTAGGATTTTATCGCTTTCCAAGAAGAAACTTATGTCATCTGAATGTAATGTTAAAGACAATATTTCTAGTGCATGTAATGAACCTGTTTGTTTAATGAACAAGAAATCTTTGTCTGAAAATGTGTGATGATATTGTTTCTAATGTTGTGCATGTGAATGATAAGCCTGCTAAGAAAGATGTTCCTTCAGGAACTACTGCTAAGACTAGATACATTCAAAGACTTATTGCAAAGTCTAGGAAAACAACTAGTAGTCTGCTGCCTAGGAACTATCTTAAGATGTGCGTATGGATTCCAACGGGTAGAGAATTCAGTCTAGAAAATGGTAGAATAAAAATGGCTAAGGAAGAACCAGTAAAAACCGTCTATGATTGTATTTCGCCTGTTATCCCTAACCCCATGGAACCAAATGATAAACGGTTTCCAAATGCACAATCATCTGTTATTGGCAGGTTATCGAAATATGTCTTTGGATCGTCGACTAGGGTTGCTCCAAGCACATGACCGGGAATCTGAAGCTGCTGATCAACTTTGTATGGAAGTTCATGGGAACAGTTCGGTTTGGAAATAATCATGTAGCAGCTATTCTGGGTTATGGAGATCTACAGTTTGGGAATTTTTTAATCACTCGAGTTTACTATGTCGAAGGATTGGGACACAACCTGTTTTCAGTCGGACAGTTTTGTGATGCAGATTTAGAGGTTGCATTCAGAAGAAATACATGTTTCGTTAGGAACTTGGTTGGTGATGATCTCTTAACCAGAAATTGTGGCACCAATCTCTATGCTATCGACATAAACCAAATGGCCTCGTCATCACCAATCTGTCTTATGACTAGAGCTGACGATACTAAGTCCTGGTTGTGGCATAGACGCCTTTCCCATCTCAACTTTGACACGATAACTAAACTTGCCAAAGACAACATCGTCACCGGTCTCCCTAAATTCAAATACACCAAAGAACACTTATGTCCATCCTGTGAGCAAGGCAAGAGCAAAAGGGCAACTTATAAACCTAAAACCGTTCACAGTTCGGTTGATAAGTTACATCTATTGCACATGGACTTATGTGGCCCAATGAGAGTTGAGAGTATCAATGGGAAGAAGTATATTCTTGTGATTGTCGATGATTACTCAAGATATACATGGGTAAGGTTTTTGAGATCAAAAGACGAAGCACCAGGAATTATCATCACCTTTCTGAAGCGAATTCAAGTTCTACTTCAAGCTCCAGTTAGGATTGTAAGAACTAACAATGGCACGGAATTTACTAATCAGGAGTTACGAACATATTTTGAAGAAACTGGAATTACTCACCAGACATCAGCAGTCAGAACTCCACAGCAGAATGGAGTAGTTGAAAGAAGAAATAGAACGCTTGTGGAAGCTGCTCGCACTATGCTGATTTATTCCAGTGCACCGTTGTTTTTATGGGCTGATGCTGTTTCCACTGCCTGTTTTACTCAAAACCGATCCCTAATCCATCCAAGATTCAATAAAACCCCATACGAACTAGTGAACAACAGAAAACCCGATATCTCTTATCTTCATGTATTTGGCGCTTTGTGCTATCCTACAAATGACAGAGAGGATCTGGGGAAGCTGAAGGCTAAGGGTGATATTGGTATCTTCATTGGTTATTCAGATAACTCGAGGGCATTCAGGGTGTATAATAGAAGAACGAAAAGAGTAATGGAGACGATGAATGTGAAATTTGATGAAATTTCACAAATGGCTTCTGAGAGACTCGCTCTAGAACCCGCGCTTAACCCAATGGCTTCTAATCGTATCGGATTAGGACCCGCACCACAAAGTCAAACTTCTGGACACATCAGTTCAGGACTCATACCCAAAGGAGCTCAGTCAACAACTACTGACAAACCAACAAATCAAGAACTGGATAATTTCTTCGAGTTTATGTATGATGAATACTATGGTGGAGCTTCGATAGATACATCACAACAACGTTCCGCTGCACCCGCTCAACAACAACCACCACCACCACCACAAGATGCATCTACGACAATCGAAGCTGAAGCACCAACTCCCTCCACGTCAACATCATCTACATCTACTCCTGCCACTCCAGTAATTGAGATTGTTTTACCAAGAGTTGATGAGCAAACCCAAACAACACCAAATCAAGAAGAACCATACCAAAACGATGCTGTGTTAGAAGAAGAAGAACCATTTGAAAACCCATTTGCTACGGAATCTGCTGAATCTTCTTCTCGGTTACATGAACTAACAAACACGCATTCGTTAGAACCAAGGTACCCTTCAACGTTAAAGTGGACTAAAGACCATCCAATAGAACATGTCATTGGTGAACCTTCAAGGCCAGTACAGACGAGAAGACAACTTGCCACTGATTGTGATATGTGCATCTTCGCCTGCTCCGTCAGTTTAAAAGAGCCAAAGAACATTCGGGAAGCAATGTCAGACGATGCATGGATTGAAGCAATGCAGGAAGAACTTCTCCAATATCGACTTCATAACACTTGGGATTTAGTGCCAAGACCTCTCGACAAACTTGTCATCGATCTTAAGTGGATATGGAAGAACAAAAAGGATGAAGAGATGACTGTAATTCGCAACAAAGCTCGTCTCGTGGCCAAGGGATTCAGACAGGAAGAGGGAATTGATTTTGATGAGTCATTCGCGCCAGTAGCTAGACTTGAAGCGGTCAGGATTTTCTTAGCATACGCGGCTCACAAGAACATCACGGTCTATCAGATGGATATCAAGACGACTTTCTTAAATGGAACTCTGAAGGAAGAGGTGTACGTGAGTCAGCCAGATGGATTCGTTGACAAAGATCATCCCGACTACGTCTACAAGCTCAAAAAGGCTATCTATGGGTTGAAACAAGCCCTAAGGGCGTGGTACGATGAATTATCATCTTTCTTGATTTTGAATCATTTCACCAAAGGAACAATTGACCCGACCTTGTTTACCAAAAAGTTTAAAGATGACATTTTGATTGTTCAGATTTACGTGGACGACATAATCTTTGGGTCCACTAATCCAAAACATTCAAAACTTTTTGCAAATCTCATGAAAAGTAAATTTGAAATGTCTATGATGGGCGAATTAAAATTCTTCCTTGGACTTCAAATCCATCAATCCCATCATGGTATTTTCATTAATCAAGCGAAATATACAATTGAGATTTTAAAGAAACATGGAATGGAAAATTGTGACTCTGTTGGTACTCCAATGGTCACCTCACCCAAAATTGGTGTTGACTTATATGGGAAACCCATTGATCCGAAGAAATATCGGAGCATGATTGGGTCTCTCATGTACTTAACTGCTAGCCGACCCGATATACATTTTGCTGTATGTTTATTAGCACGGTTTCAGGCAAGGCCTACCGAACTTCACCTCAAAGAGGTTAAACGGATTTTCCGGTACCTTCGAAGAACCATTAACATAGGACTTTGGTATCCGAAGGATTCGGAGTTCAATCTAACAGCCTTTGCAGATGCCGATCATGCTGGTTGCCAAGTCACTGCAAAAGTACATCCGGAGGAGCACAATTTCTAGGAGAAAAGCTAGTAGGCTGGTCATCAAGGAAACAAGACTGCACAGCGCTTTCAACTGTAGAAGCCGAGTATGTGTCTCTATCTGCGTGTTGTGCCCAAGTTCTATGGATGATGTTGGGTCTGAAATGCTGCTGATTCGGAGAATTACAACTCTGCTGGATAGTTATGTAACTCTGCTGATTAGCACAAGAACTCTGCTGTTTTGGTATAATAGGCACATTGTAACTCTACTGCTAGCTCACGAAGACTCTGCTGCTAGAAGGATTACTCTGCTGTTTATTAATTATGTAAAGTATGTTAAGATAAGTATAGAAAAGATACGTATGAATATTTTACTTGTATAGGAAGTCTTGTAAACCGACTAGGACTCCTTACGCTATAAAAGGAGGTTCTAGGGTTAGAGTTAGATATCGATTGATTGGTAATCTTAGCATACATATTGTTTTACACTTCAAGGTTTCTTGTAACCCTATTGCTATTCAGAGCAATCGTATTAATATATTGAAGTGTTGTTTGATAATTCGTTTGGTGTTTTATTCTTCTTAAGATCAAATATTAGTTTCCGCATAATATTTGATATACAACCTAAGATCAGTTTCTATACCAATTACTTTAGATTTATCTAAGGTAGTTAATAAGATCGTGAAGCTCAACTGGGATCAACAAGTGGTATCAGAGCTTGTGATCTAGAAACTGGTACCAAGAAGAATTTCTGAATACAAGATTTGCTAATCATCACTGTAAGCAATGGACTCCGACTCTACACACATGGTTACTGCATCAAGGGTTCCCATGCTCAAGCCTGGAGAGTATGAGATCTGGAAGATGAGGATGCAACAGTACATAAAAATGGTTGATTACTCACTTTGGGAAGTTATTGTTCATGGAGACACTGTGCAAACCAAGACTGCTACTGGATCTGTCTTGACTCTCAAGACAAGTGAGGAGAAAGCACAGCGAAGATTGGAGGTTAAGGCTCACAGTATTCTCATGATGGGAATACCTAATGATTATCAATTGAGCTTTAATCATATTGAGTCTGCTAAGGAGTTATGGGAAGCAGTCGAACTTAGATTTGGTGGGAATGAAGCTACAAAGAAATCAAGAAAGAATCTACTGAAGCATCAGTTTGAAACTTTCACTGCTTCAAGTTCTGAGGACATTGAAGGAACCTATGATCGACTTCATAAGCTAACCAGTCAGATGGCTCTGTTGAAAATTGAGCCATCTCAAGAGGATGTCAATCTAAAGTTTCTGAGAAGTCTTTCCTCTGAATGGAACACTCATACAGTGGTTTGGAGACATAAGGAAGATTTTGATACTATGACATTGGATGATTTGTATAACAACTTGAAGGTGTATGAATCTGAAGTTAAAGGATTGTCAAGCTCATCCTCTACTACAAATAATCTTGCTTTTGTTTCCTCAAGCAACAAGACTACTGGTAGACACCAAGAACAGCACTCTGCTGCTGGTGCTTTTGCTCCTGCTGTTGGCTCACATGTCTCTGCTGCTGACTCTTCTAACACCAACACTATCAGTGATGCTGCAATTTGTGCTTACTTGGCTGAACTTACTACTAGTACTTCAGTCATGCCTCAAGATCTGGATGAACTTGATCCTGATGATGTTGAAGAAATGGATATGCATTGGCAGTATGCAATGCTAACAATGAGGGCAAGGAGGTTTCTTAAGAGAACTGGTAGAGAGATGAAGTTCAGAAGGAACAAGAGTGTGGGATTTGATAAGTCAAAGGCTGAATGCTTTAACTGCAGAAAGAAGGGACACTTTGCAAGAGAATGCAAAGCACCAAAAAGAAGCAATGAGAATTTCAAGAAGTCTGCTGATGAAGAGCCAAATTCCACTACTGTTATGGTATCATGTGATGGATTAGGTGGTTTTGATTGGAGTGATCTTGCTGAGGATGGTCCAAATTGTGCATTGGTAGCTGAAGAGGAACCTGAAGTACAGCATTTTGCTCTCATGGCCTATTCTTCTTCTGGATCAGACTCTGAGGTATCCAATGATTCAACTTGTTCTTTTAAATCATGTTCTGATAAAATTGAGATGCTTGAGTCTAGCTATGGAAACCTTAAAAAGGAAAATGATATAATTAAGCTAGATAATCTTAGTTATGCATATGGTTTAAAGAACTTAGAAGAGAAATTAGAATTTTATAAAAAGGCTGAAATTGAATACCTTGATCAGATCACTGTCTTGAAAAATGAAATTATCATAAAAGATGATGAGATTAAGGTACTTATGGAAAAAGTAGAACAGGCTGAACAGGCTAGAGATACAGCTAAGAGTGAGACTGAAAAACATGTTGTTATGATAGAAAAACAACAATTTGCAACTGACATTCTCAGTAAACCATTAGGAAGACACTTTACTGGTTTAGGATATAATGCTGTTTCTCATCCTAATAAGCTTAGTGCTAATGCCCCTCCAACTAGGACACTATCTTTCATTTCTGAGTCTGGGGTTAAACCTGTAGGTGAAATTAGTAAACCTGTTGTTGAAACTAATGAAAAAGAAATAGAGTCACCTAAGGTTGAGGAAAAGAAGTATGATGAAGCACCCCTTATTGAAGATTGGGTGTCTGACAGTGATGATGATGAAGTGGAATCTGATTCAACCCCTAAGAACAAAAAGGAAGAAATTCCTACTGTTGTTGAATCAAAAGTACCTAGGGCTAAAAGAGTAAATTTTGTTAAGCCTAGGTTTGGTAAAGGTATCTCTAGGAAGATGGCTGAGTTTGACAACACACCTAGAGTATATCCAAAAAGAACAAATAACTTGCCTAGGGGAAACCAGAGAAATTGGAACAACCTAGTTTCAAACAAATTAGGTACTGACTTTCAATTACTTAAGAAGGCATGTTATTGCTGTGGTAGCTTTGAACATTTGCAAGATGAGTGCTATAAGAAACCAGCATGGAACCAGTACAATAGGGTGAACCATAGAAACTCTGCTAGAAAGACTCACCCTCACCCTAAAAGAAACATGGTTCCTAGGGAAGTTTTGATGAGAGATGGTACTTCTAGAGTTATCTCTCCTATTGCATCAACAGTGCCCATTAAGAAGGAAAAAGTTGATTCTACTGAAAAGGCAAACTCTGCTGTTAAGGCAGACTCTGCTGTTTTGCCTAAAGTTGTAACTGATACTGTTGTAGGCAATCATTTCTATGCTGTTAAAGCCTCAGCTTGCTGGGTCTGGAAACCAAAAGTTAAAGTTTTAGATCATGTTCTCAGACACAGCAGTGCACCAATGCAGTTGAAGAAATTTGACTACTTTGATGCACAAGGTAGATCCAAGTCAGTAATGGCTTGGGTCCCCAAGAGAAACTAATTCTCTTACTTTTTGTGCAGGGCAATCTACAAAAGGAGCTAAAGGACAAATGTATTTTTGATAGTGGATGCTCTTCACATATGACTGGAGACCAAAGCAATCTGGAAAATTTTGAAGCTTTGGATGGTGGTTATGTGGCATTTGGGAATGACCCTAAAGGAGGAAAGATTGTTGGTAAAGGCATCATCAGAACTGGAAAGTTGGATTTTGAGAAAGTGTATTTGGTGAATGGACTCAAGTTTAATCTTTTTAGTGTCTCACAAATGTGTGACAGGAAGAATTTTGTTCTTTTTACTGACACTGAGTGTCTTGTCTTGTCTCCTGACTATAAGATACCTGATGATAAATTGGTTCTTCTTAAAGTCCCTAGACATGACAATATATACAGTGTGGATATAAAGAATATTATTCCCAAAAGGGATTTGACTTGTCTGTTTGCCAAAGCCACTGTTGATGAATCTAAACTATGGCACAGAAGGCTTGGACATTTGAACTACAAGGCTATCAACAAGCTTGTGAAAGGGAACTTGGTCAGAGGATTGCCTTCAAAGGTCTTTGAGAATCCTGAAGTCTGTGTTGCTTGCCAAATGGGAAAGCAACATAGAGCATCTTGTAAGTCCAAATTGGTGAATTCTATAACTGAACCTTTGTTTATGTTACACATGGACTTATTTGGACCTACTTATGTGCATAGTTTGAATAAAAAGATGTATGGCTTAGTGGTCACTGATGATTTCAGTAGGTTTACTTGGGTATTCTTTTTAGCAACTAAGAATGAGACAGCTAGCATTCTTAAGGCTTTTATAACAAGGATAGAAAACCTATTTAATCACAAGGTTAAGATCATCAGATGTGATAATGGGACTGAATTTAAGAATCAGGTGATGAATCAGTTCTGTGAGGAAAAAGGGATAACTAGACAATTTAGTGTAGCTAGAACTCCTCAGCAAAATGGTGTGGCTGAGAGGAGAAATAGAACATTAATTGAGGCTGCTAGGACTATGTTGTCAGAGTCTAAGTTACCCACTATCTTTTGGGCTGAAGCAGTCAACACTGCTTGTTATGTGCAAAATAGAACTAAGATAGTCAAACCTCATAATAAGACCCCTTATGAGTTATTGCATGGAAGGAAACCTCTGATAGATTTCTTTAGACCATTTGGGTGTCCTGTCACTATCTTAAACACCATTGACCACTTAGGCAAGTTTAGTGAGAAAGCAGACATAGGTTTCTTTGTTGGTTACTCTACTGAAAGTAAGGCTTTTAGAGTTTTTAATCAAAGAACTGGGTATGTAGTGGAAAATTTGCATGTGACAATTAGAGAATCCACACCTAATGTTAATGGAAAAGGACCTGACTGGATGTTTGATATTGATTCTTTAACCAAAAGTATGAATTATCAACCAGTTGTTGCAGGTACTACTAACATGTCTGCAGGAACACAAACTAACCCTAATGCAGGTACACAAGCAAAGAAGGATGGATCTGCAGAGGAGTTTGTGTTGATTGAAAAGTGGAAATATGATCAGTACTTCTCTCAAACAGCAAAAGATGGAAAGAGTTCAGATGATGTAGCTGTTCACAAGGAAGTACCAAAGGTTGATGTGGAAGGTGTTGATGAACTTTCTCATAATGATAAGGAAAGAAGTATAGAGTCACAAGTTGATGGAATTCAAGGGAATACACCAAGCAGCAGTTCTCTTAACTCTGCTTCCAAGTCTAAACACTCTGCTGTTAAGCCAAAGCACTCTGCTGTTAAGGCAAAACACTCTGCTGTTAAGCTTGGTAACTCTGCTGCTGAACTCAAAGACTCTACTGATATAAGTGGTGATTCTGATGATGATTCTGCTGATGATAGACCTGAATTAGAGGAAGTGTATGTGGACACTGATGATGAAGTTGTTGATGTTTTTGGTGCTGAAGGTGATTTATCAAACTTGGAGACTGATATACCTGTTAGTCCCACTCCTACAACCAGAATCCACAAGAATCATCCAAAGGATCAAATAATTGGTGATGTTCACTCTGCTGTTCAGACTAGAAGTAAGTCAAAAGGGTTGAGTGATTTGCTTGATCAGGGATTGTTTGCTCAGACACTTAAGAAGAGGAATAGCCACAAGGATTTACAGAATTGCATGTTTGCCTGTTTCTTATCTCAAGAAGAACCCAAGACCATTCACAAGGCTTTGAAAGATGAAAGTTGGGTTGAAGCTATGCAAGAGGAGTTGCTGCAGTTCAAGCTTCAGGAGGTCTGGACATTAGTTGATTTGCCTAATGGAAAAAGGGCAATTGGTACAAAATGGGTGTTCAGATGTAAAAGAGATGAAAGAGGTATTGTCATAAGAAACAAGGCTAGATTGGTGGCTCAGGGATACACTCAGGAAGAAGGGATAGACTATGATGAGGTATTTGCTCCAGTTGCAAGACTGGAGGCTATCAGACTTTTCTTGGCATATGCCTCATACAAAAATTTTCCTGTGTATCAAATGGATGTGAAAAGTGCTTTCTTGTATGGAAAGATACCTGAAGAGGTTTATGTTATGCAACCACCTGGGTTTGAAGATCCTAAGTATCCTGATAGGGTCTACAAAGTAAAGAAGGCACTGTATGGACTACATCAAGCTCCTAGAGCTTGGTATGACACCTTATCTCAGTATTTGTTGAATAATGGTTTTAGCAGGGGAACCATTGATAAAACATTGTTCATTAAGAAAGACAAAAAGGATATCCTACTTGTTCAGGTTTATGTAGATGATATCATTTTTGGGTCTACAAATAAGGTGTTATGTGAAGGATTTGAGAAGCTTATGCACAGCAGGTTTGAGATGAGTTCTATGGGAGAACTGACTTTCTTTCTAGGGCTTCAAGTTAAGCAGAAGTCAGATGGGATTTTTATTAGCCAAGACAAGTATGTGGCTGATATATTGAAAAAATTTGGTTTCAAGGATGTGAAAGCAGCCAAGACACCCATGGATAAGAACAAGCCTTTGCTCAAAGATGAAGATGGAGTAGAAGTTGATGTGCATTTGTATAGATCCATGATTGGATCATTGATGTATCTGACTGCTTCAAGGCCAGATATCATGTTTTCTGTGTGTGCTTGTGCTAGATTCCAAGTGTCCCCAAAAGTTTCACACTTGGAAGTAGTCAAAAGGATTTTTAGGTACCTAAAGGGTCAACCAAAATTGGGTCTTTGGTATCCTAATAATTCACCATTTGACTTGATAGCATACTCAGATAGTGACTATGCTGGAGCTACTATGGACAGAAAATCAACTACTGGAGGTTGTCAGTATCTTGGTCATAGGCTTATCTCTTGGCAATGTAAGAAACAAACAGTGGTAGCCAATTCTACAACTGAAGCAGAATATGTTGCTGCTTCTAGCTGCTGTGGACAGGTGCTCTGGATTCAGAATCAACTGCTGGATTATGGGTACAATTTTATGAACACAAAAATTTTCATTGACAACAACAGCACAATGTGTATTATCAAAAATCCTGTTTTTCACTCTAAAACAAAACACATAGAGATAAGACATCATTTTATTAGAGATTGTTATGAGAAAAAGTTAATTCAAGTGGTTAAAATTCATACTGACAACAATGTTGCTGATTTACTTACAAAATGTTTTGACATTAGTAGATTTCAGTTTCTAGTTGCTAGTATTGGCATGATCAATCTTTAAATCATTAAACATCTTATCTTTGTATGTTTTTGTAAAATTTTGTAAGGATTTGTGCTGTTGATTTGTCATTATCTTGTGTTTAGTTAAAGTCTGCTGTTTAGTTGGTTTGTTGCTATGCTACTCTGCTGCTATTATGGAATATTCTTGTTTGTGTGTGTTGTTTGCTACTAACCTTTTGCAGATACATAAATATACACAATCAAGTAAAATATTAACAGAGGGAATTCATTGATCATAAATGCTTCAGTACATAAAGTTTCAATACATTCAAGCTATTCAAAAGAGAGGTTCAAAAGACATCATGCTACAAAGTTCACAATCTACATCTTAGCAAAATCAGGCATGACCTTGCTTCGTGGTCCCCTGGTGCCCATAGCTTCAGACACCCTTGGGCAGGGGAGTGCAAGTACCACTGAACGTGGTGGTGGATTTTGAGGCTGGCTGGTCGAGGGTGTTGCTTTCTTCTGCTGGGTTTTCTTCTTTGGAATAGAGGGCTTCTTCTCAACAGAGGGTTTCTTCTCCACTGGACTTGGATTTGGCTGAGGAATGTGGACACTCCTTGCAAAAGCAGCTGCGGCTTTCTCCATCTGTCTCTGAAGTTCAGCGGTTATTGGATGTTTTGAAGGGATGGTTTCCCAAGCACCTTGGTAGTATGTCATGTGTTTTGGCCAACCTTGCTGTTTCCCAGGCCAATCAGCTGTTTCGTCATCGCTTGACTCATCGAAAGACGATGGTGTTGAGGGGAGTGAATCGGAGTATGATTCCTCTTTGATTGCTTTTCCTTTGTTTTGCGATGTGGATGCATTATTCGGAAAGTAACTAGCCCAACCTGCTGATTCAGACGATGATGAATCAGAAGATATTTCAATGATTGGCATCTTTGAAGAACTCATGATTTGAATGTTATTGGAGTTAGGGTTTTGAATTGGGGATTTGATTCAGTGATCAAGGCTTTATGGTGTTAAATATGGGGTTGGTATGGTATTAATGGAGGTAATTTTAACGAATTTGGGAATGTTGACTTTAGGTCAACACTTTCATAACTCTGCTGATGAGTTTGAAAGTTGAAGGGTCAAATTGTAAATTTTGGCGCGCTCTTAACCCTAATTAGATCAAAACGGTATCTTTCACCAATTTGATCTAATTTCATTTCAATTGCTCAAGAATTACATTCGGTCATCACCACGAACATCAATTCCTAACCTTTCACCCAAAACCCCCACATACTATGGCTCAAAGAACGTTTCCAGAAGAACACAATCAGATAGCATTTCTCAGTAAGGTCACTGCTGCTGATGGATTCTATGAAGTTATGGATTTCCTGAGTGCTTCGAAGTTAAGGTATGCGTTAACTGCTGATCCTACCATTTATACATCACATATGAAGCAATTTTGGTCCACTGTTAAGTTGGATGTATTAGATGGTGAGGAACGATTGGTAGGTAGTGTAGATGGGGAGAACATTGTCGTTAGTGAAACCACAATTAAGAGAAGTTTACGCTTATCAGGCTCCCCCACACCCCCTACTATTACCCCAGATGTAGTTATGACTGAGCTTGAGAATTTTGGATATGAGAGACCTGAGGCTGGTAGTACATTGTTGAAAGGTCGACTCTGTCCACATTGGAAGTTTTTACTGCATACTCTACAACATTGCCTGTTTCCCAAAATAGGTGGATGGAATGAGTTTAGTGCTTCTCAAGCTATGGCTTTGGTATGTTTGGCTACAGGGCAGCCCTTTGATTTTTCTGGTATGATATTTGAGGGGTTGAAGAAGTTTGTTAAAAAGAAGTTTTACTTGTACCCAAGGTTTCTACAACTTATTATAAACAGACAACTGAGGGAACCTTTGAGGCATGTACATGTTGAGCCCTGTAGTAGAATGGCCATCAAGATGTTTGCATTTTTGAAGAAGAATGGGAAAGGATTTTCTGGTATTGTTACTCCCTTATCTGAGCACATCTTGAATGTAGTGGCTGCAGTACATGAGGATGAAGAGGCTGGAACACCCACAGCTTCCCATCACACATCCTCATCATCAAGTTTAAATGCATCAGTGTCACATGAAACCCACAACACCATATCACCTAGGAATTCACAAGAGGGCATTGTGCAACCTCAGGCCAATGTCAGTATGGTAGCAGATGAGGCTGATACAGGTGTTGGAGGTATCATGATGGAAGAGGCTGGCACTACTGTTTCCAACTTAGTAGTTGAGCAGGACAGTGTCAACATATTTAAGACCTCAACCATGGCAACATCATTTGTAGAAGGTTCTCAGGAACCTGACACAACTGGTGGTAACCCCAGCCAAATGGATTTTATGGGGGGCTCAGATGTTCATCCTAGGGATGAGACTGAGTTTATGTCCAAAGATTCACCTCTCAGAGAAGGTGACACATCTCGAAGTGATGAGGACAGAGATGAACATATTGAATTGATGGACACTTATGTACATATGGACATTGCAAATGATACACCTCTCGGACCAGGTCACACAGGTCGAAGTGTTGATGCTAGAATTGAACTTGAAACTGATGATTTGACGGTTAACACACCTGTACAAAATGTCAATTCCAATGATCAACCTCTCGGGTCAGGTTACACAGACCGAAGTTGTGAGGATATCATGAAACAATTGAAAGAATTGACGGAAAAGTGTACAAACTTGTCAAAGGAGGTCCTGGATCTTAGAAAGGAGTTAAAGACAGTCAGAGCTACTCAAGGTGCTGAAATTAGGAGGCTTAAACTAAGGGTTACACACCTTGAGGGGAGGCTCAAGAAGAGGTCCAAACCAAGTTTGGAGGAATGATCAAGAGGCTGTTGTGAATAATAAGGATCAAGAGGATGTGGAGGATGTGATAGGTTCAGGGGAGGTAGAAAAGGAAGTTGTAAAAGAATCAGTGGAGGTTGTAAAAGACTCTGTTGTTGGTGAAAAGGGTGACTCTGCTGGTGCAGAACACTCTGCTTATGAAGTTGCTGGTGTAGATAACTCTGCTGATGGGTTGAAGGTTTCTGCTGATGAGACTGAGCAGAGTGCAGGTGTAAAGGACTCTGCTGGAGTAAATGATTCTGCTGATTCAGATGATGATCAGATGACCTTAGCTCAAGTGTTGCTAAATATGCACAAAGAAACTACAACATCCACACCATCACAAAAACAACAACCTGTTGCTGAATCTGCTGATAAGTCTAAAAGAAAGCAAAAGTTGACTGATGAACAAGATCAAATTGCTCAGGATGAAGATTATGCTAGAAGAGTTGCAGCTGAAGAAGCAAGAGATCAGCTTGAACTTATGGAAAGTTCTTCATTTAAAAAGGTTAATCAAGAAGAGTTTGATGCACAACTACAGTATTTTGTTGACTCTGATATGATTGTTAGAGGAGAAGCTTTCTGTATAACACATGATGAGCAGTTGGATAGCAGTGAAAAGACAAAAGAGCTTGCTGAGTTTATTCTCAAGAAGAATGGATTAGCTAAATGGGAAGAGCTAATTAAGAGGATAACAGAAGCACAGAAGCATGGTTACAAGGGAAAGTCAACTTCAAGAAGTGCATTGGTGAATGACATGAAATACTATTTGAAGAATGCTAGAGGCTATCAGATGAAGGATTTCAAAGGGAAGTCAGGTCATTTCATTGAAAAGGAATTTTATGAAACATATGCTAGGCTTAATCCTAGAAAGGGTTCTGAAAAGAAGAGTAAGCCAGAAGTTGTAAGATCTGACAGTGTGAAAGCATCTGGAAGTGGAAGTATTTTGGAGAATCAAGATGACAAGCAAACTATGGAGGTTGAAAGGAAAGAAGTTAAGGAAGTCATTGGTTATAAGAGGACTGGTATAAGAAGAAAGATGGATACTAGAAAGAAAAGAAAAGTTCAACCTGAACCTGAACCACAACCAGTACCTAAACCACAACCAGAACCTGAGATAATCAATGCAGTCCCCTTATCCATAAAGTATCCAATTATATCTTATACTGCTGATGTGTTTGATGTCTGTGATGCTTCATGGGAGGTAATGAGATCTAATTTGAAATGTGAAAAATATGTTAGATTTGATAAGATGTTGGAGTACATGGATAGAGAGGATATTGTAAAACTCTGGGAACTTTACAAAGAAAGATATGGTGACAAGAAACCAGAGTCAATACCTGAAAGAGTACATTATCTTTGGCTAAGTAACATGTTTGAGCCTGATGCAATGTATACTGAATGGATAAAATTAAGAAGGTCAAAGAAAGTTGTTAAGTGGCACTTATATCAGTCATGTGGAGTACATGAACTGATTGGAGATGATGGACTTGGTGTTTACATGTTGGTGGAAAAAGATTATCCTTTCTACAACAATGTTGATGTTCTCAATGATATGATGCAACCTGGTAAGTTAACACTTCAAAGACCATGTGATACAGATCATCAAGCAAAAGAACTGATTGAGAAATACAAACAGTTGCTGGTATCACAAGTTTCAAAACAGTAAGGTGTTTGGAAGCATCCTCCTGGTGGTTATCTGGGATTAAGGAAACTTGATGATTTTTGGAGAAAAATATCAAGTTTAGGGGAGGATTGTTGGGTCTGAAATGCTGCTGATTCGGAGAATTACAACTCTGCCGGATAGTTATGTAACTCTGCTGATTAGCACAAGAACTCTGCTGTTTTGGTATAATAGGCACATTGTAACTCTACTGCTAGCTCACGAAGACTCTGCTGCTAGAAGGATTACTCTGCTGTTTATTAATTATGTAAAGTATGTTAAGATAAGTATAGAAAAGATACGTATGAATATTTTACTTGTATAGGAAGTCTTGTAAACCGACTAGGACTCCTTACGCTATAAAAGGAGGTTCTAGGGTTAGAGTTAGATATCGATTGATTGGTAATCTTAGCATACGTATTGTTTTACACTTCAAGGTTTCTTGTAACCCTATTGCTATTCAGAGCAATCGTATTAATATATTGAAGTGTTGTTTGATAATTCGTTTGGTGTTTTATTCTTCTTAAGATCAAATATTAGTTTCCGCATAATATTTGATATACAACCTAAGATCAGTTTCTATACCAATTACTTTAGATTTATCTAAGGTAGTTAATAAAATCGTGAAGCTCAACTGGGATCAACAGATGAGGACACAACTCACAGATTATGGCTACTCTTTCGACCACATACCTATGTATTGTGACTCGAAAAGTGCCATAGCCATCTCGTGCAATCCAGTTCAGCACTCCAAGACCAAGCATATTAGAGTCCGCTACCACTTTATCAAGGAACACGTCGAAGAGGGTACTGTTGAATTATTTTTCGTGGGGACTGAATACCAACTCGCCGATCTATTTACTAAAGCCCTCCCAAAAGAGCGGTTTGAATACTTAGTTCGTTGAATTGGAATGCGAAGCCTAACTCCCGAAGAGTTAGAAAGTCTTCTCGAATCTTCTTGAATCATCTCATGAAGCTTCGCATGTAAATATTTTTGAAAAACAAAATACAAAATTTGAAAAACCAACAAAATCAAAATATAAAAATATAAAATTTCAAAAAGACATAAAAAATATAAAATACAAAAACCAAAAATATTATTCTCACGACATGTCTCTTGTATAAATCAATATTCTGTACGTACCTAGAAATGTCATTCAACAATGATACGGGCATGTACAGATGCTTGAGCGAGAGTTCATTTAAACATTTTCTAAAACATGTCGTTCTCAAAATTTTCTTCTTCACGGCTTTCATGCATTTCAGTACGAAACCCGCGCTACAATGATGACTTCTGATTATATTTGATCAGGACTCGCATTGTTAATGGCAAACAAAATCAAAGAATCCTTGAGCACATGATCAAGATTTTTCAAAAATATTTTTCAAAATCTTTCTCCAAATTCTGTGCTCAAGATTCTTCAAAAGTGCAAACTCCCTCTATACCCTTAAATGATTTTTAAACTCAAATGTTTAAAGAATATGCTTTATTCAAGGGGGAGTATAAAAATTAAAAATACAAAATGTTCCATTTTCATGCTAAAATCCGCCTCTCTCCAAAAAGTCTCATTTTAATCAGTTGATATCAAAAATATCACTGCATGCTATTTTTGAGGGGGAGAAGACGTGATTAAAATGTGATCAAAAGGTTTAAAGTTCGTGGAATCTCAAAGTATGCTCACCAGACAGACTCAGTTCTAACCCTCGAATTGACGAAAATTAAATGTCAGAAATTGAAAAGACTTGTCCGGGACGGGTAATAATTTCAAGCTGGTTCTCCAGTGATGTAAACGTGTCTCGCAAAGGACTTGTCTGAGTAGAATGTACCAATTCGAGAGATGATCATTGAATATGACCGGGACGGGTAATAATTTCAAGCTAGTCCAACTAGTGATGTAAGCGTGTCTCGCGAAGGTCATGTTCTTTGAAAGTCGATCAATTCAAATGTGCGAACTCTACCCAACATGTGCAAATTTATATCAAAAATGCATGAGCACATGTGAAGGGGGAGTATTTCAAAAATTCAAAACTCTCGAAGTGTTAACTAAAATGTGTTTGTTCATAAACACTTTGAGAGATTTTCAGAAAAGGTTTTATGGCAAATCTAGGATAGTCAAGAAGTTATAAGGTGACTAAGGTTAGGAAAAACCGTCCTATGATCCGCCAGAGCCGGAGGGATCTACCCAAGGACAATTCCAATAGATTAGAATTATAAGTCCTTAGGTATGATGAAAAAAGGAGTAAATGAGAAAGGGAAAGAAGGGGTTGAAGAATGAAAAAGAAAAGTTGATTGAAAGGGTGAAAAGAAATAGCCCTCCATGAAAACTTAGGGCAGAAACCGGGTCAATACATCTGCTATCAGTATTCACTAAGGTGATACTGGTATTGAAGATAAGACGTCATGGACCCAGTGACGCGCTGCACCACCCCTCATAGCCATTCAGATATCTCTTAAAAGATATTTGTTTCATTTCTCACGGAGAACACTGCATAATCTATCGGCCTTTCATTCCGAGTTGTGTTGATATTGAAAAGGTGGCACTCTGCTCCATGCCTCCGACTACTAAAACCAAAACGCACAATTGAGTCTAGAGCCATGAGATTCATTAAAAAATCTCTTAGGAACACTTCCAATATAATACACTTGTGTTCACCAAAAAGAACACAAGTTGTAAAAGTCTTAATGAGATCTTTGGATCTTGCCTGTTATCATGATGGTTACGTGCTTCAAACGGTCTACAGTCGTAGGGTGATCTCTAGCGACTCACTGAATCGTGGGTGCACTTCGGTGTGTCCGTGTAAGCCCTCTTGGGGGTATCCGGTTCAGAACGGCCTGGGGGAGATTAGAGAAAGTCTTCACACTATGCTGTTGACGATCTCGAAGTCCTAACCCGTAAGCGCTGGATGATTATTACTAACGGTTTTATGCAGCTACCCTTAAACATCCATTAACCATCATCCCATACATCAAGCATCTTCACCTCAGCATACTCATACTTATGAAGAACATTCCTCATCAAAGCTCAAGTGTTAAAAGTTCAAGACAAGAAGATCAAGTTAACGACCAAGTGTAACAACAAAGTCAAGAGGCTAATCAAGATGTCAAGAACAAGTTCATATGTCAAAAAGATGAAAGATTAAGAGGAGATTGTTAGCATAAGGAAAAGAGGTATGAGTATGTTGGAGGACACGACGCATCATCACGAGAAGATATTAATCAAGGCAAGAACGATGATAAGACTATTACTTTTGAAGATCACAGTGCATGAAAGAACATTGAAAGAAGATTATTCTACAACGACACACAAAGATCAAGACATTGAAGACAAAAGACCACTCATCGGAGCATCATGGAAATGACCATCCCTTAGGGGGAGATTGTTAGCAATTAGATTTTTATAAAAGTGATGGTCATTTGTAGAAGCTTATTTATGTATGTCGTGTAGAATAAACAACCATGTAAAGCTTGTGTTGGACTTAGTTTAGTAAAGACAAAGATAAATCATCAAAAGCCCAAGTCCAACACAAAGCCCATCCCAAGGCCTATAGGGCATCCAAGGCCTTACCCTTCACTATAAATACACACACTCTCCACCCATTTTGGTGTGCCTCAAAGTCTTGTAAAGGTGAGAGAGTGTGTGTATGTGTTTTATCTTTTGTTATTCTCTTACGGCTATGAATCATACGACTTAGATATTTCATACGCATCTCATTTCTTCTTCATCTTTACTTCTTATTTACTTTGTGTGTCACGTCGAGTAGTAGTAGCTTAATATAGTTTTAGTTTGTGTAAGGTTGGTACGATTCTTCTAGTATTACATTAGAGCTAACGAGCGGGGTACCCGCGCGTTGTTGCGGGAATGTTGTGTTTAATCTAAACTCGAAATAAAACGATCGTAAAAAAATATATTTTTGTTATTAAGGACTAAATTTACAAAAGATCAATAACGGGGGACTAACGGTGTGATTTACAACTAACCTGAGGGACCATTTTCGTAAATTGCTTAGGAACAGTACACGCACTATTCCCCACTGTTTTCTACTGTAACAACTACTGTTTTGCACTGTTTGGTACTGTAGCAATAATATTTTCCTTTTTAGTCCCTGAAAGTATCAGTTTGTTGCAAAGTTAGTCCTTAGGGACTAACGCTGAAAATAAAAGTTAACCATAGGGGCTGTTTCTGCTTGATATTTGCACAGAAACAGCCCCTGAAGTTATTGTTCCGTTGCAAATTTAAGTCACAACTGTTAGGTAACGGCCGTTAAGGACTAACTTTGCAATGGATCAATAAACTCAGGATCTAAAATGAAAATTGCGTGTGTATTGTAGCTACTGTGTTTAAAATGATTTTTAATATATATTATAATATCTCATTTGGGTAGAGTCCATTAAATATAAGGGTACTAGGAGTCATGACTCCCACTAATCCATACCTCTCAAATTCAACCAATAAGCTTCAGCCAACTCATACCCATAAATTCCCATACCTCCTAACCTAAATCATTGGCGGCCCATAAATTCTCATACATCCAAATTTTTTATTTATTTATTTTTTATTTTTTTAATTAAACTAAAATCAATTTAATTAAAAACACAAACATTTTATTAAAAACATAACATTTTACTACAAACTAAAAAAGGAAACTACATTGCAACATTATTTTTAAAAATAAAAAAAACTACATAACACTAAATTAAGTCATCAATCGGTTGTGGTTGAGCCGTTGGATCGATCTATGATATTGTACAAATCTAACTATATAAATAGGTTATAATTAATAGTAGTAACATGATAACTATTTGTGAATCGGTGAAAAGCTTTATCTAAACTTATATTGTACTTTAGCTCAGGCATATCATATATCTTTAGTCTTTATCTAGGAGATCTCTTTCACTTACTAATTTTCCACTTAAAGCACAAAGCATTCACGTTCCATAAACAACTTCTTTTCCCCTTTCAATTTCACACCCACTCACACACAAACATACACTTGTGATCCAAAAACGGATGCTAAGAGATCATGCTGCAAGAAGAGCAAGAAAGATATATTGATCAAAACCAAGATCAAGAAAAAGAGCGAGAAAGAAAGATTGAAAACTGTAATGGAGATGATGATTCAAGATTGAATCAAGAACTAAATTTATGGTCCAACGTCTCTTTTGCATAGGCTGCCAACGTCTCTTTTTTTTTTTTGAAATCGAATTTGTCACAAGCGGGTTTGCAAACCGTGCTCCAAAGATTTTTGCCATAAATTTGGAACCGGCGGCGGTGTTACCGCCGGTTACATCCAAACCGCTGGCCAAATCGATGGGCGCTCCGAGTACCCTAATTAAATACATACTTTATATTATTTTGTTGTTGCGGTACTTTTTTATAAAGCTTCCTTGTTTGACCTAAAAGCACAATTTTACGTAACTCACGTGTCTATTTTTTTTTTTTTCAAAATGCCCCTAGACGACTTTCGTCCCAGATGGGTTTGGGTGACTCCATTAAAATAGTGACACGCGTCCTTACTTTTGTAAGACAACGTTATTTGTCAAGTACATGTGTGTAAGGTACTAGTCTATCCAATTTCATGGGTAACTATTAATACGTTAGCAAGAAATTGGATAAAAAAAGATATATAGCGGATGAAAGTGTATAAAAATGGATGAAAGCGTATGCCCCAGTCGCCCAAGAAATTGGATAGACTAGTACCTTACACACAATTACTTGACAAGTATTTGTGTCTTACAAAAGTAGAGACACGTGTCACTATTTTAATGGAGTCTCCCAACCTCACGAGGCGAAAGTCGCATTGGGGCATTTTAAGAAATAAAAAAAAATGGAGCACATGGGGTAATAAAGTTGTACTTTTGAGGCAAATGAGGATATGGATTTTTTTTTTTTTTTTTTTTTTTATTTTTTTTTTTTTGTTTTGTTATGTATAGAGAGTTTTTTATTTTTGATTTAAAAATTGTAATTCGTAATTTATTTTGTACTTTGTGGCTTATGTCTGGTAGGCCTACTAGTTTTTTCTTTTACCTTCTTATTAACGTTGCTTTATTTTAGTTCAAAACAAAATTTTAATTTTTGTTTGCATTTCATCTCTAAAGGATTACAAAAACATACATAATTAGAGTCACCATTACGACCACGTTACCAAACGCTTTTATTAAACAAATAACTATTGTCCGATGCTATTATTAACTGTTACTGCTTACTGCTAACTGATACCGTTACATTTCATCAAACATACCTTACTGTTAAAGCAATTCTCTGTAACTACTTCATGAACCCTTTGACCTAGGCGATTAGTGCTAATTCCTTCTTCCTTTTGGGCTGAAATAAGAAAGAACACCGTTAGCTCGCCCCGGGTTTTAATCCGAGACCAAGCTCCGGTGTGAGAATAAGTATATGTTTTATATGAACTATATGCGATGATATAGGGAGAGGAAAAGTTAGTCTATATCAGAGTAGGAGAAAGTGTGTCATTCATTTGTGTGAACAACTCTATTTATGCTACTTTGCCTTGGCTCCACGATACGAGCATTGTGGAGATGAAATTGTCGTCTAGGTGCAACGAGTAAATCGCTGATGAGGGTCAGGCCCTGACTTTGGATCTTATTTTGTCTCGATGTCACAGGTGACCGTTATGAACCACCTTGCATCATTATCGCTGATGAGGGTCAGTCGCTGCCTTTGGATCCTATGTTATTGCCTTCGGACTAAGGGTGACCTTCGTCACACCAGCTACTCCGGAGTATCGTTCCAACGTATGCTATCACTCCACTATCATCTCTTCCTCTTACTGGTTTAAGTGTGATTATATCCTAAAAAAAAAAAAAAAAAAAAAAAAAAAAAAAAAAAAAAAAGACTATCTCGTCACTTATATTATTGCATGAATTTCTGGTGGATAGACCTCGTACTCAAAGTATGCAGGTCTATGCCATCAGCTGAACCCATATCGCCAAAAAAACAATGATGTAAGAAAAAAAAATTGAAGTAATGTTAAAATAAAAGTTAGCAATAATGGTCCGTTTAGTTTGTATATTGGTTTGGAATAGGATTTGAAATTAGTATAGGTGTGAAAGAAAAGTATGAAAGAGAAAATGAATGATTTTATTAAAAGTTGTTTGTTATATATATTGTGTTATAAATTTGGATTGGTAATTATGATTATTATAATATTAAAGTAAAAAATAGTCCATAAAATTGAAATAAAAATATTAAAAAAATTATACGCTAGTATATGTTTCATGAATTAAAATGAGTACATGTAATAAAAGCTTGACTTTATATGCCACACCCACTTGTTCTATGAGGAATGAAGAAAACTCATGTCTAAGGGTTTGAACCAAATTTTAAAAGTGATATCCGTATGAGAAACAATATCTACCACAATGATACCATTCCATACACCTAAAAAACCATCAAACAAACGAGCCCTAAATGAACGATACGGAGTTAAGACCAATAAACATTATTGTGGTCTTTACGTTTAGCCTATCACTTTGATAACTATATTTCGTGCCTAGTAGCAAAATAATTATATTCTATCACGTAAAAAACCATTTAAAGCATAGATAAACAATGTACATGCATGCAGTTTATATCGATGTAGCGCTTGGGAGAAAGTGTGTGGTCAAAGTGATGTCTAGATTGGTTAAACTTGCGTCTTTTCTTCTAGATATAGAAAAGCATGTCTAGATCGGTTAGAATGGCTTATTTATCCCTGTAACGCTATTTCCTTATCTTGCAACTCTTCCTATCTCCTTGCTAGCTTTCTTTTAATCAAATCGCCATTCAAAAAAAAAAGAAAGAGTGTGGTCAATGCGGGGCGGATCCAGAAATCCTAAATGATAAAAACTTCATGAGGGTCCCATGAACCTCCGACAACCCTCTTAGGTCTAATCTTATAGTCAATACGCTTTAACTCGATGCATTCCAAAATTTCTATCTGAGTGAGGGGTATCGTGGAGCCAAAGGCTAGCGCCAAGCTACTAGCCGAAGTGAAGAACGGTACACCGTACCCCGTTTGGCGCCAAACCACCTCGCGCTGTCACCACCAGCCATCGTCATTCGTGTTTTTTTTAGTGGGTTTGTTTGTTGTGTTTGTGTTTGTATTATTTATTTATTTAATTTTTGCAGGCGGCAGGCAGGAAGGAAGAAGAGAATAAGAAGATAAGTTTTTTTTTTTTTTTTTTTTTTTTTTTTTTTTTTTTTTTTTTTTTTTTTGTTTTTTGTTTTTTTTTTCGTATTTGACTAGTTAGCATATACTAAAATGAGTTAACTAGCTTTTGATATGTTAATATATGTGGGTTATAATCGGTGTTCTCAAAATCAGATCGGTTTAATTGGGAACCGAAGACATTGCCAGTTTTCTACAATGGTTAAACGATCAGTGAACGAACTTGTTAAGAACAACCTTGTTAAGCCCTACAAGAAACGGTCAAAACTGGTAAAACTATCGAACCAACGACTATGTTTGCAATGTTAGTACCTAGGTTTTTTCTTTTTTTTTATTTTATTATTTTTTTTTTTTTTTTTTTATATATGTAATGTGTTTTAGTTTTAGTTTTAATTTTATATATCTCTAAATTATGTAAATGAAAAAAAAATGGCCAACGGCTCCACATTTTCTAGTGGCAACGACAACGGCACAAAATGTGGTGCCAAAAGGCTTCCGGTGCCGTTGAGTGTTTTGCTGATGTGACAACACTTTTTGGGAACGGCACGAGCCCAACGGCTTGACGATACCCAATGCTCTTAAGGTGGAGGGTGTGATTAAGGGTTTTCTCTCGCCACATCAGCTCCACATTATCAAAAAACACTTCCTTTATATTTTAACCATTGCAACACATTCTCTCTTTTTCATTAATTATTTTATATTTTCCATCATTTAAAAATAATCTCAAAACACAAATAACCACACACCACAACCAATAAAATAAACATCTCTCTTCAAAAGTACATTTTCCCTCTCTTCTATGTTTCAGGACTCCTGTAAAATGAAAATAAAATGATTTTCGTGTGATGTGAGGGGTGGTGTTTAGCCTTTTTCATGGTGACTTGGAAATGGTCTCATGACCCTTTTCCCGCCACACACCCTACACACTTACATAACGTTTATTTACTCTTTAAGTTAGTAATAATTTTAACGATAACCAATCGGTTAGTTAGGTAACTTTTTAAACGTTGCTAGTCCAAATGGGTCGTCTAGACCATTTAATCCTTTTTGCTTGTTTGACTAGTTAGCATATACTAAAATGAGTTAACTAGCTTTTGATATGTTATTATATGTGTGTTATAATCAGTGTTCTCAAAATCAGATCGGTTTAATCGGGAACCGAAGACATCGCCAGTTTTCTACAATGGTTAAACCATCAGTGAACGAACTTGTTAAGAACAAGCTTGTTAAGCCCTACAAGAAACGGTCAAAACTGGTAAAACTATCGAACCAACGACTAATCTTGAATTATGTCACCGGTTAAAATTAAAATTATCGTAAATAAAAAATATGCCATCTCTAATGTGGAAATATACCTATGTTATCATAACTAGCAGGGTACCCGCGCGAATGCGACGATAGGTACCCCGTGACTAATTTTTCTTGGAAATGTGATGTTATTAGGCCATACTTTTTTGCTCGTGATGGTGGTGGTCGGATGGTGTGCATGGTGATCTGCTCGTGGTGGCAGTGGTTGGCTCTTGGTAGTGCTCGGCTCATGGTGGCGGTCGGATGGTGGCTAGATGGTGGTTGGATGGTATGTTGTGGAGGTTATGTAAGATGAGATGAGAAGAAAATATTTGTGTTTGAGTTTTTTATTTGATAATTCTGTGGTGTATAGATGACTGTTTGAATAGGTTGTTAGAAGTTTTTAGATGGTTTCTAGAAGTATGTATTAATTTAGAGGGCTATTACAAATTTACGCATTTAATACGCTTAATTTTCTAAATATAACGTTTATTTGTATGTATGCAACAAGCTATTAACATTTTCGTAATAGGCAAGTGTTGAATCTTAATTTTCAAGCCTTCCATTATTAGCAAGTGTCAAATCTTTTTTAGGGAGAATTGAATATATATCACTTTAAAGATGAAAAATTGCATATATATTCTTGGTATAGGTTTTTGATGCACATGATACAATGTTTTTTATGCATGCTTTAGATATAGAATTACACTCACAAAATAATATCCACAAAAATGGTTCACAAAATGAGGTGTCAGAGAGTGATTGATGTATTTTGTTATAGTTCTCTCTCTTTTCTTTGATTAAGCCAATCACTCTTTGACACTTGATTTTGTGAACCATTTTGTAAAATTGTAAATGATTTTTTTATGAGTGTAGCATTTTGAACATATATTCAATTTTGTATCTTTGAAAGAATATATATGCAAAAGCCTTTTTTTATAAAGTATTATAAATTATAGATGTTCAGTGGAATTATTACATGATTAAAAAAAAAGAAAAAAAAGAAAAAAACGTTTTGAATTTCAATGAAGCCATAATTTTTGTTATACGCAAACTGACTGATTTGCCTATGACTTAACAGCTGTGTTTTTCTAATTATTATAGCTACAATCTTTTAAATACTAGGAACCTAAACTAGTGTACACTATGGATGTATAGACAATGTGATCAATAAATTTGTACTAGCTACCTTGAGTTAAATATAGTTATGGGTTGGAATTAGAGCCTTCGGTGTGAGCTTCTTCGTCGTTCGCCACGGTGACATGGCAAATTCGACATGCCTCGCCACCATACTGCCCCACCTCGCCGCGCCTCGCCAAACATCACCTCTTCGTCTGCACGACGAAGTTGAATTTTGTACGGAGGAACAGAAGTGGCAGGCGAACGTTTGTATCAAACATTTAAAATTGAATAAAAAAAAAAGGAAGTGGTGAGAGTGTGAGACCCAAATGAATAAGTTGTTGTTAGTTGTAATAAGGTGGGGTTGTAGAATGAGATTTGTTAGAGCACTAGGTATCGTCAAGCCGTTAGGCTCGTGCCGTTCCCAAAAAGTGATGCCACGTCAGCAAAAGTCTCTATGGCACCAGAAATCCTATGGCACTACATTCTGGCCGTTACCGTTGGCACCAAAAAATGTGGTGCCGTAGTCCATTTTTTTTTTTTTTTTTTTTTTTTTACATAAAATAAAGCATACACAATATTAACTAAAATAAACTTCATTAATTAAAAAGACACACACATTACATTAAAAAAAATGCATAAAAATAAAAACCTAGTACATAAACATAGAAATAAAAACCTAGTGCTCGTTGGTTGGATACTTTGCCCGGATTCGTGCTTTTTGGGCTTTCACGACCGTCGCGTCGATCGGATCCATCTTGCTTGTATCCATTTGTAGCACTCGCATTTTCTCGGCAATCTTTTGAGATTCATATAAAGTAACCCTCGCAAGCGACTCTCGTTCGAGAACATCCATCTTTGCCTTGCGGTCGAACTCGTATTGTTGTTGCAGCATTTCTTGAAACATTGTCGGGTTTGAACCGGAACTAGCGGTCGAGTTTGACGAACGTTGACTCTTAGAAATCCGTTACATTCTGTCTGGCCGTGGCAACGCGTCTGCTCCAAAATGTTCGGGGTCCTCGTCCGTAACCCGAAGAAGATTACGTCTTGCCAATGTCGAGTCGGGATTTTTCCACTTGTGCTTGTCTTTCAAAAAGTCCCAAACACTCATGTGTCTAAAGTCATAACCCGTTGTTTTTTTAAACAATACGTGACAACGGGTCATAAAATCTCTATCATTCTCCCCACTCATAACAGCCGTTTCATCCACTACCGTATTCCACTTCTTGACATCTTTATTCATTGGAGTCCACTTTCCCGTCAACATGTTTTTGGTAAGAATAGTGTAGTTGAGCCTCTTGGCTTCCTTGTTGTATGCGTCGAGCACTTTGTACCAAAACGTATCCCTTTGTTGATCCGCACCCGTTTTTGGATCCTCGGATATTTGAATGAAACACTCCGCCAAAAGATACTCCTCTTCTTGGGTCCAAAAAGCTCGAGGTCGGGACGGGACCGCCTCTTCGTCTTCGTTGGTTTTCTTCGTCTTTGTCTTTGTCTTCTTCGCCTTCGTCTTTGTCCTCATTTTTTTCGACGTCGGGGTCGGGATTTGGTTGGGAAGGGGTGGCTTGGTTTGTTTGTTGTGGTTAAGTAAATTGAGTATAATGTTGTTATTGTTGTAATTTCGATTGACTAAATAGCATTTGTTCTTCGGGATTCATATATGGGTTTGGGAAGGTGGGAAAGTAAGGCGCTTGAGGGTATGGATTTGAAGACGAGCCCGGATTGTTGGCGGGATTCGAAGACGAGCCCGTCATTTGGTTCGACGAGTCGTTTAGCATGTTGTTAATCCATGGTGAGTTGGGATTCATTTTGGTTGGAAAAAAATGAGAGAAGTAGAGAATAATATCTTATACGGAGTATAATATATTGGAAGTGTGTGTGAAGTATGAAATAATAAAGGGTATTTATAGAATTTTTAAAGGGTTAAAATTTGAGTTTCGTAGGTATTAAATTCAAAAAACAAAAAAAAAAAAAAAAAAAAAAAAAACGGTAATATGACCGTTTCTAAAGGTCGGATTTAAAAAAAAATGAAAAAGCTACGGCGTGGGCTGGCCACCATGGCGCGAGCAGCCATGGCGCCACCCTGGTAACCGTGCGCCATCGCTGGTTTTCGGCTGGTGGGATGGCACGAGGCTACGGCGCCACCGTACCTCCCACTTTTAGGGTGATGTGGCACCCCATGAACCCAAATGAGTAATTGTGGTTGGACCATCTTTTGCTTACATGTTTTATATCCAAGTATCTTGTTACTAAATATTCATATAGTTTTTGTGCATTTTCGAAGTTTCAGTGTCGATTTAATTTTCCTATGCACTTTGAAAGTATTTCATTATTTCATTGAGAAGTATAAAACGTGTAGTTGGCTGTCAAGGCGAGTCATTTTTAGGACGTCGTTCACAATGATTTAGAGTTTTCCAAATTTATGATACAACCAGCAGTGTAACCAAGCTGAAAATAATCGAGTGCACAACTCTTTTTAAAATGTGAATAAAGATTATAATCAAAGTTTCAGGTTACTTTTTTTATTTAATAATAAAGTAATCACTAAAAGGCCAGAAACGTACTTTTTAACGTCATACAGTTGAACTTGAATTTACATCCAAGTAATCACTAAATAGCAAGAGGCGGGTTTTGCATCCAAGTTATCCGGTTGAACTTGAATTTACATCGATTAGAAACCCAAGTATAAGAATGAGACACAATATCATCAAAAATTACTGCTCTTCTAGGATTGCTTGCGCCAAAAATCAATTGGTTCCGAAATTTCCAAATTTTCCACCACATCACATAAAAAAACGACTTCTAGCACGTTCTTCACTTGCATACTCATACGAAGGTCAGAAAACTAATGAAACCACTCTTCATAAGATTGAAAATCTTGAGAGGATATACCCCACCATCGTCTAACCTTAGATAACACTTCTCGGGCCATGGAACACGAAAACAGAAGGTGGGCCAACGACTCAACTTCCTCTTCAAGATTATTTACTATATAAACCTTACGAAAGTAGCAATATATCCGGGTTTTGTGATATCGTGGGACACCCTCTAGTTCTGCCTTGTATGTGACCCATAACACGATTTATACCAATCACAACGAATGGAACACACTTTTGGTACGATCACGCAGTTAGCAGTCACATTATTGTTTTATCATGCAGTTATAATAACATGATTAATCTTTACTACATAGAAAGGAAAAATGGTCAAACTTGAATTCTTGACTTGTTGAATTGTTGAAAAATGGGTAAGGAAAGTATCAGGGCCGTCCCGTGGATTTTGGAGGCCCTGTGCCAAAATTACTATGTATGCACTTAATCGTCGAACTTTTAAGTGCCATAAAAATGATTGAGCTGGTCTTGATTATGTATTATATTTTCGATATATGCTACGATAACCATAGAAAATTATGCATTTCTTTCTCAACGTTTCATACTACCATATGTCGTTTACATTATTTAGGATAATCCACTTAGTTATAAAAACATGTGGGCAAAATATGTGGAGTGCAAACTATTTATCTCAGTATGTAATATGTTTCGTTTTTTACTATATAAAGTAAAAAAATAATAATTGATAAACTTCATATCAGTAAGATTTTTAATTTGTAGGATTTTGAATTACATATCTATCAATTAGGGTTGGATTTGTCAAACACAAAAGTTAAAAGGGCTAAAATAAAACATTACATATTACCAGGGTTATATAACATGTAGTACTGGATCATCTTCTTAGTTCAAATGTAAAACCCCATTAAAGCTCTGGGTTTTCACCTTAATTCATAAGCACATAAAAAGCATATTCTCCATTATAAACACCATTTATTACAGTTAAATCATCCCAAACTTAGTCTATTTAATCTCTAATTTTCACCACCTTACTCACCATTTCTTGGATCCGCCCCTGCTACAACATCACCACCTTACTCACCATTTCTCTCTATTCTCACAATCATAATGTCACTATCAAAACTAGCAATACCTAAACTACCACTACCAGAATTTATCCCAATGTCGCGGGATGACAATGAAAACGAGTTTTTCCCGTTTGACCTCTCAAACCCTCAAAACTACTTCTCTTCCTAATTCTCCCTTCGGAAACATTTCAACGTTCGCACGGGAGACGATTTTGTTATAAGGTATGAGGGGTCGCACCATGTTAAAGGCCATTACCTTTACGTGCATCATGGACGGCATGACTTATATGGCATGAAAGTACATGTCGATAATCAGGATTGGAAAACCCCATGGCTTCTCGGTCTAAAGAACCGCACTGATATGCATATTTGGCATTAGTGAATCTTATTCCCTCAGCGAACCTGTCGGTTACGATGCATTTCAAGAAGCGATAAACCAAGTGATTTGTAAACTTTCCAAAGCGAACGGGTTAAAGAATAAGGTGAGCAAAACAAAGAAAAAAGGGAACAAGATAAATAATGATGATGCCTGGAAAAGTGGACTGCATACACTTATTGTTACTATACTCCTTATGAGTATAGAAGCTATGAGATTTGTATGGTTGGGCAATGACTTCTATCGAGAAATGATGTATCCCTGGACGGAAAAAAGTCGTTCACTGACAGCACGAGAGATAACACTGATAAATTCTTGGGCTTCAGTTTCTGCTTGTCTTGATAAAAATGGACCTCAAGGGGTCATTCAAATGTTGAAACAAATTACCCCAGAAGTGGTAGCTGAGGCCGAAAAGGATGTAAGATTGGCCAGACACTGTATAGGAGTTCGACATATTAAAGTTCGAACCAAAGCAGATCAAGACCAAGTTGGAAGAGGAATAGAAAGAAGAAGATAGTTGGGACTTGGGAGGAGGAGAATGATGGAAGGTAAAATTAGTTGGGTTTTTTTTCTTTTTAGTAGTGTTTTAACATTTTTTTTTAAGTGGTGTTTTAACATTTTTTTACTCTAATATTTGCCAGCTGCATGTATCTAGGATCTTTTGATGGTGTGTACTAAAATGGGTCTTTTACCTTATACTAAAAAATGTACAAATTAAGGTTAAAATACTACTTAAAAAAAATGTTAAAACACTACTAAAAAAAACCCAACTAATTTTACCTTCCATCATTCTCCTACTCCCAAGTCCCAACTATCTTCTTCTTTCTATTCCTCTTCCAACTTGGTCTTGATCTTCTTTGGTTCGAACTTTAATATGTCGAACTCCTATAGAGTGTCTGGCCAATCCTACATCCTTTTCGGCCTCAGCTACCACTTCTGGGGTAATTGGTTTCAACATTTGAATGACCCCTTAAGGTCCATTTTTATCAAGACAAGCAGAAACTGAAGCCCAAGAATTTATCAGTGTTATCTCTCCTGTTGTCAGTGAACGACTTTTTTCCGTCCAGGGATGCATCATTTCTCGATAGAAGTCATTGCCCAACCATACAAATCTCACAGCTTCTATACTCATAAGGAGTATAGTAACAATAAGTGTATGTAGTCCACTTTTCCAGGCATCATCATTATTTATCTTGCTCCCTTTTTTCTTTGTTTTGCTCACCTTATTCTTTAACCCGTTCGCTTTGGAAAGTTTACAAATCACTTGGTTTATCGCTTCTTGAAATGCATCGTAACCGACAGGTTCGCTTAGGGAATAAGATTCACTAATGCCAATATGCATATCAGTGTGGTTCTTTAGACCGAGAAGCCATGGGGTTTTCCAATCCTGATTATCGACATGTACTTTCATGCCATATAAGTCATGCCGTCCATGATGCACGTAAAGGTAATGGCCTTTAACATGGTCCGACCCCTCATAACTTATATCAAGATCGTCTCCTGTGTGAACGTTGAAATGTTTCCGAAGGGAGAATAAGGAAGAGAAGTAGTTTTGAGGGTTTGAGAGGTCAAATGGGAAAAACTCGTTTTCATTGTCATTCCGCGACATTGGGATAAATTCTGGTAGTGGTAGTTCAGGTATTGCTGCTAGTTTTGATAGTGACATTATGATTCTGAGAGTAGAGAGAAATGGTGAGTAAGGTGGTGATGTTGTAGGAGGGGCAGATCTATGTGTGACGATTGACACCGACGAACTGTAAATGTTTTAGAACTTTTTTGGTTTTATGAAAATGGTTGAGTTTTGGTTTCTAAGAAAGAGAGACTAGAGGTTGAAGAGACCAGAGGTTGAAGAGAGTGAATTGAAGTGAACACTAATGTTTGTAGTAGTTTGTCTTTGTCATTTTACACAACCGCCCCTAAATTATCTAAAAATTACACAACACATCCTCAATAAAGTTCACTTCCAAGATGATAACCAGAGATCCATTTGTCTTACATGGTTTACCCTTAGTCCTTTTAATCTTAGCTGGATCTGGTCCGGTAAATAAGCAAAAGTTAACATATTTTTAGTTCATGGTTTCTAAACCGCTCCTCTACCAATAGAGCTAGTAGTAATGTGGTAATGTTTCCAAATAGCTTTATCCTTTTTATCAGCTTGTGCTTTTTTTATAGGAACTTTCCTAAAAATGTATAATATATGGACACATGTTTAAAGGGGTTGGAGCCCGTTGATATACGATTTCACTTACTACAACGGAAAAGTTTATTGTTTTGATTGTATTAAATCATATCCGAGCATGGGATGTTCACGGGAAAGATCCAACAGTGTTGGTTGATGTTTCAATGATACCAGAGGATTTTTATGAAGAAGGGTACTGGAACGTAGCATCTCTCATTGATTCGGAAAACAGAAAGATTTCTAGTTTTTGAATATGATTTGGAAAACGATAAATGGTCGAAAATGAAAGATTTGGGCACCAAAGCTTTGTTTATGGGGAAGGCGTCGTTTTGGATCGAGGAGGACACCACAAGGGTGATAAAAGGCAATTGCATATACTTCACAGCTGATGGTTATTTTTCACATGGCACATGCACAAACCTATATGTATGGGGATATATCATTTGTCATACGAAACCATTGGACCTTACTTCAGCAGAGTATCACTTAGCCGTGTTAACCCTCCGACATGGCTCCAATCGATCTAAACTACTCTATATACATACAATGCAGTTGTGTTTGTTTACTTTGTTACAAGTACTTCATTATTTATATAAAGATTTCAAACAGCATACTTTACATTTATTGTCATGAATCTTATGCTATTTGGTAATAGTGCTTACTAAGGAATTTTGTTATATTTATTCACATTATTTAAAAGAACAAAAGCATTGTGTTACGTTTGCCTAGCTAGCTAATCTATCACGATGTCATTTAGTGTTTCAGCTATCCTTCTGTTAGTCTTATATCGGTATTCAAAGCATGACATATTTTCACAAACATCAATCCTTCAATAGAAAGAGTAAATAAGGTAAAAGACCCATTTTAGTGATCCATACCATCAAAAGATCCTGCACAATTTGATACATGCAGCTGGCAAAAGATATTCATCAATAACTCAAATAGGACAAAACATGACACTGTCACTTCCTTTTTCACTTTGTGTAATTTACTTAATTAAACTTTTACATTATACATCCAGTAGAATTTATATTTTCGTTTAATTGCGTGTAAGTAAAACTGCAACAAAACTTACATACTTTAATTAATTTGATCTATTATTGTCACTTAATATCCTTACGTAACGATAATAAAACATTCAATGGACCTCCTCAAGGGGTCATTCAAATGTTGAAACCAATTACCCCATAAGTGGTAGCTGACGCCGAAAAGGATGTAAGATTGGCCAGACACTGTATAGGAGTTCGACATATTAAAGTTCGAACCAAATTAAAAAAGATCAAGACCAAGTTGGAAGAGGAATAGAAAGAAGATAGTTGGGACTTGGGAGGAGGAGAATGATGGAAGGTAAAATTAGTTGGGTTTTTTTTAGTAGTGTTTTAACATTTTTTTTTAAGTAATGTTTTAACCTTAATTTGATGTAATGGTACAATGGAGGATTCATGTATCTTGCTAATTGTTGTTTAAAACTAGACAAGTTGAGACGAGCTTGGCCGATCTGTTGTGCAAGGTTATATCTGAATCTGATTAGATGTCTTTGTGAATCTTTGTGCACAGTTACACAAAATAGTGAATATAAGTTAGCGTGATCTAGAGTTTTAGATGCATTGTTGGAGCTTGAAAAGCATAGCTAAGATATTTGACTTCTTATGTTTTAGTTCATTTTGTCTTGGAACATGATGAGTATTAAGTTAGACATGCATAATATAGGTAACACATCTGAAATTGGGGATTGGTAAATGTTTGGCATCTATTTAAGAAACCTTAAAATTATCAAGTGAAAGATATAAGTTATAAACTTAGCTTCCATGTTCTCACAAGTATAGTAGGTGTTTGTTCACGTTGGATGTTTCACTTTCAATTAATCTTGGGCCAGGAGATTCTTGTTATGATTCACTCGTTACCCAGGATGTCACTTATAATGATACTTCACCATCGAATTGAATGTGAATTAAATGAGGGATTCACTTTTCACCACCTTTATAATTAATACTGTCAACAACCAAAAGGATGAATTAAATGATGCAATCAGTGGCCGGATATCAACGATCTTGTCTACCTGTGAAACAACAGCGACGTGCTGTGTTGTTTTGTTTTAGTTTCTACATATGACCGATCAATATCTGGTCTAATATGAAAAGGCTGAAATATTTCCATTTAAGGAAACAACTTCTGGCTGGGATTTACTGCACTTTCTTTGAAAAGGTAACATCACAAGATAAAGGGTGATGTCTATATTAATTAGCTTTTTTGTGCAGATGCATAATTAACGATTTTTTAACTCCATAATAATGAAACAAACAGGCATACGAAATTTTAATTAATGAAATGTTACACTAGAGTGAATAAAATATTTGTGTTTTTATAAGGGGTAGTTGGGTGGGTGTACAAAGAATTAATTGGCACGTATGATCGATGGTCTCGTATTTTGATTTGGGAAGAGGTGATGAGAAGTATTTGGTGAATATGGGTACCCTTAACGGGGGAGGAGGGATTGAAGATCGTTGACAATTAATATTTAAAATCATCGATAAAATTGAGAATGACGACTTAATTGAGCAATATGCTTGCATTGTTTAACCCATTTTTTTAAAGCTACTGAGAACTTAATTGATATCTCATTATAGAGAATAAGTTGGAGGTTAAATGAAAAGGTATTTAGCATTGGAATGATATGTTAAAATGAGCTAAAGATATTAAACACTTGACACATAAGAGAAATCTAGTTACCGAATGTAGATATTCATGCGCTACAACGAACCTTAAATCGTGTATTGTTAACTCGAAGACAAAAATCGTAAGTAATTGCTAAATGTTTACAGGAAATTATGCAAAAATATTACATAAAATTATAATTTTTTAAGCTTATAAGTTATACTTTTACCTTTATAAACGCGTAGGTGTTTGATAGCTAGTTGCTTATGGGCTTACGAGCCATTAATTAGTTTATGATACATTCGCCAATTTTGTCGACGCATGATACAAGTGTTGAAATGAACCGTAACTTAAATCTAAGCTTGAAATTTCCTTTACAATTTTGAGTTAGCTTAAACTTTCTACCCTTGTATATACGTTACTCGACGTAATCATAAGATTTGAGTACATAAAGCTTTTTTCTGTAAAGAAACAAATTATGATGCTTATATATATATATAAGCACAATTTTGTCCGCCGCAACGCGAATACCAAGAATTTTTGCTTAAGGTCTTTAATTTTTGTTATCTTAATCATTGCTTAATTAATGTCTAGTTTTAAACAACAATTATTATACTTAATACAAGAAGGGCTTTTTGACTTGGTGCACGATTTCACTTACTACAAAAGTATAATATATGGACACATGTTTAAAGGGGTTGGAGCCCGTTGATATACGATTTCACTTACTACAACGGAAAAGTTTATTGTTTTGATTGTATTAAATCATATCGGAGCATGGGATGTTCACGGGAAAGATCCAACAGTGTTGGTTGATGTTTCAATGATACCAGAGGATTTTTATGAAGAAGGGTAAAGGAACGTAGCATCTCTCATTGATTCGGAAAACGGAAAGATTTCTAGTTTTTGCCTATGAGAGGTAGGATAAGATATTTTATGTTTTTGTATTTGTTTTAATTGGATCTTGATCAGCACGATGAAGGTGAAATGGACGGCCAGGATCTGCGCTTTTGTTCTTTAGAGATCGAACGTGCGTGTGTAGGGGATCTCACCTCATTCATCATATATTTATGGGCTTTATACTGTCACTTAAACTATTATACAATTATGAAAAATAATTCAGTCCTATTTAGCTAACTAACAAGAAGCTAGCTAGAACGAAAAAGAGACAATCACAAAGTAACAAACAGGGATGAATATAGGTTATAAGTTTAACCTATCCATTTCTAAGATACATCATTCAACATATGCGATATTCGTCTCCTAGATTGCCGCTTGTCCCAGCTTTTCTGAGCTTAACTTGATGTACATGTACAGTAGAGTTGGATTTACCTCGTAACCCGATAACCCGAATCACCCGACCCGACTTAACCTGATCCGATAAACACCCGAACCCGACAACCCGATTTCTTATCGGGTCGGGTTGCAGGGTTACTTTTTAAAAACTCGAAACCCGACCCGATAACACCCCTAGTTATTTGGACCCCCTAAAACACCAATAATACCAACCTCATTTTTTTTTAAAGATTATAAAATTGAAAGTACGGAACATAAAATATAAAGTTTAATAAGTAAAAAATATTAAACTGACAGAAAATTCGGGGCATAAAATAATAAAAAAAACTGTGTTGTACAGTAAAAAAGAGTGAGGTAAGGGTATTAATAGCACCCTTCCAAAATATACCGTGTAAAAATCTTTTATATAATAAAACAAAACCCCTAGTGGGGACTTTTACATTTCAAAAAAATTAAATCATACCTTATTAAGTAATAATAAAATTATTATTATTATTATTTTCTTAAATATTAAATAAGAAAAGCCTAAATACTTTTAAATTTATCCATATTCTACAAAAAAAAAGAATGTGATTTGTAATCATTCAATAAAAACTTACAAAAATATATGTGTCAAAATATAAAAAATTAAAACTTGAAAACGGTGGAGCAAGTTTTTCAAAGATTTGGGCTGAAACTTAAAATTAAGTATCATTCCCACTAAATATTTGAAGTCCCAACATTCTCAAATTCATCCACCATCAATCAAACTCGATCTCTTATCATTCATTCACGCACAATCATTGACGCAAGAACATCTCCTCCAAATCTAATTAATATTAAAACCTACTACATTCGTAAATAACCCTAATTCAATATCTCAATCAAAGTACAATGGTTTTGAACGTCCTATTATAATAATTAAAACCCGAAATTAAAAATAATAATTTATTTAAATGATTAGAAAAAACCCCGCGCGTGCGCGGGCATTATATCTAGTAAAAGATATCATGAGAACCCAATTGATAATCTTATTTCGTATTTGATGCATCTTAAGGATGACATAAATATATAATATGTTGACGAGAGCAAAGATCGAATTATCTCAAACTAATGTAGAATCCGATAAACATAGAAATTATTGTGTGTATTATTTAGCAATATATATTCTTTGTATAGCTCCTTAATTTACGGTAGTCAGTTAGTTGTATTCCTATATATGTATCATTGTTTATGTTAATGAGATACACAAGAATCATTCCCACAATTCGAATACTCTGTTACATGGTATCAGAGAATACCGAAAAACCTTCGAAACACTTGTAACCGAATCACTATGTCCAACAAGGAAATCCCTATCCCAGAAACCCGAATAATCGTTCAAGATGCTCCCTTCCCAACCGGGATTATCTTGGATGATTCGAACTATCAATTGTGGTCACAGTTGATGGAAATGCGAATATCGGCACGTAACAAATTAGGGTTCCTCACAGGATCCTCCAAGAAACCCGAAACAGACGAAAAACAAATCGAAGTATGGCTTATGGATAACAACAAAGTCAAGAGTTGGCTCATCGACTCAATGAACCCCACTCTGATTCCAAGGTTCATTCGACTAAAGACCGCAAAAGAAATATGGGATGCTGTTGCAAAGACGTTTTATGACGGGACGGACGAAACACAATTGTTTGAACTGAATCGAAAATCATTTAGTACCCGACAGAATGGCCGGCCTCTTGCCACATACTACAATGAACTCATTGGAATTTTCCAAGAAATTGATACTCGACTAAAGTTTCAAGAAGAAACTGTAACTCAGGGTAGTTTCATTAAACCAATTCCTCGGACGTCTTCGTGTTCATATTTTTCTAGCAGGACTAGATGTGGAATTCAATCAAGCAAGAGGTGAAATACTAAGGAAAGATCCACCACTCGACATCGAAGCATGCTATGCATTTGTTAGAAAAGATCAAAGCCAAAGATCCGCCATGAATGAAGGAAAACACGAACCAGATAGCTTGGTCAACCTTGCTACTCGAAACAGGCCCATGAAGGAAAGAAACTCAAGCAACAGAAACAATAATCTGATATGTGCGAATTGTGGAGAAGAAGGCCATTCGAAACAAACGGTGCTACGAGATCATAGGCTACCCGGAATGGTGGGATTTCTCGAAGAAACCACGACGAAAAGTGAGTCAAGCCGTGCAAGCCTCAACAAAGAAAGATGAGACCACATCCGATGGCAGCCCACACCGAATCAAACAAAAAAATTGGTATGCCAAACAACTCTAAAATCTCGAATAACTCTTGGATTATTGATACAGGGGCAACTGATCATATGACTAACGATTCAAAGAAACTCTCAACTCGGTCACTTCCAAAACGGTCATTGATCAAAACTGCAAATGGAGGAGTTGCAAATGTTACATGTGAAGGAGCGATTCAAGTTTCACACGAAATGAATCTTAATACCGTTCTTGTTGTTCCCTCCTTATCATCAAACCTTCTATCTATTAGCCAAATTATTGATCAATTTAAATGTTACGTAACCTTTTGGCCTAAAAATTGTGTTTTTCAGGATCTAGCGACGGATCGGATAATTGGCTATGGTATTAGGAAAGGGAACTTGTACTATCTTGAGGAAGAAGAACATGCTTCAGCCCACAACATGGAAACAATGCATGGAAATAAATCGCCTTGGTTATGGCATCGAAGACTGGGGCATTTATCGTTTAGTTATTTGAAAAAACTGAAACCGGATATTTTCGTTAATAAAAGACTTGTTTTTAATTGTGGTGTTTGTGAAATGGCAAAAGGCCATCGAGTCTCATATGTGTCCAGCGAAAATAAGGCTAATGTTCCGTTCATGAAAATCCATAGTGATGTTTGGGGTCCCGCAAAAATACCTACACCGAGTGGGTGTCGTTATTTCGTCACTTTTATTGACGAATGTACTCGTATGATTTGGATTTCTCTACTTAAACACAAAGGAGAAGTATGTAATGCATTTCAGGAACTCTATGGACTAGTGAAATCACAATATCAAAGTAATATTATGGTGCTCCAATCAGATAACGGAGGCGAGTATATAAATCAAGACATGGAACAATTTTGCAAAGGTAAGCTAATTAGACATCAAACGTCATGTGCAAATACACCACAACAAAACGGACTCGTTGAACGAAGAAACAAACAAATTCTGGAGATAGTTAGAGCTTCGTTATTTGACATGCAAGTGCCAAGGCAATATTGGGGAGAAGCTGTTCGAGCTGCAGCCTACATCATGAATCGAACACCATCAAGTGTTATTAACTTTAAAACCCCTTTACAACAGTTGCATGAAGTCATGAATAATGCTCCGATGGCTCCGAACCTTGAACCACGTGTATTCGGGTGCACCACCTATGTATATCAAAACAATGGGAAGCTTGAACTACGAGCTATTAGATGTGTCTTCCTTGGATATGCGGAATTCAAGAAGGGTTATAGGTGTTATGACCCGAAGGAAAAGAAAATGTATATCACTAGAGACGTTAAGTTCCATGAAGATGTATCCTATTTTGAACCCGGATGTTTCCCTCAGGGGGAGATGATAACGTCTAATGATGAAAACATCCGAGAATTGGAAATAGAAAGTGAAATTGAAAATGTAACGGAAGATAATGGGAACATGGATGAAACGATAGAATCCGATACACCTCAAGATAGTACATCGGACCCTTTTCCAACAGCCGTTGAGCCAGATCCGACTCCAATGCAAGATCCGACACCATCCGAAGGTAACTCACCCACTCCGATTATACCTGCTACTCCTCCTATTATTGTTACGCAGGAAGAACATGTTGAAACCAGGTACCCCGTAAGGAAGAATCGAGGAGTTCCCAAGACGCAATACCAACCAGAGCTCTCATCTAGATCGAGGTATCCTATCAACAATTATGTTTCCTCACATAAACTAGCGCAACCACAGAGAACCATGATAGATGAACTATCAAAAGTTGCTATTCCAAAGAATATATACGAAGCACTCAAAGACTCAAGATGGAAAAAGGCTGTAAACGAAGAAATGGAAGCGTTGCAACGAAATGGAACTTGGGATGTAGTCTCGAGACCTCAAGGAAAAAAAAATGGTCGGATGCCGATGGATCTTTACTATGAAGTTGAATGCGGAAGGAAGGATCGAAAGATATAAAGCACGACTCGTCGCGAAAGGGTACACACAGAAATACGGAGTTGATTATGAGGATACGTTTGCTCCTGTGGCAAAAATGAATACCATTCAAATTCTCGTATCAATTGCCGCTAATAAAAACTGGCCCTTGCTTCAATTCGACGTAAAAAATGCTTTCCTAAATGGCACAATAGAGGAGGAAGTTTATATGGACGCACCACCCGGATTGAACTGTGGAGATAAAGTATGTAAACTTAATAAGGCATTGTACGGTCTGAAACAATCCCCTCGGGCTTGGTTCGGACGGTTTTCGAATTTTATGAAAACAGTAGGTTACAACCAAAGTGACGCAGACCATACGCTGTTTGTAAAGATACATGGAAGCAAGACAGTTGCTCTAATAGTGTACGTAGACGACATGGTAGTTACCGGAAATGATCCCGATGAAATAAAGCGACTAAAATCAGTTTTAGCTACCGAATTTGAGCTAAAAGATATGGGCCAATTGAGGTATTTTTTGGGTATCGAAGTAGCGAGATCACAACAAGGTATTACTATGTGTCAAAGAAAGTACATTCTCGATCTACTAGCGGAGACCGGCATGCTTGACTGTCAACCAATAGACACTCCAATCGAAGTAAACCATGGTTTAACATTACAAACCGATCAAGTACCCGCAAATAGAGAAAGATATCAACGGCTAGTAGGGAAGTTGATTTACTTAGCACACACACGTCCCGACATTGCATACGCTGTGAGTATAGTAAGTAGGTTCATGCATGCACCTAATGAAGATCACATGAAAGCGGTGTATAGAATTCTTCAGTATCTTAAATCAAGTCCAGGAAAGGGATTATTTTTTGGAAGAAATGACAGTCAGGATGTTCACGGGTACACAGATGGCGATTGGGCCGGAGATAAGTCGGACGAAAAATCTACTTCGGGTTACTTCACATACGTATGGGGTAATTTGGTTACATGGAGAAGTAAGAAGCAAAAAGTGGTGGCTAGATCGAGTACTGAAGCAGAGTATCGCGGTATGGTTCACAGAGTATGTGAGCTGTTATGGATTAAACGAATTTTAAGGGATCTTGGAATTGAAGTAAGCGAACCAATGAATTTGTACTGTGATAATCAAGCGGCTGTGAAGATTGCAAATAATCCCGTACAACACGACAGAACGAAACATGTAGAGATCGATCGACATTTCATAAAGGATCATTTGGAAAAGAAGACTATTAAGCTACCATTTGTGAATTTCGAAGAGCAGTTAGCGGATATGTTAACTAAAGCTGTGTGTAAAAACACCTTCTACAGCTCTCTGGACAAGCTGAGAATGACGAATATACATTCTCCACCTTGAGGGGGAGTGTTGACGAGAGCAAAGATCGGATTATCTCAAACTAATGTAGAATCCGATAAACATAGAAATTATTGTGTGTATTATTTAGCAATATATATTCTTTGTATAGCTCCTTAATTTACGGTAGTCAGTTAGTTGTATTCCTATATATGTATCATTGTTTATGTTAATGAGATACACAAGAATCATTCCCACAATTTGAATACTCTGTTACATAATAGACAAAGCTAGCCTTGCCATTAACTCGTAAGGCAAAATAAGTTATCTGAACACTGGAGTTTAAGTACGTGAAACATTGGGTAGAATTAAATTAAGAGTAAATTGCAAGAATCGTCCTTGTGGTTTGCCCAAATTGCAGATTTCGTCCTTGAGTTTTCGAAAGTGCAGGCAGCCTCCCTGTGGAGAGTTTTTGGTTCCATTTTGGTCCTTGGCCATTGCAAAAATGGTCCCTGAACAGGGACTAGACGTGCAATTTTGAGCAAACCACGGGGCTTAATTGGTTTTGACTTTTAAGGTGCAACCCTTGATCTTTGGAAGAAACAATTTCAGAGTTCAAATTTCAGATAGCAATCAAGAATAAAGAGAAATTAAAAAAAAAAAAAAAAAAAATGACGCCTGATTCATCTTAACAATTTACATAATTCAAACAATACTAGATTTACGTGTATAACTCTAATATTAAGGAAATACGGAAGTGTGAAATTGTATTATTGAAAGTGTTGAAATGAAATGAGAAGGTTACAAAGTATTTAAACTAACTTTACCTGCCTAAACTCTTAGACTAAAGAAAGGAGTGTCGAAATTTACCAATTGGAGATGAATGGGAATATATGCTATTTGCAGAAATCCATCTTGTACTTTATCCCTTGTAATTAATACAATTATGTTCTGTGTGTTAGCATTTAATTTATGCTAATTAGGAAGTGATGGTCATTAGCTAAAGTGTCATGTGTAATATGTATTAAGTTTAGTGGGCTAATGGCATTAGTATTGTTTGTAACTAAAGTGTATTTGTGTAGTGCAAACATTAGCCCACAATATGTCCAAAAGTAAAAGCCCATCAAGCCTTTGATGTGGTTGTCGACATAACAAAACCACACACACTCTCACATTATCTCTTATGTCTCATATTGTGTAAGAGAGTGTGTGTGTGTTTCCCTTTGTCCTTTGTATTATTTCTTTCACAAAAGCTAATATACATTCGACTAGATTTTATACCATATGATCCACACCACTTCTCTTGTTCTCTAAATGTGTTTGTGAGTCATCAAGTTCTTGTGTCTTGTGTATTGTGTGATAAAGGAAAGGTTCGGTTCATCTTCAAGGTGAAAGTCGAGCACTACAAGTGGTATACAAGAGCCAATCTTCAAGGTAGGAGTATTTTGTTTGATCCTAAGTTGACTGTAATTGAACTCAAGTACAGGCCAGTCTCTTTGAAGACATTTGTTGTTGTCGCATGTAAACTGATCAAGGCAGGCAAGTAATTCCTCTGCTGTCGTAGCCTCATAAAGATAAGCAAACGCCCACAACAGCTCTACAAGTTCTTGTGGCTGGAAAGTGGAAACAATATCCGAAGCCCTTTTAGATAACTCTGTAAAGAGCCGTGGAGCATAATGCTTCATGGAGGTGAACGCCAAAGCAACAATAGCAATATCATCCGAATCGAAATCAACTATGTTTTACTTCAAAAGAAAAAACCTGTTAAAGGTATAGCAAACAAAATCATCACATATCTATGTACTACGAACGAAAAAAAAAAAAAATCACTTAACGTCACTACCAGTCTCACGTTTATATCATAACCACAACAGCCAATAACATTAAACAAAAAACAATCATCTATCCCATACCACCTCCTCACATACAAGACTCGAAACATAAAACGAAAAACTATAGGACCTCAGTTTTCTCCTTGCGTGTTAAAAGATTTGTTTGTATAGATGCACAAGAGAAATCATCACTGATATTTAACGGAAAAAAAAAAACACAAATACACCTACCTAAGAGTCTCATGGAACTAATGGTGGTGTTAGTTGCTCATGATTAAGGAATAACCTCAAAATAGAGAAACAATTAACACACACACAAAGTCATGGATAGTGGTATCAAACATGATCATAACCATATTAGACTCACCAACGAACAGATTTACAGCTATGCTAGCTAGGTAGATATATTACAAGCTACAAGTACATCATAGAAGTCAAAACCTTCATACAAGAAACTAACACATTAGCACTTTGCGATTAAGAAATATAAGACTATTCCATTTCATAACTAACAAGCTTTCTTAAGTACACAAATTAGAACTGTTACTTTAAAAGTTTAGAAGTTATATGAAATCCAGTAATGTGTTAGCTTCAGAGTTCCAATTTCCAAACCCTCTAGATTTTGCAAAGCTGTAAAAGACACATCACCATGCCACCAGTCAGCAACAGAAATAACATGTAGCCGAAACCCAAACAAAAGTATCTGCAACACATAATACCCCAAATTAAACCACTATTGTAAAATTTGTGATACTGATTTTTACACCACAAAACATGAGTCATGTTTTCATTCTTATTTTGGGGGGTAAAGGCACAAATGATCAATTAGCTTCATGAAAATTCATATTTGACTTAATGGCTTATTGCGGCAAAAAAGACATTCTGTTGTGAAAACTGCCAAAAAAACTCGTACGCTAGTTCGCAGAAAATGACCTATGTTTGTAAAAAAAAGGCTTGTTTGTAGAAAATGACCTATATTTGCAAGAAACCGTCATACTTGACATAGTTTGCAGAAAATGACCTATGTTTGTATAAAAAGGCTTGCCTTTTTGCATTTCTAGAAAGAGCAATGGTTTGTTTGCCACGATGACCAAAATACAAAGATTAAATTTTTTTAACTCCCTTTCAGGATGTACAAATTACAAAATGAACAGGTTAAATTAGGGATGGCAACGGGTCGGGTTCTAGTGTACCCGTACCCGAACCCGTTTATAGTACCCGAACCCATACCCGTCCCATTACCCATTGGGTACCCGATTAATATAACCCATCGGTTTTTCGGGTTTCCCCGCGGGTATCGGGCATCCGCAACCGAATATTCGATGAACAAAATGGAAGATATGAAAATAAAGTCACACTAAACACATCGACATAACAAAGCAACACACCATAATATATTCAATTTGTTTTAAAGTTAAAGGATATGAATATCGTATAAAGCGATTAACGCTTTCGAATGATTCATGCATAATATCTAAATGTGTTAGATAATAGATATATTTAATATAAAAATTATAATGAAAGAAATTATATATATAATATATATATATACTCTAATTAATTAGAATACTAATAAAGCGGGTCTGGATTCGGGTAAACGGATACGGGTATAGGTAATCGGGCGGGTATTGCCAAAACCCGTACCCGAACCCGTACCCAACTAAAAAAATATATGAATACCCAAACCCGCCTCCAAACCCGCCAACCCGAACCCGACCCAACCGGTTCGGGTTTCGGGTGCTTTTGCCATCCCTAGGTTAAATGGTCAAAATAGATAGAGCATGTATCTTACGATATACCAGCCAATTGTTAAGTGGCTTGATGATACTCGTCAATCGTTTCTTTCATTTCGTCCAATTTCTCAAGAACATATTCCACTTTCTTGCAGCAGATTTCATTAGATATACGGGCTATGTAATCACACTTCTCAAATGGACGGTACTCGCATGCACTCTTAATTTCTTCCCTCAAAGTCACTTGTATATCCTATTGTACATGATACAAGAATAAGTCATCGTCATTGAATGTCTAATACTAATAGAGGGAACAAAATAATTTTATTAACAGACATACATGCCTAAACTTTAAAGTTTTTAATTGTAGCACGGAAAGAAAAGATAAAACATTAAAAGGAGGCACATATGTATGATGTTAAGAAAGCAAGATGAATCAGATGGGAAAATGTAAGACCTTCATTAACTGCATGAACTCGCTGCAGTGACTGTTGACCAATTCCTTTCTGGGTCCACTAGGGTTTGAGAATTCTTCCATTACCCCACCAGCAAGTTCCAGTACTCTAACTATCCTCTGAGAATAACACCATCACTTAGAATCCAATTCAAAGTACATTATGAACTCTGGTATCGATTTCTTAGCCCTCTTGTTTTATTTCAATAATAAAAGTATTACCTTCTCAACAGTTTGGAGACGCTGCAATGATGCATTCTGGTTCTGCGAATCCATGAGTTGTACGGAGTATTCAAAACTTGGTCAATTACGAACGCTGCACAGTTTGTACAACAAAAGGTTTTAGTACTAGCGAAACATACGAAAAACGAAGATGTTGGGATGGATTAATTACTTATGCACAAAACAGAAAAGTGAAGACAATAATGATGTGGTTCATAGTTATTGTTAGAAATACTGAAACATGAGTTGGGGCAAAAACTAGATAAGATATAACAGCCATAGTTCCTGAATGTCATTTGTCAACAACATTGTGAACCAATAAATGATGGGAACTCATAAGGTATGTGTTAAAAAAAAACTCTGAAAGTATCCATGGAATGCAGTCAAAAATATCTTAAGATACATCGACACGTTCTAAAACGGGTCAGAACAGACAATTTTTAAACAAGTCAAAAAAGTTGGGTTAACCGGCAAAATTCTCTTTTCCTTTTGAGTTTTAATAACCAATGTGGCAGTAGATGCATGTATAAAAACTAGTAGTCATTAGTTTACTAATGACAAAAAAATATTGAAGCATTATATTAAAACTAATAGAGACAAGAGAGCTGTCTAATAAGCATACAAAACCAGCACTATATTACTTATTACTAAAGACAAAAAAATATTGAAGTATTATATTAAAATTAATAGAGACAAGAGAGCTGTCTAATAAGCATACAAAACCAGTGCTATATTACTTATTACTAAAGACAAAAAAATATTGAAGCATTATATTAAAACTAATAGAGACAAGAGAGCTGTCTAATAAGCATACAAAACCAGCACACAAATGGGGATTTTGGAAATTAATAGTCGTGTTCCCCAAATACAAAGCCTATTAACTAATCATCCATGATATTATTAAGTGCTTCATTTGGTGGATACTTGTGAGTTTTGGGAGTGAATTACTAATCGGCTTGTAGTCTTAAACAACCAAAAAATGGTTTAAAGAAAAAGCAATTAAGCTGCTGGGATTAAACAAAAGCACTGGTCGATGTGAACATTCAAATGAAATTTGTCAGACTGACAATATTAAACCTTGTGCATATAAATTACGATTTCAATCTATAGATTCAACAACATTTCTACTTTTGGGCTCCCAATCTGGGGTTTTAGTTTTCCATAAATATTTGGTAAAAATTCAGAAACGCATCATCAGCTTAATGATTTATCATGACGGTAAAACTAATTTCATTTCAATCCATTACAGCCTTACACAACACGCTAAGCTACAATTTAGTGAGCATATCACACTACAAATTCAACTATGTTTCGAAAATGAAAAGAAAAAGACTGTGTTTTTACTTCAAAAGAAAAAACCTGTTAAATCATCACATATCTATGTACCAGTCTCACGTTAATATCATAACCACAACAGCCAATAACATTAAACAAAAAACAATCACCTCCTCACATACAAGACTCGAAACATAAAACGAAATCAGTTTTCTCCTTGCGTGTTAAAAGATTTGTTTGTATAAATGCACAAGAGAAATCATCACTGATATTTAACGGGAAAAATACACCTACCTGAGACCTTCTATCAATATCTTGAAACAAGTGTCATCTGTTCTTCCTAGATTATAGATTCGTGCTTAAAAAGAATAAACAACAGAAGAAAGGTATTGGTTGTTTGTGTATGATTCGTTGGAGTAAAACTTTTTTGGAGAGACAAGGTGACTGCTGGAGTAGATTTTAGGGTTATTGACATGGGATGTTAAACAGGCCTTAATATCTGAATTGTTAATGGGCTTCGAAAATGGGCCAATGTTATCCGAAATATTGGGCTGTTATGGCGTAGTGCAACACCTAAAACATGTTATGTTCATACATGAAAGAAATGTTCTACAAAACCAAATGAAATGGCCACATATATACTACGAAAGCACTCAAAGTCTAAAAGTAGTGCTCTGCTATGATAATAGTAAAATTAAACAAACCTGCAAGTCTACTTCGGTCTGGTGGAATGTCAATGTCAGATCTCGGAAACCCCTGCAAAAAAAAATGAACTTTTCAGAAACCTTCGACTTCTATAAAAAGTGGTTACCATCCTTGATCAAGATTCAATTTGATAAAGTAGTGCAAAGCAAATCTAATTTAACAGGATACGTTGAATTAATATTACGTAAACCAAGTCAAAACGGTATTATCTATTAAGGATTTAGGGTTAGAGCCTAAACGTGAAAAAAGATGATTTCTCACATTAAACTCTTAAACCAAGTCAGCCACTATGAAATCACCAAGCCATACGATATTATCTTCTACTATTGATTACAACCACGCATATAAAAATTTATATGAAACTTCAAAAGTTACATGAACGGAAAATTAATGATAGATGAAAACTGATGATATAAGCGATTACCGTCTACAACTGTTAACCAGACAGGATCACTTAGCGGTGACGTTAAATCCAAGCAAAATTTTGACCTATTTCCACCTGAAACCAATTAACCGAGTCAACTACTAATGTTTTTGTGGAAAACTAGAAGGGGGGTTGAATAGTTTTACGTCTTTTTAATTTATTATAAAAGTTTTGTTTACTTTTGAAAACTTAGATTCAAGTTTGTTAAAACTTAAATCTTATTATTAGTTATATATGGATTCTTTTAAATTAATTGTAAACGTTTTGGTTTCTTGAATGGATTTTCAAATTGATCTTTATGTGAAGTCGACCTCTAATAAACACTAGCAATTAGATAAACCTATGTGTATGAAAGTAATGACGATGCAAGTAAAGAAATAAATAAGGTATGGAAAGATCTAACCGAGGCACGAGAGATTTATAGTGGTTCGGCTACAAGGACACCTTCCTTGCCCTACTCCACTCCCCGAGCACCGAGCTCGAGAGTTTTCTTCACAACTTCAATAAGCTCCCTTATGGCGGAGAAAACCTTACACGACTTTGGCTTACACCGGCTTAACGACACAAAGCTAAATGTCGAGTTCTAATCGTAGCTAGAACCAATCTCACAACTTCACAACACAACTTCTTCACGACTTATTCACGACTACTTCACAACGGCTTCACGACTGCTTCACGACTTCTTCACGACTTCAACACGACCGCTACACAACCTCTATGCTACGGCTTCACGACTTCAACACTATGTCTTCACGACTAAGACTTCACGACTTCAACACGACCGCTACACAACCTCTATGCTACGGCTTCACGACTTCAACACTAGGACTTCACGACTAGGACTTCAAGGCTTCAACACGACCGCTACACAACCTCTATGCTACGGTTTCACGACTTCAACACTAGGACTTCACGACTTCAAAGCTACGGCTTCACAACTTCTACACAACGGGTTCACGACTTCTACTCCGCGGCTTCACAACTTCTACACTATGTCTTTACAACTTCTATACCACAACTACTTATACAACTTCTTCACTACTTACATACAACACTAATCTACTATACACACCTTACACACAAATGAATGAATGATTTACAAACTTTGTTAAACTAACAACTTAAGTAACAAGATGATACTAAGTTGTAATACTTCTAATCTTGATAGATAGAAGTATTCTTCTTTTGCACTTGAATGAAGGAAGCTTGGATCACTTGGAAACCAAAGCTTAAGATTATATGATCAAAGGATTTTAGAAAGTATTTACAAGATTTAAAACAGAAAGTTTTGGAGTGCAAAAGGTGAGTAAAAATCCAGGAGAAGGCTGGTATTTATAGGAGAAAAATTGGACAGCTGGAGGCCTACTGGAGCGGGGGCGGTCCCCTTAATTATTAAGGGGGCCGCCTAGCAAAATTAAGGGGGCCACCCCTACTGAACGTTGGCCAATTTTGTCCTTTTGTGGGGAAGGTTTTTCTGGAACATTTTAACTGATTTTGGTTAAAAATTTGAATTCATATTTTTGTAAAAGATTAAACATTTTTATTTAATACCAAAAATGTTTTTCAAAAATATATAAAATGTTTTTGATGTTTTATAAAAAATCTAGTTATTAAGAAAATGTTCATTTGATCATATAATGCATTAAGCATTAGTTCATTCATACCTTAAGTGATTTGAGTTGTACAAATAGATATTTACAACTAAATACTTGTTTACGTCATAATTTTCCGATTAATGATTTTACATTTTGTGATTATCAAAACGTAGAGATATCGAAAAATATTAATAACGTGTTTAGGCATTATTTATATCAACAATCTCCCCCTTTTTGATGATTACAAAATATAAACTCATTAAATCTAAAAATTAGTTTTTAGACAAGTATTTAGTGAGTTTACATCTATTTCTCCCCCTTTTTGTAGAATCAAAAAGGTTAAGCCGACAAGTTTTAGAATATACATTTGTCGGGACGAGAACTCCCCCTTGATGTGTACTCCCCCTCGTTTGGGGGCACCAAGGAAATGAGCTATGGAGCGCTTGCGAGAAAAATGTTAGAAGCACAAGCATATATATAGCACAAATAATGAGCATGCATGAAAAATAAAGTCATTCATAAAAATAAATGTTGTGTATAATTACACAACCATACATGAGTACAAGCATTCCTACACTAGCTAATAATGCCAACTACATAATCATCCTAGACAACATAATCTTCCATGGAGCTTGCTTACAAAATGGGTGGAAAATTTATTATTGAGTAAGCATTGCATGTGCTTACTTGGGTGACAATGGAGGTGGTGGTTGTGTAGTGGGTGAGGATGGTGGTGGTGGTGGTGGAGGTTGGTTGGTAAGTATGTTTTCAAGTGATGAAAACCTATAGAATATCTCATCTCTAAGACCAAAGATTATGGTCCGGTTATGGATGCAACAAAGACAAGTGTCACCATGGGTTTCAAGTAGTGGCCAAGGTATGGGAAAAAATGGTTGTGGGTTTGGTGGAGGTGAAAAATGAGAATCAAGTGGTGTAATGGGTGATAAGGAAATGGCAAGTTGAGTGGATGGAGGTTCTTGAGTGGAATGTGGTGATGATGTTCTTGGTGATGATGTTAGGTGAGTGTGGATGTAGTCATTGATGGATGAAGTGGATGGAATGGAGGAAGATGAAGCTCCATGGGTAGAGGGTGTTTTTGATGGTGCATTAGGTGCACTTGGGGATGAATTTTGAGGTGGTGGTGATGGAGTTTTGATGTCATCTTGGGTAAGGTCAATGAAGAGTTGTTTTGGTGGTATGATGACAAGTCTTTGCTTTCTTGGAGTCTTAGAGATGGATGATTTTGGTGACAACATGGTGGAAGAAAATGGGTGTTTGATGAAGGTGATGGTTGATGAAGTGAAAGGTAATTGTAAGGAGGGTATTTATATTGTGAAAATGTGGTTGATTTAGGCAAATTGTGGAGGTTTTGTGGTAATATTCCAAGTTCAGTTCGTGCATTAAGGGTAAAGGTAGCTGGGGCTAGGTAAAAGTGGTCACAAGATGCAAAAGGAAACAGTAAAATTTACTGTCCAGATGGCCGGTCCCCTTAATTGCTGGGCGGCCCCCTTAAAATTAAGGGGACCGCCTAAGGAATTAAGGGGGCCGCCCATCTGGTGATTTCCCAGGCGACCAAATTTGAAAAATTTCCAGAAAAAGGTCATTTTTAGGGTGTTTTTGCAGCAAGTTCCATTTGGATCATGTATATTAAGAATGATTAAATAGTAACAAGAACATATTAAAAAGAATAATGGTTATATGTAAACTACTAAGATCATATTGTAAGCATGTCATAAGCATATATCTTAATTAAACAAGAAAAGAAACAACACATTCATAGCAAACATATATAGGAAAGAAAGAAACAAACATTCATTAATTTAAAATGATTATGTGACAAACATAATCATTGTTACAATATACATAGTGCTTAAAGCATACATTTGTTAGAGAATTCTAATTTGCCTAAGAAATCCATTTGACTTGCTTGATGATGGAGGTGGTTTTTGAAATGAAAACAAGTGAGAGGATGAGTAAATGGGATTAGTGAAGGTATATGTTTGGGTGTGTGGAGGTTGGAGATGGTGATGGTGGAGACATTTGAGGTGTAGAGTTTGGAGGTGGTGAGTTTGGAGTGGACCATGATGGGTGAAGGTTTTGATGTTGCTCAAGAGTAGATGTTGGATGAGATCTTGTGAGAAGATACTCAATCCATGTGAAGTGCTCATTTAGAGCAATGGTTTGTTGTTGGAGAAAGATGCAACAAGGACAATTGTTGACATGTTTCTCAATGTGACTCTTGTTGTGTGGTGATGGTGGAGAACTCGATGAAGGTTGGTCAAGACTGCTTTGAGCAAGATGTAGGGCAAGAAGAGCATTTAGCTCATGGGCTTCTTGAGTTCGTCAACGAACTTCAAGTGTTCGTTGGTGGGTGATGATGGTGGAGTATGGTTGATGGTAGGGAGTGGTGGTGACACTCTTGGTGGTGGAGACACTTGTGAGCTTGGGTAGTTATGAGTGGGTGATGATGGTACATTGATGGATTGAGGGAGATGTGGGGTGATGTGAATGAGATTTGGGTTATTGTTTTGGGATTGTTCTTGTTCTTCACATGGGTGTGATAAGGGTGTATTTGTGGGAGTGAAAGTATGAGGTTTAGGCTTAGGTTGACTTTGAGCAACATCACATGTGGAGTTGGAGTTATGGCATGTGTCAAGTTTTCGTCTCCAAATTGGTCTCACCGAGATTTTGGCAACTCTTGAGGGTTTTGATTTTGGGTAGTTAGAGGATGACATATTTGAGTGGATGATGTGAATGGGCATTTATGATGAGGAGGTGCATTTATAGTGAAGGAATGATGTGGTTTAGGAAGGTAAATTTTGGTGGGTGGTTTATGACAAAATGTGTTTGTGAATTTTGGGAAGTATGGAATAAAATGGGTTGGAAATTGAAAAAGGAAACAGTAAACCGGGTCTCCAGATGGTCGGTCCCCTTAAATAGGGGCCGGTCCCCTTAATAATTAAGGGGGCCGCCTAGGTATTTAAGGGTGCCGCCCATCTGCTGACTTCCAGATTTCTGAAAATGGGTTTTTGGCAGAAATTTGTAGAAAAGGTTGTGTTTTTGAGTTTAGCTTCAAGCAAGTCCAACTTCTTTTTGAGGCAATTTAAAGTTTAATAACTTATGTATGCTAAGCACATTCAATTAAGCAATTTTAATTAACATGCAACCTACTCATTTACCAAGAAGCATATATGTATATATGAACAAGAAAACAACATATAATTACCAAGTAATTCATACTACCATTATTATGACGATTAATTAGCTAGTTAATTAATCCTAATAAGTGTCTATGTGATGGGAAATTTGTGATAGCATGGATTTCTAGACTTGGATCAAGTATGATTTGAGTAAGTGTTTTTGGGCATTATTCAACAATGTTTGAAAGTAGGTTTTATTTGAGTATGAAAATTATTTCACCAAGGTAGATTTGAATTTGTTTCAAAGAAGTTGTTACACTTTTTGGCTTTGATAAAAACATGTTTAATAGAGAAGTGACATAATCTTTTTGAAAAAAAAAAATCATTTTCCAAAATATGAAGATTTGCATTTATAAAAGAAGTTGTTAAAAAAAATCATGCTTGATTGATTTAAGGCTATTGTCTCATGCTATCCTTTTCAATAAATTATGCGATTTAAACGATAGTGATGACTAAGTATTGTATGTTCGATAAAGAACATTTTATTTAATACCTAGGAGGGTTAACTTAAGATTTTCTAGTTTATTAACAAGTAATATAACTAATAGTGTGAGAGCAAACCAACCTATCAAACTAAGCATATCTTAAGGCAGTGATTATCATAACTATATGCAGGGAGTAACTACTCAGGAAAGTTTAAAAAGAAGACTTATCTCAGGTCCAGATTTTCTTCATGATATGAGGTAGTGAATTATAGATGAGTACCACTTCGTTCCATCCTCATTTATGTAGATTAATAAGTCTTCATGCGCGTGTTTTGAATATGAGTAGGTTAACGCAAGATTGAGTTTCATTCCATTTTGCGTTCATTACCTAATCAAATAAAACAGCTTGGTACCCAGATTCTCATGGGTCCGAGACGGTTAGTTGGGGACATCCATTGCATTTATATGCACGTGGAGAGAATGTCACCAAGAAATACAAGAATTCCTTGATAGTTTGTTTTGATGAACAAACAATGGATTTCTTGACTTATAAATTATAATCACAGTAAATAGCCTTATATCTAAATTTCTCTACTAGGTTTTTTAATTATAATTTGTTTTGATTTACTTGTTGAAGAGTTATCCGAATTAAATCCTAAACCGGTTTTATCATTGAATGGCTTTTGACAACTTAGTAAGAGTTTAAGAGATTTGGAGCTTTCTTCAAATTTAGCTAATATTTTTGCTCTTTCATTTAATCTTTTAATTTCAAGTTTATAATCTTGACATATTTTGCATTCTAGATCAATTTCAATATTACTTTCAAGTCTAGACATTTTATCTTCTAAAATTATTTCTTTTTCAAAATTACTTTCAAAAGTTTTTGATAATTTATGTTTAGAAATAGTTTTTAGATCTATGTTGCAAAAATGTTTAAAATCATTTTCTAGTTTTGAAAATTCTAAAATGAATGGATCATAACAAAAATGTTCGGTTTCGTATTGTACCTTATTTGGAGTTTTATCTAGTTTGCATTCGTCACATACCGGATGGTGATCTTCTCCTTCGTCTGTGTCACTCCATGATGTTGGGTTGAGTTCACTTTGGAGTTGATTCATGTAGTCTTCGTCGTTAATACCTTCATTAACAATATTTGAACTAGTAGCACATGTATCTATTTTATCTAAATGTTTATCTATTAAATTTTCTATAATGACTAATTCATGTACAAGATCAAAATCCACATCTTTGGCTTGACATTTTTCTTGATGAAAGTTTAAGAGATTTTTCCAAATATCATTTGCCGTTTTACAGAAAGATATTCTTTCATATTCAACTTTCGGCAAGGTTTTGTAAATAATTATTTTAGCTTCATTATTTTTGTTATTCTTTATTTTTAAATAATCATTTTGAGATTCAAAATCCGTTTTTGTTTGTTGAAAATCACCAATCGAAATAACATGCCAAAGATCCAGATCAATTGATTTCACATAATTTTCAAATTTATTTTTCCATTCAAGAAAAGTATAGTTTTCAAATAGCGGTGGTGTTTGCAAAAATTCCCCTTCTAAATATTTTTCGGATTCCATAGATCGTTTCAAGTTTTAAAATACAGTATATTTTAAAGATCTTGATTGACGTGGCTCCTGATACCAATTGTGGAAAACTAGAAGGGGGGTTGAATAGTTTTACGTCTTTTTAATTTATTATAAAAGTTTTGTTTACTTTTGAAAACTTAGATTCAAGTTTGTTAAAACTTAAATCTTATTATTAGTTATATATGGATTCTTTTAAATTAATTGTAAACGTTTTGGTTTCTTGAATGGATTTTCAAATTGATCTTTATGTGAAGTCGACCTCTAATAAATACTAGCAATTAGATAAACCTATGTGTATGAAAGTAATGACGATGCAAGTAAAGAAATAAATAAGGTATGGAAAGATCTAACCGAGGCACGAGAGATTTATAGTGGTTCGGCTACAAGGACACCTTCCTTGCCCTACTCCACTCCCCGAGCACCGAGCTCGAGAGTTTTCTTCACAACTTCAATAAGCTCCCTTATGGCGGAGAAAACCTTACACGACTTTGGCTTACACCGGCTTAACGACACAAAGCTAAATGTCGAGTTCTAATCGTAGCTAGAACCAATCTCACAACTTCACAACACAACTTCTTCACGACTTATTCACAACTACTTCACAACGGCTTCACGACTGCTTCACGACTTCTTCACGACTTCAACACGACCGCTACACAACCTCTATGCTACGGCTTCACGACTTCAACACTATGTCTTCACGACTAAGACTTCACGACTTCAACACGACCGCTACACAACCTCTATGCTACGGCTTCACGACTTCAACACTAGGACTTCACGACTAGGACTTCAAGGCTTCAACACGACCGCTACACAACCTCTATGCTACGGTTTCACGACTTCAACACTAGGACTTCACGACTTCAAAGCTACGACTTCACAACTTCTACACAACGGGTTCACGACTTCTACTCCGCGGCTTCACAACTTCTACACTATGTCTTCACAACTTCTATACCACAACTACTTATACAACTTCTTCACTACTTACATACAACACTAATCTACTATACACACCTTACACACAAATGAATGAATGATTTACAAACTTTGTTAAACTAACAACTTAAGTAACAAGATGATACTAAGTTGTAATACTTCTAATCTTGATAGATAGAAGTATTCTTCTTTTGCACTTGAATGAAGGAAGCTTGGATCACTTGGAAACCAAAGCTTAAGATTATATGATCAAAGGATTTTAGAAAGTATTTACAAGATTTAAAACAGAAAGTTTTGGGGTGCAAAAGGTGAGTAAAAATCCAGGAGAAGGCTGGTATTTATAGGAGAAAAACTGGACAGCTGGAGGCCTACTGGAGCGGGGGCGGTCCCCTTAAGGCCTTAATTATTAAGGGGGCCGCCTAGCAAAATTAAGGGGGCCGCCCCTACTGAACGTTGGCCAATTTTGTCCTTTTGTGGGGAAGGTTTTTCTGGAACATTTTAACTGATTTTGGTTAAAAATTTGAATTCATATTTTTATAAAAGATTAAACATTTTTATTTAATACCAAAAATGTTTTTCAAAAATATATAAAATGTTTTTGATGTTTTATAAAAAATCTAGTTATTAAGAAAATGTTCCTTTGATCATATAATGCATTAAGCATTAGTTCATTCATACCTTAAGTGATTTGAGTTGTAAAAATAGATATTTACAACTAAATACTTGTTTACGTCATAATTTTCCGATTAATGATTTTACATTTTGTGATTATCAAAACGTAGAGATATCGAAAAATATTAATAACGTGTTTAGGCATTATTTATATCAACAGTTTTTATGCCTTTCTATTACTACTGCTTGTTAGTCCATCACCATTAACGCGCACCAGCTTAAACAACATACATCAAACTCTAGTATCATCATATACAGCAATTTCTCACCAACTTACCTAAATAATTCATCAAAATCAGCAAAACGTCATATAACAAAAGATAATGCAAAAAAACAACACTCTCAATGTCACATCTAGAGCACAACTAAGCGCATAAACAACTACCTCTGCAACGCATTATCCGAAACCGAAACAGCATTAAGTGAAGTCTACAGTATCATATACAACAATTTCTCACCAAATTATATTTAAGCCATCCATCTAAAAGCATCCTAGTCTAATAACCAAAAATTGATGAATAGCAACACCACACATTTACAACATTATAAATGATAGCCGTAACAACATACAATCAAACAAAATCGAACATCAGCTGCAATCTATAGATAAAAGCAACAATAACGAAGTAAACCGATCTAACAACTACGTTTACCGTAACAACATATAACAAACTAAGTTTTAACTATATATCGAATCAAAAACTTCGGAGATTGTAATGAATTAATAAGGGGGCATTTGGTTGGGGTATTTGTATTTTAATTTCTTTCAAATATACCCTTTGGTAACTCAAAAAGGGGCGTTTTGTTCAACATATATAAATAACATATATAAATGGTGCTATTTAAAGTTCTAAGCAAATGTAAATGCTTCCATGTGGAAGGAAATTGAAATGTCCCACTTTTAGCCTCATTCATGTCAATAAAATTCATGTACCACATATTTATTGTGAACCAAACAAGACAATTGAAGCAATTTTAATTTCAAATCTCCTCAATTACCTTGAATTTACCCCAACCAAACGCCCAGTAATTTACAATTCTACAAATTGCCAAAATGGAGAGAATTATAATGTATCCAAAAAGTGAGAAATTTTAATTTTCTTGGAATTTTTTTATAAACTTTTTTTCTATTTTTTTTATTAAATTTTATAAACTTTTTTTATAAAGTTTTTTTTTATAAATTTTTTATAAACTTTTTTTATAAATTTTTCATAAATATTCTTTATAAAGTTTTTTTATACGCTTTTTTTTTATAAACTTTTTTTTTTATAAATTTTTTATAAATTTTTTTTATAAACTTTTTTTATATATTTTTTTATAAACTTTTAAATAGAATATTTATGAAACTTATATTAAAAAAATTAAAAAAATATTTATAAATTTTTGTCAACCAAACATGCGAATGTATTTTAAATTCTCAAAAATTTAAATTTTCTAGAATTTCAAATTCCGAAATTTCAAATTCCCCAACCAAACGCCCCTTAAGTGAAAATTGATGATTTGTGGCATGTGTTTTTTTACGTTAAAAAGTATGAATAAAAGTATTGTTAATAACAATTTAAGTCTGACAAATTAGTTTCTTTTTTGATTTTTTTTATTTTTTTATTTTGGCACATATTTAAAACTTATGTTTTTATGTTAATACAGGCGGCGGCGGCGATAAATATAGTTAAACTATATATAGTACTATGAATTGCTAACCTCGCAATTCCTTACCAAATTAGTTAATTCGTTTCACAACACTCTGAATGTATATGTGTTCATTGTACGTGTTTGTTTGGATTTCTCTTAGCTTTCCCGCATCATCATATTTGTTGATATAAATAATGCCTAAACACGTTATTAATATTTTTTAATATCTCTACGTTTTGATAATCACAAAATGTAAAATCATTAAACGAAAGATTACGACGTAAACAAGTATTTAGTTGTAAATATCTATTTTAACAACTTAATCACTTAAGGTATGGATAAACAAATGCCTAATGCATTATATGATCAAAGGAACTTTTTCTTAATCACTAGATTTTTTTATAAAATGAAACAAACATTTTATATCTTTTACAAAATCATTTTAATCACTAGACGTCCTTATCTACACAAACCACCCCATCGACACTTTTCCCTAAGCAGTCCATAGTCATATTCCAAATGTTTCTCGCGTCGACTGTCTTGGTTGTGTGACGCTGTTGTGCTGTTCAACAAAGATTCAATCGTAGTTCGATGCGTTTGGTACCTTTGTTGCTGCCATCCGCGGCCTGCGACGATGGTGTTGGGTGTAACAATATTGCAAAAGAAAATCTTGGAATTAGATATAAGGTTTGAGTTTTAGGGTTTTTTTTTTGTTATGATCTTATGGGTTTTGTGTAGTTTATATGATTTTATTATGTGGGTATTCATTAAGTTTTGGTTTGTATGGTTACACGAGAGTTGCATAGGTAAAAAAAGGGAAGAAAAAAATTTATTCAGTGCTTCGAATCGCAGGTATTTTGTTTCAGAAGATTTAGAGTTTATTTTTATTTTGGGGGAATTAATTTATTTTTATTATATTCATTTTTTTATAGGAAGGTTATAATCGCTTATGTTTTGCTAACTGGGTTTGTTTTCTTTGATCAAAGATATACTAAAGTGTGTTTGGTGTGTGTTTTGTTGGATTTATACAGGTTGTGTTACCAGGGTCAGATGTCAGCAATCTGAGTTTAATTGAATTTTTATAAATGGGGTTTAGGGTATCATTTTGTTATTATTATTATTATTTTATTTTTTTTATTATAGGGTTTGTTGTTTTTTGAGTTTTTGTTAGAATTGGTATTGATTTATTTTGTGGGTTGATTGGTTTTGTAGTTGCTGGAGAAGGATCCAGAGAGAGCGGTTCCATTGTTTTCGGCTGCTATTAATGCGGGTGATCGGGTGGGTAGTGCTTTGAAAGATATGGCTATTGTTATGAAGCAACAGAATCGCGCTGAAGAAGCTATCAAAGCGATTAAGTCGCTGAGAAGAAGATGTTCTGATCAGGCTCAACAGTCTCTGGATAACATCCTTTTGGATCTCTATAAGGTTAGTATTGAATTGATTCAAGTTTTTACTTATTTAAAAATTTAAAGTAGTCATATTGTTTGAACTTTGGATTAATAGTTGACTTTGATATGTGAGAATGAATTTTGAATTGATTTTATTTGATTTGTGATTTATAGAGATGTGGAAGATTGGATGACCAAATTGGACTGTTGAAGCACAAGCTGTTCTTGATCCAACAAGGGATGGTTTTCAATGGGAAGCGAACAAAAAATGAAAGATCCCAAGGGAAGAAGTTTGAAGTTTCGGTTGAGCAACAGGCCACTCGGCTACTGGTAAGAACCATGGTTAAATCCATAATCAAATTACTGTTTTCTATTCAATTACCTAATATTAACTTATTCATAATTGTTATCACTATAGGTATAACTAAACAAGTAAGAGCTACTTCTTCGGCTTCACGTCTACAATTTTCTCGAACGGGAGGTCCTTCTTCGACGGGCTTCAGCTCGGAATATGTTCCAGATACTGTGTTGTGACTTATAGAGTAGCTTTCTTTGGTAAACTTTTTGTTCATATTGTTTATTTGTTAATAGCTTTTTATAAAGTTTTACTTAGATTTGTTTTGTGACTTGCAGAATAGGCCTTATGTTTTGCCCTGGATCTATAGTGTCGTATCTTATTTCATACACTTGATTCGCGGATTAAAGGTTAGTGTGTTGGCCAACGATGGATTACGAGCCACGGAATGAATCGAGGAATTAAGGTCGGTAACCATAATCTATACTATTATAAGTTTTAGTTTTTTATTTATCGTAAGACATATACTAATAAGTTGATTTTTTTTTAGGTTGTAAACAATAGGATATCGACTGATCTTTTGGGACACTGAAGAAGCTGTCAAAAGGCCATTACAAGGACTCTATGGAAGGTAAATCTACTATTATTTAAACATATTTTTGGTTTTGTCATCTTACTTCTATATACAGGATATAAATGACACCTTAGGCTACATTGTTTCTTATAAATTTGTTCATGTTATAGGTATTAATGAAGGTCTACAAAAGGGTTTTAGCGGTACACGTGGTAACAATAGAGAATGGCATCCGCAATTGCCAAACGTAAGTCGACCACGGTTTGTAACACTCAGTTGGTAAGGATTCGCCACGTTCATGCGATTTCAGGTACCTCACAGACACATCATTACACCGACTCTAACAAATTTGCTCCTGCTGTAGGAACTAATGAAGGTTCAGAAAGACTTAACTGACAGTAGTTGTTGCAGACACAACATATGCACCTGCTGAGCCCGCCGCTGCAGATGCAGAGCAACAAACTACACCTGATCATACTGGAACAAGTGAATAACATGTGGACATTAAAGTTAAAAATCGTAGTTTGATACAGTCAATACATGTTGTTATAGCAACTTTATTTACTTCCATTTGTAGATGTACATGTTCAGTGTCAAAGACGGCTGCACACGCGCTCAAGTGAGTGTCTACATGCGTCGGCAGGTGGTACCCATACTAGCTATACCAGTAGACAGAAACGAAAAAGGGTGATGGAAAATGATGTACCACACGCACGTTGTCAAAATCAGCCACCCAAAAGGCAACGCCGTCAACCTTTTGTAGGTATGATATGATCTTAATTGTTGGAATTTTCAGTCCGACGATGCGTTTTCTTCAAATACTTTGTTTTTCTACTCACATTTGCAAGCTCCTATGGTTTTTTTTATGATATGGGTCTTCATTGACTTTTGATTTTCCTTATGGTGACCCTTCGAACCAAAATTTTTTTGAAGATGAAAGGTATGTATATTTTCTTCAAACTGAGGTTTCATTTTTGGTTTTTTAGGATTGCTGTGATTTGAACTACGGGTATGATGTCAAGCTGCCCCTAAAGACGACTTTCTTCGACTTTTGTGCAGGTAACGAAGAACATCATTACTGTTTTTTAAGCTTTTCTTTGTACTTTGTGGCAGGCAGGCATATTATGATACGTACAATAAATCCATGGAGGAAGATGTGGCACATCACACATCTGGTGATTACTGAAAGGTATATATATCCTTAACTTCTTACATAATATGACGGTGAGTAATAAAGGTTACTAAGACGTGTCATTTTGAACCTATTGATTAAAGAGTAGTTCGATTTGTTTCTGTTTAAACTCATACACATCTACGTGAAGTAAAAAATCTTAAACAATAGGAAACCATGTGGGCCCCACCCCTTGTGGCGTGGTGGTAAGGCATTTGCCTTTGGGAGAAAAAGACCAGGGTTCAAACCTTGAAAACGGAGATTTAATTGTAATAGGGGTAGTATAGGAGAGTTAGCCGTTAAAAAAAAAAACGTGTGAATTGAATTGAGCCTCTTGAAAGGCATAAAAAGTTTGCATTTAAAATGTAAGACTTTCTTTTTTAAATTAAACACTTTGATTGTTGTTGTAATACTATTATTGTAATCATAAAAAAATACTTTAAATTTCTTAAAGTGATATCATGACCTGTTCATCAGTTAGTTATCATCTACAATCTTTAATGTTCTATTTTATGGGAGGTGTTATAAGAACCCTCCCTACGCATGGGTCCCGCCTATTTTTGATAGAATGTACAATCCGACAAAGCAGACAGTACAAGCGGCGGCAGCAGTAAAGTCAACACACCCTCCCTACCAGGGAGGGTCATTATAACCCAACCTATATTTTATTTCGGTGACTAGCAATTTGTTGTGCAGGTTGTCCCACCTATTCACTTATCAGGCGTGTCATATGTTGTGACAAAGCTTTAAGAAATCATTGTTAAGTAAATTTTTATAAAGTTTACTTAAGCTATGTATTTTCACGGAAATACTCTAAGTGTTAGATTTTTGGAAAATTTGGGCATGACCTATTCGTTTATACAACGTTTCCATTTTTCTCAAATGTTGCAAATTTTCCCAAATAACTCAACTAGTTAACTATATGTGCGAAAGAGACAGATAAAACTACTGCAAAGAAGATGGTGATAAAGACTCTCTTGTAGTAACCTCTTGCTAGACTCTTCATCAATGGTTTAGCAGATTAACAATTCATTGAGGCTCGTACCATACCAAAACCGCTTGATGAAATGTGTTACACTTAAGAGTGAGTAAAAGGTTAAAACACGTCTCTAAACAAATCACCTCCTGTCTTTAAGTCTGACCACCTCTTGAGAAGATCTGGTACTACAATCCCATTAGAAGCTTGAGAAACAACAATCACTTGATGAAGCTTGATAAAGGACAAGTTCGCGACTTATACTTGCACTAAATTTGTGATTTAGGACCTATATTGAGCACAACAACGTAACTCCTTTAAATATAGGTAGAGATATATACCCAACCTTCCATCCCTTATTGTATATATCAATTTCTTGAACGTCCAAGTCTAATCACCTTAATCACCTTAAATTTCAAATTGTGATATAGAACCTATATTGAGCACAACAACGTAACTCCTTTAAATATAGGTAGTGATATATACCCAACCTTCCATCCTTTATTGTATATATCCACTTCTTGAACATCCAAGTCTAATCACCTTAAATACGCTCGAGCAAGGATCATCAAACATCGTGCATCCATCCACCCCGAGATGTTTGAGACACAAAGTACACCAACCCGTGAATTAACAAACTAACCAAGTCACCATAATTTCCCAATTCCTGCCGATCTCGAAGCACAAACTTATCCCGAAAAATTGGTCACACCCCGTAAGTTTAATTAAGTCTAAATCCAAGTCCGGCCAACTTGTCCAAAATTGATTTGACGGGATTTTACAACTCTTGAGATTTAAACCGAGAAATAGAATCTTTCGCGGGATTTTCTAAAACCTACAAGAGAAACCGTGAAATCAACCAGAACAACTAAAAATGAGTTGCAATACTAATCTTCAAAATTCAAGTCAAAGAAGTCAACTTTCAATTTGATCAAATTGCAACAAGTCAAGTTACAGTTTGTCAAGTTGCAACACGTCAAATTGCAATCAACCAAATCGCAATAAGTCAAATCGCAAGTGTTAACTCACAACGTCAAATCGCAACTGGTACCATTACAATCAGTCAAGTCGCAACAAGTCAAATAGCAACTTGTTAATTCGCAATTAATCAAATAGCAATTTGACATCCGTAACTCAAATTGCAAAGATCAAATTGCAGGCTCACTCAAATAGCAACCCACGAATACTCAAAAATCGCAGGCACCATAGGACACTGCTGCCTAATACATAACACTATAATCACGAAGACATTCTTATACCCAAATACTAGTCATGATGTGAGTAACCTTGTGAAATTCGAAACACCAAAGTACCACACAATATCACCAAATACCAAAACCGAGAATGAACACCATTTCAAACATGCACCACAAAACAAACCAGTTATTCATTTGTCATGAGCCCAATACTTAAGCAATCGTCCTTGTGAAATCAGTCAAGAAAAAAACAATAAGCCCACTTGGCAAGTAGCCCAATCGAGTTTCCTCTACAATCCGTTGAATATCACATTGATATTTCATTTAGCCCAAACGAGATTGTAACCAGCCCATTCATCATATCATTGAACCCGATCCAAAGAGAAAAAAAAAAATACCCAATCCATTTCTCTGTTTACCCTAATAATTCGGGTATTAGTACCCTCTTATCTCATAAAACTAACCCTAATACACCCACATCACTTAAACATAACGCCCCCATCTCCAACTGCTTCTTACCCACAAACCCTAATCATAACTAAATCTCATTTCATAATCATCATCAAACATATCAATGAACTATCAATAACTCATCTCCCAGTCACCCTCATAATCAAAACCATCGTCACGTAAACAAATATGAACACATATCCTTCAAATCGGGTCTCACAAACACGAGCGGAGCCGTACCATGACCTTTGTTTAAATAATCAGCATAGGTCGAATCAAGAGAGCCCTTTGAAGACATCAAGATCCTTTGAAGGGTCAAAGGTAGGTTCGACGATTTGTTGTATTCGATAATTTGTTGTGTCATGAACGAATTAAAGAAAACGGTATAGCAATCTTGTTATATTTTCTTCTTTACATTTCGGATATTAATCAAGAAGGGTTAACCTTTTGTTTTTTTTTTCACTGATCTATGATGATGAGTATCTTTCGATTGAGTGACCTTTTAGGTCTGTGCACTTTAGTGACCTCGAGAGAAACAAAATCTTAGATGAATTAATTGTTATGTTTCAGTTCGAGTCTTTAACCCAAGAGATCTGTGATGATATAAATGAATATGAATTAGGGAAGGACAATGAGGGTTATGTTTGAGTCATTGATTAGGTGAGCTGTTGGATTAGGATTAATTGTTGGAATTGGATTTGTATTGGTATGTTACTGGTCTTACGTTTTAAGTTTATTGCTTGGACTGATGAGGTTATAACATTGAGGTCAATGAGTCATTGGAATTTGGTTTGCGGTCAACGGGTATGGTCAAAGTTACTTAGCTAAACCGCTACACCAGGCAAACAGCCAGAATATAAAATTCATAAATCAGTTAAACCGCTGATGCAGATAACCCGCCAGAATAAAATATTCGTAAACCAGTTAAACAGCTATATCAGGCAAACAACTAGAATATAAAATTCATAAATCAGTTAAACCGCTAACGCAGATAAACCGCCAGAATAAAATATTCAAAACCAGTTAAACCGCCAGGACCCAAACCGCTGAATATTAAACCGCCAAAAAGTCAAACCGCCAGGACTGGTCAAACCGTTGTTGACTGGTCAAACAGTCAAACCGCTGGAGCATCAAGCCAAACTAGTCACTTTCACACAGTTTGTATTCTTTCCGGTTTTAGCAAAATCAACAAACCGCTGGCGCAAGAGGACAAGAACGCAGCAGGTTGGTCCCTTTCACCATTTTGTTTTCTATCCCGATTTAGCTACTATCCAAACTGCTATCCCAAGATACACAAAACCGCTAGCAAGAAATTGAGTTAAACCTCTACCAAGAGCATGGACTTCAAAAACTGCACTTTTACTCTCAAACAGGCCACGAAAAGAAAACCAGGAAGAGCAAAAAAAATCAGTTCGTGATGTTAACACTTCAGACGTGACCAAGAGTGCAATATCAAAAATGAAGTTGAGAAGTGAGCATTTAACCCCAAAGCACAAATATTTAAAAAAAACGAGATGGAACAATACACCATGTGCACACAAATTGATTAAGAATTTGTTTAAAAGCCCACCAAGACTGTTAACATGACACACAAATCACTAATCACCATGTGGACTATAAAAGCCCATGACTTGCTGTCAAACATGTAAAATAAGAAATCTGCCTCAACTATGTTAACGCCCAAGAGATGTTCGAACAAAAATAAAGACTAGAATATAGAAATCCAAGAATCATTATACAAACAGTTAACGCTCAAATTATATTCGAACACAAAGAAAAAAAAATAAGGACGAGAGAATAGAAACACACAATCAATCGAACCTAACCATGGCTCTTGATACCAATTGTAGAATATAAACATATTGATTGTGTGCTTGATTCGGGTGGTCTTGATTCATGGAAGACTAGATCCATACTTGAGTTAGAGAGATGAAGCTTAAGAGAGAGGTGGGAGAAACTCAAAAACAGAAAAGATTAGATTAATGTGAATGAGAGTTCCAACCCTTCCCTAGAGAGGGAAGGGGTATTTATACTTACTACATATTGTGCCCCTAGTGGGCTGTGGAGTGAGCTGACAGTGGGGAAAGCCCCGACCCACTCCACAAATATAAATACGACTAAACTAATAATACTAATAATACTAATATTACTAAGCTAATATTAATAAGCCTACGAGCTATGTAAATGCTAAATAGATGCTCGGGGTGACCGAGCCTTCATCTGAATATTTATATTCCTAACAGAGAAGGCTCAAGTTCAGTTGATTATTCAGGAGCCTTGAAAGCTTTGGTGGTGAAAGTTTAAGAGATGTTGACTTCAGATGTCTACCACATACTGAAAGTATCCTCATTTTGGTATTCATGTTATCATCGTCTTAAACTGAAACATATTGTTTGTACATATTTTATACCAAATTGTAAATAGAAAGATATATAGAAAACCTGCAAATTGTAAATAGTGAATCGTAAAACCAGAAAAACCATAAAAAAAATTGAAAAACAGAAAATACCAAAAAAAATAGTTTCACCTAGGCATGTCTTCTGTTTATCGATAACATTTACGGACTTAGAAATGTCATTCAATAATGGCACGGGTCTTTAAATGAAGCTCGAGCAGAAGTTAAAATGGATTGTTAAAACATGTCTATATGGCTTGCTATTACTTCAGATAGCAACCCGCGCTTCAAAATGGGGAAAGCACATCGCCAAAAAGACGGTTGTTCCTCCAACTGGGTGATGTTCACCTGGGCATGGATTACTTTATATCCATGTTTCTTCGATATGATGTACGTTTCAGTGCATCATTTCTTGAAAAAGAAGAGAAATCTTCTTTGTATGCAAATAGTTTTCATTCTGTGATTCTTCTGAAAATTATTTGTAAGACACTTGGTGATTTTGTGTTGCTTGAAATTCTTTTAGACTTGGATTGTGCATAAAATTTGTCACTCAATCAATGACTACAAATCTTTAACTATAATACGGGTCATTGATTGAGGGGGAGAGTGAATTCAAATTTTATATCATCAAACGGGTTTCTTGATTAATTCATAACTCTTAGAAAAGGTTTTGTAGTTAATGGGGTATTAGTTGAAGAGGAAATTGCTAAACTTTATATCAAATGGCCAAATGTGTTAGTTGCTAGAAAGTTTAGGACATTATGTGCAATTTGCTTATAGTTTCCTAACTTTACGTATCTAGAAGGTTCATTTGTGTTACTTGGGAATCCTCGTTTAATCCCCTAAATACTTTAAAACTCAAAATCTAAAAGAAGTTAGAAAACCCATTGAGTTTGATGTTCTTGAATACTCCACTGACATTTGTATGATCTAAATGAATGAGTTTCAAAAGTTGTTTGACTCTTGGTAGTCGATTGCTGCTTAACTGTTTTTGATATAGGGCATATGTTCTCAGGATTCGCTTAGGTATATAGTCATCATGTTAGAATCTTGTTCCTAAGATCCTGAGTTGAATATTGAAATATGAGTGAATTGCCATGATCATGATTGCTGATTGCTCTTCATGCTAGATAGTAGTTTGATGTATTACCTGACTATGGTTTGACTATGAGATGAACTTGGTATTATGATGTGGCATGCTGCTATGTGGTAGCTATTAATGACTAGTGTATCTGTATGTATGTATATCTGTGTGGATATTCTTATGCAGATTCCATGGCCAAAATGAATGTGCCAGTTCCCGCTCTAACCATTTGATCAGACGTTCAAACCCTATTGATTGGCTCGGAATTCACCACAACAACAACAACACTGTATTCACCTCAACCACCATCATTTCAACAAAGCAGTACTTACTCGGATCTCGCCAAGTGGGGATCGACAATACTTGGAATGATTTATTGGTGGATGGATAATTGATGTTGACTAATGACTCCCTCAGAGAAGCGGATGATCACATCATCTGCGCAAAAAGGTCAATATCATTTGTGTCATAATAATCACTTTGTGCAAAATAAGCAGTGAATCTCCCTCTTAGATTAAGGGGGAGCATTGTATGTCTTATCATCAGATTACATTAAATCGGACACATTTTCTCCCACATTTTCTAACTTATTTAAATCAATTGGGATCACAAATCTCAAATGGTTTGAAATTTTTGATCGGGGGAGAGAATGTGATTTAAATATGAAATCTGATAAAATGTGATGTTTTGAACGTAAATGTAAGCTCTCCCATATGTGCTAAACTCTTTTGTATATCAATGCACATATTGAGGGGGAGCAAATGGTTTGTTGAAACAAAAAGGATTTGGCATCTCATTTGAGCGTGACTCAGACTTCACCAAAGAATTGACGAAACAAAACTGTCATTGATCGAAAGGACATATCCTGGCCGGGTAATAATTTCAAGCTGGTCTAACTAGTGATGTAAGCGTGTCTCGAAAAGGATGTGTCTGAGTAGAGTGTACCGTTTCAAGATACTTTCTGTGAAATTGACCAGGACGGGTAATAATTTCAAGCTGGTCTAACCAGTGATGTAAGCGTGTCTCGAATCGGTCATGTTCACTGAAAGTTGATCAATTCAAAAAGTGCGAGCTCTACCTAACATGTGCAAATTTATAAAACAATCAATCGAGCATATGTTGAGGGGGAGCATTTGAAAAACATAAAACTCTCAAAGTGTTAACAAAATGTGTTTTATAATCATGAACAATTTGAGAGATTTTTCAAGGATTTGGTTTGGCAATTGTGGAAGAACACCAAAGACCGACCATTTTAATTAATGTATGGGGTTATAAGGATGGTAAGGTTAGCCTCAAGTTCCCACTATCCCGCCAGAGCTGGAGGGATCTACCCAGGGACAATCCACTAGTTAGTGTAGAAGTCCTTAGGCATGATTAAAAAAGGAGAAAAGTGAATAAGGGAAGAGTGTCGACTGAGATGGAGCTAGCACTGGAACAAACCCAACAAGGTGTTAGTTATGAAGTCTCGGTAAGCACTGAAGGGGTTGAAGAATGAAAAAGAAATGTAAAGATAAAGGGTGAAAAGAAAGAAGCCCTCCTTACACTTTAGGCAGAAACCGGGTCAATACATATGCTGTCAGAATCACTTAAGTTGATTGCTGGCATTGAAGACAAAGTATCATGGACCCAGTGATACGCTGCACAACCCTTCCTAGCCACTCAAGGTCCCTCAAAGGACTATTGTTTCACTTGTCACGGAGATCAATACATTTCTATCGTCTCTCTCACTCCGAGTTAGATGATATTGAAAAAGTGGCAGTTCTCTCCAGCCTCCACTCACTAAATCAAAACGCACTATCGAGTCTAGAGCCACGAGATACATAACAAGATCTCATAGGGACACAAATTATTTCTACACTGGTTGTTCAACATTAAGGACACCAGTTGTAAACTCATGAGTCTTACGCAGATCTTAGCAATCTTCCAGAACATTTATGAGAGAATTTACAAATGTAATTCTCAATGATTGAATGGAAATTCCTGCCAGGGTCAACATCAAACAGACCTGAAAGCAGGTCACTTCGGTAATTCTCTGTGGATTACGCTTAGTGATCGCGACGGTTTCAAACGGTCTACAGTTGTGGAGTGATCTCCAGCGACTCACCTAATCGTTGATTTACTACGGTAAGATCTTAAAAAACCCTCTGTGGGTTTTCGATTTAGGAACGGTCTTGGTAAGGATTAGAGAGAGTTTTCACACTATGCTGTTAACAATCTCGAAGTCCGAACCTGTAAGTACCGGACGTTTTATTGCTAACTGTCGTATGCAGGAACATCTGGCGATTGTAGCTGATTGCTGTTGCAGCTGTTTGCGGTTGTAGCTGATTGAAGTTGCAGCTGATTGCGGTTGTAGCAGATTGCTGAAAAGATGCCAATCCACCACCACATGTTCACACTACATCATCATTATAATCAAAGAAGTCATGATAAACTAAAAGACCTTCAACACAGCTTCTGCAAACTCTGATGCTGAAAATCATGATCCAGAAAAGTGTGAGCATGTCGACTCAACAATCACATCACATGGAGACATACTGCGAAAAGATGACCTGGAGACATACGTTGGATGATAACATCAAAGAATCATCAAAGATCATCCAAGATAGAAGAACAGTCATCAAAAGATCACTGCTAAAGGCACAAAGATACAAGACGTTGAAGAATCGAAGACTACGAGCTATGAAGACAAGTTCAGATGATAGAATGCTAGAATTCGAAATATTATTTCCGGGGTGACCTCCCTTAGGGGGAGATTGTTAGGAATATAAATATTCAGATGAAGGTTCGGTCACCCCGAGTATCTATTTAGCATTTATATAGCTCGTAGGCTTATTGTTATTATTAATAGTATTAGTAGTATTAGTGTAGTTATATTTATATTTGTGGAGTGGGTCGGGTCTTTACCCACTGTCAGCTCACTCCACAGCCCACTAGGGGCACCAATATTAGGAACTATATAAACTCCTTCCCACACATAGGAAGGGTTGGACCTTTTCTCATTTTCTAATCTAACCTACTTACATTTTCTCTCCACTCTCTCTCTAAAAGTTCCCATTCTTCATCTCTCTCTCTATTTAGATCTATCATCAAACAATCAAATCCAAGTATACAATTCTTACAGTACTTGTAGTGATATTACAAACCCATACATCAATCAACTGCATTTATAATAAAAAAATACCACAAGATATTTCAAAATCCTAATTACTTAAAAATAGTTTTCTTATTTCAAATCATATAAACTGCTTTTTAAGTGCCTCCTAAAGCTATGCTAGCAGGTGTGACCCATTGGTGTGAGTTATGTTTTATCTAAAACGGGTCAAATAAAAGAAGGGGGTGAGTTAACTGGTCAAAAAACACCAAATTTTATTTTTATATTATGTAAACAGCCTTTAAAGCTTCATTCAGAAACTTATATCAATATTTTAACAATAAGTATATTTTTTGTGATCACAGTTAGTACATGGAGTAGTTATTAATGAAAGCAAAAAAAAATAAAAAAAAAAACAGGGACAAAGGTGGGCACGGGTCAACCTGATTCAACATTACTTCTTATGTAACCTGACCCTCCTAGCTTGTTACCTCTACGGCTCTACCTACAAGTTTACAGTGTAATTCATCTCTCTTAAAGTGCAATAATCTGGTCTGATATTCTGGACTTCATATGAACCAGGTCAGAAGAAGCTATTATATGCATTGTGTCCACAAGCTCCTTTAGTGTTGTCATGCCTGTAGTGTATGAGTCTGTTATATTCAATGTATTCAATCTAGCATACTAAGGGGTGGTCCTGAATGATCCATCTTGTTGTTGAATGACAACGGCCTGACCAAATCGCTGAAACTGGGATGGCAATGGAATATACACTTTTAGAAAGGTTGATTACCATGTAGCACGCACTAACAATTGGTACAAACCAAAGATAATTAAGTCTGAAATGGTTTACCATGTAAAATTAATAATTTCACACTATACTACACTTCTCTAGCAAGAAAAGAAACGATTTACAGATGATTTTATCTTTTTGCCTCTTGCAACTCACTCTATATTTTCCAAGCACTTTGTGGTGCTTCTTATAATCTTATTCACATATATTATAAACCACCAAAGCAAAGTTAACCCTTTTCTCAGGTGGCATATAGTAGCATTCAAGATGAATGCATCTTATACGTACCTGCCACAAGTGCTTGACAAATTGAACGAAAAAGTTAAAAATCATATAGTGTAGTAATCTGTTTCTTTAGTGAACAAAAACTTGAAATGCAAAGAAGCTAGACCCATATCCTACTAACATCCCTAAAAGTGTTTCTCGAGTAGATATTGACTGGGTGGACCACATCAACATTGAGATGCTGCGTTATAACTTGATACCTGATTTTTAGTATATGCACAAACAGGCTTACACGTGCCTCAAGCCTGACTTATGGGTGTCATACGAAAAAGAAAAGGCAGTTTCTGGTAGTATATAATCGACAATGGGTCAAATGGTACAATTATAAAATTAGCTCTAAAAGGAACAACTCAAACACGTTGAAATTCGCCCAATGTGTATTCAGATGCTTAGAAGTTGCAATATCCAAACTCGTTTATTGAAAAATCATATATAAATTAAAATTAAGTTAGCAGTTATGTAACCTGAACCTCCTATCTTCTTACTTCTATGGCTCTACCTACAAGTTAATTTTCTAAGACATTTGAAAGTAGAACGTCCTGTACGTTAGCATATGTATCCAATGAAGTATCTAAACACTCAAATCTGCTTGTTTCCTAGGCACAGTAAGCAGTTAAGAAGCTTAGATAAGCAATCCCAAACACCCTTTTAGATGGAAATTTAGTTGAGCAAAGTGAGAAGAATACAGAATTACGATTTTTGTATTCATAACAAACATAAGTTTAGTAGCTATATGACTCAGGTTGTTGGAGAAATCAACTGTTGCCCTTGAGATATCATGAGAAGACACCAATTTTTTTTTTTCAGTATTATCATTTTTGTTTTTACAATGTTTGAGCTATTTTTGAACATATTTTGAAAGAACTTTTTTGTTGAATGTTTAAGAAATCCAGTAGGAAGGTCTAAATAAAATATAAAGATTTTATTTAGAAAGCACAATCATAATGAAGAAATTCTAAAACTCGTTGATAGCGTATCAATATTAATGGCTGAAGCCCATTAATCACACGCTCGGATCAAACCCATTACCAAGGCCCAATAAACACTTGATAAAGGCCTGCTTAAATCCCAGGCCACATAGAGCCTGGAAAGACCTCTCAGGCTTGACTGAGTAAAGACAAAGATACTGCTCCCCAACTGTCACTAGCGGTTAAGATGTACCATCTGACACCGTACACTGGGGATGCACGACAAGCACCACTACGAGCAAAAGGACGAATGGCATCTGTCCTCCTTGTCTGCTCTCGGATGATCGAAACTTGGTTCCCTAACAGCCATCGATCATCCCACAAGGGTTTATCTCTAAACCCTAAAAGCCTCTTTATAAAAGGAGAGCAACACACACTATCACATAACTTTTAACACACTTGGGCAAACACTGCTTCACAGCATTGTAGTATGGTTCTTGTTTAAGTGTTACCCGAGCTTATTGATCTATATCAATCTCATCGGGTCCTTACCGTTCAACTTGGGAAAACAAACAACAAATCCATTCTCATCGCATCTCTAATATGATTTACATACCATACGTAAACATGACGCTCTCCGTGGGGACATGATACAAAATAGCCACAAATTTTTTGAAAAATTTCACCTATTTTCATTTATTTTCTCACTCAAAAATCCAAAGATTTGTTTTCCCTAAAATCACTGGTTTCTCGGTTAAACATGGCTGGTGAACATCACCCTACAACTTCGGAAACAACTAAAAACCACTTCGGAAATGTTCGAGTGGAAAACCTCACTCACACAAAGAAAATTTTACAACTATCCGAAAAGGAGACTCACCAACCACCTGACAATCACATGAAGAAGTCTGTGAGGAAGATACGTACACTGAATGACCTTACAGTCACGCGCACGTCATTTCTTTCAATGAAGCCAACACGGTTCTACGGGAGATGTCACTCTCCCGGGTCACTCGTACAAGCTCGAAAGTTGCAGACTCACGGGGTTCAAGGGGTAACAAGGAATGCTGGAAGATGTCGGAAAAGGGGTCCAACAAACGTGAAACTAAGGTCATGCAACATGCACCTACCAATAAAAACTCAGGTAAACACGTATCAACTCATCTATCTTTACCCGTATTACTTCACATATAATAGTCAGACCAAAACACTGCCTGAGAAACACCTCAGGTATAACACACAAAAAGGCACCCTGACATTCCCTGCTAGCATACACCCTGGACAGAACATACAGTCTACCCTACACTTAGAACATTCAATAGATTCACCTAGACCTAACTACCTGGACACACAAGGGAACCAGAAACCCCAAGGGAACAAGTTGAGAGTGTCAACATGATCCAATAATGGCAATCAGGAACAAAAAGAAAGAATGAGGTCATGGAGATCTGACAACGTACCCCACCGAGAAACACCTCATGCGATACATTCATACCATCGTCCGACCCAGTGGTTATAACTACAATGATAGCTTCACATAGGGGTAAGTGGGATATACATGGACGGAGGAAGTTCAGTGGAAATAATGTACGAACACTATTTCAACAAACTCCCAGAGTACATTAGGTCAAACCTCAGGCCCCCTACCATACCACTAATCGGTTTCCCAAGAGAGAGATCATACCTGAAGGGGTAGTCACTTTTGAACTCACAGTAGGAACACACCCACTGTCGAGAACAATATCACTACAACTCCACATTATTAAATTTACATCCAAGTACAATGTTATACTCGGAAGAACAGTCCTTCAAAAGCTCACATGGAAGTTTCCACCATTAGATTTTTATTAGAGTTCCCAACAAAAGAAGGGGTCGCTACGGTAAAAAGCTATTACCAAGGCAGAGACGCAAGTCTAGCTACAGCGGTAGAAGAAAGCAATATCAGGGAGATCACTTGGACACCCATTCCAGGAGATAATCCCAAAAAAGTTAAGGTCATCATACACCAAGAATACCCAGATCAACCAATCACAATCAGAGTCAACCTTTCACCTCAGATTCAGAATCAATTGGTACAACTTCTAGCAAAAAGCGTGGATGTATTCGCTTGGAAGCCTTCAGACATGACGGGCATTCTGATGACATCATATAATCTGAATATTTCTATATCATATTTCCCATATTTATCGCCTCATTTTATATTAATCTGGTAATTACATTTTAGGTTAATCGAGGCGTTGGAATAGAAAAGATACAATAAAAAGGCCAAAATGGACAAAATATATTTAGAAGAGACTTATGGCGTAAATTGCATGATGGACTTACGCCGTAACATATTACTATGGCCAAAAAGATAAGTTTAAGTAAGTTACGGCGTAACAATGGTATTAAGGTTACGACGCAAGATTGGAAGAAAATATTAACGAGAGTTTTACGGCGTAACTTGTCCATTGGGTTACGCCGTAATATTGGTACATATGGCGAAAAATATTAGATTACGAAGACTTACGGCATATGTGGCATGATTGACTTGGGGCGCCAAAGAGTTAAAGTGTACAAATCATATTAGTTTGATTTATTATAATTAAAACACATATAAGCGTTTGTGTGCAAAGGAATACTCAAGGACCATATGCGTACAAGTTACAAAGTGGAAGGTTCTTTATGGACAATGCATAAATTCAATATTATATATGAAATTCATTCTGTTTTGTGGTTCGGTGGTGTGTTGCCGACAGAAGAAAAGAAAGTTAGTGATCGACGGTGGTTTTTAGGGGAAAATCCTTGGGGTTTTCAACTGGGGGGGATCGAGAGCAATTGAATGGTATAACTTTTCTGACTTTAATTAATTAATTCAGTTTCATCATTTCTTAATAATAATTTTGCTATTGTTCTCCGACGTTTAATTTATTTAATATACCTTTGTTAATTGTTGCATTTTATTGGTTTCTGTAGTATGCTTCGCGTCTCTAGTTAGGGTTAGAATATGGGGAAATGGCGTATTGGGTAGTACGTGACCATCCGAACTCTAGTATGACCATTTGACCAAAAGATGACCAGAGGAGCGTTGACCGTCGTTGACCGAGATGTTAAGGGCACTAGCATTTCTTCTTGTTAAGGGCACTAACATCTCGCACTAACATATTTTCCAACCACGTGAACATCATGGGGATGCTTCTGAAAAGGCTTTGTCGTTAGCACTATGAGATCATTTAGAGCACAATTGATCTTAGAACCTTCCAAGTCTTTGTCGTCATGAGCACAACGAACAACATGAAATTCATCAGCACTTTTCACTAAAATCACATTCACAGACAGACTTCCACAAGACATCTCATCTGAAGAAACCATCTCATTAAGTAGCTGTACTTTTAGTTCTTCTATAACCAATGGACGGAAGACTGCCAAATACTCATTTGCAGATTGAAAATTAACGGGAACCTCCTTCAACTTCCCAATAGCTGGATTATTCTCCGCTGATGCTAACCCCACTGTAGCAAAATAATCGATCTCCAAAATAAGTTTAAACCATTCGTCTAGGCTAACAGGTTTGTACCTCTGAGAACCACCATTCCTTAATCTGTCTAAAAGCATTCCCAAGGTTGTTCTAGGCTTTGTTAGAGCAGATGAACATGGAGCATGTTCCACCTTGACGACCCCCGTATCACTCTTTGCAAACATCGGCTTATCCATCTTTAAAATGGATGCACCCTAGCTATCATCCATCTTGGAATTAGATTTTCAACCTATGATTTAGTCAAACAAGATGTCTTCTACACATCAGATGAGTTATCTCTTTAGCGGTATCAAAAGCAAAAACATATAAATATAATTCATCACTACATATAAACATAATTCAATTGGGGATGCTTTTATGTACATAGCAAATTATTAATGAGGATTTGTATCGTCGATCTCCGGAGATCGATTCTGCTTATATATAGCGATCACGTCTTTTCTTTGTTCTACATATATTATATGTATTCAGACAAAAAAATGGGATATATGTATGTTTATTTCGTCATATCTAATATAGATGCTTGCGAGTTTAGGGTTTATTATGTTAGTTGGTTGATTTGTTTAGGATGTTGTGTTTGTTAGTGGCGCATTTTATGTATTTAGCAAATTTGGAGCTTATTAGGATATATGTATCGTTTTTTATGTTCGAGTTCTAAAAAAAGAAGGAAATGGTGTCAATTTTGAGCGTATTTCAATCGAATTTTGTTTATATGTATGTATTGATGGTGTGTTGTAATTGTGCTACTTTATATGTATTTAATTAGCTGATTTAGACAAATTTATTTAGTCTTATCTAATGATGATGCTTGTGACTTTATGGTTTATAATGTTAGTTAGTTAGTTACTTGCTGCAGGTTGATCTGTTTAGGATGTATTGCATGTGTTTGTTAGTGATCGGGTGATCTTTTTGTTGTTTTGTGTGTGGCGCGTTATAGTAAAGTTGAAGCGTTTTTTGTATGTTATGTCCGAGTTTTGAAAAACAAGGAAATTAATGGTTTCAATTTGAACCGTATTTCAATTGAATTATGTTTATATGTGGTGATGAATTATGTTTGTATGTTTTTGCTTTTGATACCGCTAAAGAGAAAACTCATCTGATGTGCAGAAGACATCTTGTTTGACTAAATCATAGGTTGAAAATCTAATTCCAAGATGGATGATAGCCAGGGTGCATCCAGTTTAAAGATGGATAAGCCGATGTTGGCAAAGAGTGATACGGGGGTCGTCAAGGTGGAACATGCTCCATGTTCATCTGCTCTAACAAAGCCTAGAACAACCTTGGGAATGCTTTTAGACAGATTAAGGAGTGGTGGTTCTCAGAGGTACAAACCTGTTAGCCTAGACGAATGGTTTAAACTTATTTTGGAGATCGATTATTTTGCTACAGTGGGGTTAGCATCACCGGAGAATAATCCAGCTATTGGGAAGTTGAAGGAGGTTCCCGTTAATTTTCAATCTGCAAATGAGTATTTGGCAGTCTTCCGTCCATTGGTTATAGAAGAACTAAAAGCACAGCTACTTAATGAGATGGTTTCTTCAGATGAGATGTCTTGTGGAAGTCTGAAGAGAAAACTGAATGTGATTTCAGTGAAAAGTGCTGATGAATTTCATGTTGTTCGTTGTGCGCATGACGACAAAGACTTGGAAGGTTCTAAGATCAATTGTGCTCTAAATGATCTCATAGTGCTAACGATAAAGCCTTTTCAGAAGCATCCCCATGATGTTCACGTGGTTGGAAAAGATGTTAGTGCGAGATGTTAGTGCCCTTAACAAGAAGAAATGTTAGTGACCCTAGATCTGAAGAAATGTTTAGATCTTGTGCGAGATGTTAGTGCCCTTAACAAGAAGAAAAGATGTTAGTGCCCTTAACAAGAAGTAAACAGGATTCTGGCAAGTAATCACGATCTGATGGTGGATAAACGATGTATCGCAGGGCTAATAACATGTAAGTGCGTTTCACAGTATCCTCATCTAAGCTCTCCCTCAATTTTGTCTTAACCTTTTCCATGCAGATCCCTTTTTGTCCTATCTTTACAAAGTATTTCTTGAGCTGAGTTAGTACATGTGTTTTTTGACCTCTCCAGGCATCTTAATCTCCTCCTCCCCATCTTCAATTCCCATTATTTCAGTGACATCTTGAGCTGTGACTACATGCCTTTCACCCTTAAGTTCGATACTATGGTCTTGTGTGTTAAACATAGTAGCCAACTTTTTGATGATAACATTATTTTGGATATTCCGGTCCATGACCAAGAGTTTGTGGAATGGGGTATCTTCTAACATTTGTCGCCTCTCGGGCCCTAATGGCTCCAAAGTATCTACAAAAAGATTGGTCGAACCCCGAACTCGAACTTTGATGTTTTGTTGACTAACCAAAGGTTCTTCTTCTTCTTGAGTGGTGGTGGTTCTCCCTTGTTTAGACCTTGCATCATTTTATCAAAACAAAATAATAGAATCAGCAAATAAGTTTAAAGATAAATAAATGAAGTCGAGTTAGACGACTAACCAGAGGAGGTTCCTGTTTCTGTTGTTGATCTTGTTCTTGTTCGGTTTAAATAATCTTCCATTTCTGCATTTTATCAAACAAAATAAAATCAATACAACAACAACAAATAGGTTTAAAGATAAACAAATGATGACAAGTGAGTTAGACGACTAACCAGAGGAGGTTCCCGTTCCTGTTGTTGATCTTGTTTCCGGCATCTCAATAACTCATTTGGTTTAGATCTTCTTCCAAATCTGCATTTTATCAACAAAATAATGAAATCAATACAGCAACAACTAAACAACAAGAAGTTTGTAGTAAGCTGTTGAGTCTTATTAATCCATTTTGATGCAAGGTAAATTAAATGCACCTCTTGTTTTGATGAATTTAAATCCATTTTGCTAGACACTTATAGTAATCTTACTTAATCCTGTTGGTTAGAATGTATCAAAAAAAATTCAGCTGAAAACAAACTACATAAGATTGGGTCTTAGCCATAGACTCACATTGTTTTGAGCATCAGAGTATAGGTGTTGTCCAAAAATAATTCAAGTGTGGTCAATTATCATGCACTTTTTTTCTATCCATAAGTTACTTTCCAAAAATAATTCAAGTGCGGTAAACCCTTTTTTTTATTTTGATCGAAAAACCCTTTTTTTTATTGCATCCCAAGTTACCAATTTGATTGATTGTGTTTTTACTTACAGAATTGTTTAATTTATTGCTTATCTTCCTAATTCTTTTTTACATTGAATATTTGCTTAAATGAGTAATTATTTTAAAAATATATGAGTGAAAGTCTGTATGGCTTTCTTTTATTCTTTTTAACAAATTTTTTACCTTTTTTTAAAAATGTTTAATTTTAACCCAAAAAAATAAATAAAATTTTATAATTAAAGGTTTAAGAAAATTGCTCGAATGTGACGTTGACAAGTGTGATATTTGAGTACTTATACGAGCACTATAAACGTGTGTGTATGCTTAATTGAACCGTCACTCAGCCATATAAAATAAGGTGTTTGGGTTAATTTAGCCTATTTGCTTATCATAAGATTTTTTTTTTTTGGTGAAAATGGTGAAGTTATATTTAATGAACCATCATCAAGGTTGGGAAAAACTTCAACTTCAAGGGGCATCCACACACAGAGCTACATTTCCAGGCCAAGCAATCCAATGTCAACAATCAATGCAGCTGCATCCTCACAGAGATTGTGTACATCAGACTGCAAGGCATGGCATCACTCAAATGATAGGAGAGGCCCCAAGAAGCTTCCCCACCATGACTGCAGGGCCTATTACTTCAAACTTTGGAACTCAGGATAGTAATAGGCTTCATCGTGGCTGGCACCCCCAATCAATACCATAGCAGGAAACTACATTATGACTCTACTAACTCAACTTTGAGGGTCAACAATCAGAATGTTAGGTAGCTTGCATCCTCACATAAACAAACAGTTGATTGAGGAGCCCAAAAAGTGAGATTTCAAGTCAAGGTACTAGCCATCTGCAAATCCAATAAGACCATTACGCTTCAATCAACTGGCCTGTTTGAGGGGATCATGGACCTTCTCCCAAACACCCAGAATCATTATTATTCCAAGGCATTATGATGGTCTCATCATCTTTCTTTCTATTCATAGTCACTTGCCACTGTTTGCACACTTCATCCACTTGTCTTGAACTTTTCACAGTTAAGCTTGCCATCTTCATTCTTACATTGTTGGTGATAACTGTCAACAGGTCTTTGTGGCTTCTTTTCTCATTCCAAATGAAGTATACACAAGCAGCTACTGCAATTCTCCTCAGGATACTCATTATAGATCTGTTGCTTCCACTTATTACTCATCTCCTTCTGTTTAATCATCTCTTTCATTTCACACCATATCCTGCTTGAGTAATGGCATTCAAAGAAGAGGTGTTCATGGGAGTCTGGACATTCTTCACATAAAGGGCAAGCAACTTGTTTCCCAGGATACCACTTGATTAATTTGTCCTGAGTAGTCAACCTCCCCAATATAGCTATCCATAGAATAAATGAGTGTTTGGGAGTACAGTGTGAGAACCAAACAACATTTCTCCATGGAACATTATCGCTCCCATGCCTCCAATCCTTCCAAGCCTGTTTGACTGACCACTTAACTTCCCTTCCATCATTAGTCAACCAAACAACCCTGTCTTCACAATTGGCATTTAGAGCTGGAACTGGAATTGTATGAATGAATGGAAAGGTTCTGTTCCATCCACCTCCAAACACCATTTTCTATCATATCACTTACTTTCTCATTCCCATTGAGGTTGGCATTACACGCAGCATCATATGAAATCATGTCACACAATAAGATTAGTTGTTTTGAGCATCCGAACATGTTCAAAACCTTATAATGTGTGTCATCTAAGAAGCCATGACGTAGGAGCTTATTTAGCACTTTATATAAGCTAATCCAAACACCCTTGGTTATATTGACCTTACAATGTAGATGTTAAAAAATATAATTCCTACAATCGGGTATCAAGATATTTAAACTCTGCTTCTGTTATTCAGAATTATATTCTGCATTAAGCATATAAATGTGTTTGGATCCGGTTTTAGAGCGTACCGATATTCTTAGTATTCGTGATAAAATCATCAATAATTTGAAACCCTCATTCTATATTTAATTTCTGGTGGTCTGTTTGTTGCAGTTCGATTTTCGAAACATCACAGATACGATGAGCAATACACCAATAGGACCCATGTACAAAGCGAGAGCTAGTGCATCTCAGCCATCAGAAACCTCGTTCAAGCGCAAGCGTGGTGTTTTTCAGAAAGATTGACAGTGCTCACTTCTCTTTCTCGGTTAATATTTATCTTTCGTGTTTCTGCATTTATCTAATGTTTTCTTTGTTGTTTTTTCGTTATATTGCAGTGCAGCATATGATGTATGGTTTTGGAGATGATTCTAATGTAAGCTCATACTTTCGCCTCACAGTAGTTTTATTTGGCTTTTAATTTAATGTTACAAGACTTCCAATGTGTAATTATAAACTGTTTGTACCTTTAGCTAGTCGTATTGAAATTTTGTGAGGAAACACCTCGTATATAAGTTCAATGCATTCTAAAGATCAAACTGGAAAGAAAACAAGGTTTACATATCCCCTTTTCAGATGGAAAGTATATACCCTTTTTTGTTCCTTATCACATTAACTTCTTGTTTCCTGTTACCATCAAGTAGTTGCTAAGATGTGCTCTGTAAATGGCTAAACAGACCATGGTTTTGAATATGATAGATTACTAAGCCGCGTTTATGTTTTCTGCTTGTTATCCCGTTTCTTGCTGCATTGTTTATGTCAGTGGGTCATAGCTGGGTATAAAACTGTATTTTGTTAGTTCACATTCTTTTTAAGTAACACGATTTCATGAATTCATGGTTTGCAAATTTTGTTTGCAATTGTAGCATGAATTATAAGTTTCTACTATGTTTGAGGTTTCAATCCCAAAAAGACACTTTTTTTTTTTTTTTAATAAATTAATCTTCTTTGTCGATATGAGATTGTAGTATTACCAATATGGATCAAAGAATGACATTGTTTGGTATTATTTCTGTGTGTCCAGCCATTGCCAGAGACTGTTGCTCTTGTTGAGGATATCGTGGTAGAGTATGTGACTGATATGGTGAGAATTTTATAACTTGGATCAGATCTCCAGTACTATTTGTGCAGATTTCCTTTTTCAGATGTGACTAAAGTTTGCTCTCTGTGTGTGTGTGTGTGTGAATGCAGGTGCATAAAGCCCAAGACATTGCATCAAAGAGGGGAAAACTTTTGACTGAGGATTTCTTGTTTTTGATCCGAAAGGTATTCTCATCTCCTTTTTATACGTATTTTGCACATTTACAATTAAAACCAAATTTGACCCCTCTAACCAGGCATACTTATTATCCTAGAAATCCAATCAACTTTCTGTTTTTCCATAATGGTATTTGGTTAAGGTTGATGGAAGTGCTAATATTGTAATAAAATGTGTTTATAGGACACACCCAAGCTAAACCGTTGTACAGAGTTGCTGTCAATGAATGAAGAACTGAAACAAGCAAGGAAAGCTTTTGATGTGGATGAGGAGAAGCTTGCATCAGCAGAGTGATCATATGTTTAAGCACTTTCTAGTTTCTGCATATAAACTTGTGCACCGAAAGGATCAACATGTATCTTTGTGACAAATTATGGTAGTTTCTTGATGATTTTGTGTTGCATATTGTTTTATGCAGTGCAGATGGCTTCTTTGTAACAGTTAACGCAACAAATAGTCGTATCGTTGCTTTTCTGCACATCCTCATACCATTTTAATAGTATTTGCATAAATTTCACATTTGTTCTTGTGGTTTGCATAAGTTGCATCTTTTCTCGCTGCAAGTGTTGTTACACCTCCTTACATGGTGGCCCTTACCGATAGTGAACATCGGCTCGTCCAAAGACTAGTTGAAATGACAAAAATGCCCGAGTCTTCTTCCTAGTCGAATATTTTCTTGAACTTACATTTATTTTTAAAAATAAAAACCAAGAACACCAACAAGTGACTATCTGAAAGCGGAAGAAAAAAAGTAACTCTGTTTGCGTCCACTTTGAGATGGCCACACAAAGAAGCATATGAATGAATTAACATTAAACAATATACATAATCATGAACCAAAGTTTACTATTCATAATCTTTTCTTGATTTTTGTATGTAACGAGCAGGGAAACTCGCGCGTTGCTGCGGGAGTGTGGTGCTAAGTCTTGCTGGGGACTAATGGTGCCATGTAACCTAGAAAGCACAAAATGTATAGTATTTGTCAAAAATATTGATCTTTGAAAGTATTGCATGTTTATACTTATTTTGATTGGAAAAATTATTTCGTGAACAATGGCGCAAGTTTCGTTAATTTTTGAGTCCGTTTGGTACGTCAAATGGGTCCCGCGGTGTTTTCATCAAAAGATTAGCCATGTTGGCAGTTTTACCCCCTCCGCCCCCTATTTTTATTTCACTCCCCTCACTTTTTAATTTTCATTTCACACCCTACTCAAAAATATATAAAGCCTAATAATGATAATTATTTCATCACTCTCTCTCTACCTCGCCGGCGTCCCCCAAGTCCGGCCAGCTCCATCTTTTCCGGCCACCGAAAAATTTTCCGGCGACCCTTGTTCTTCGCCGAATCAATAGATCGGCTTGTTTATAGTATTTCTGGAGTTTTTGAGCCTTCGGCTCCCACCACAACACCACCCACGCGCCACCACCTCCTGCCATCACCACCGCAAGCCACCACCACCCTCTTCTCCATCTTCTTTTCGGTAAAAACCCGTTCACGCGCAACTATTTCTTATTTTTATTTAATATTCATCAAACCCTAATTTGTTATTTATATTTTTTTTTAAATCCGATTAGTAATAATATTGTTTTGATAATAATAATGTGTTTTATAAATAAAAATGTGTTATAAAAATGTAAAACTCTCGTGTGGAACAACCCTCCCCCTCCCCCTTCTCGTTGACTCAGTTGACTCAGTCAACTCGTATACTCACCGAGTCAACTCGGTGAGGGTTTATTATTTTGATGTTTTATTGTTGTTTCTTGTGATGTGGTACTATTTTGGTTGAGTTTGATGCATTTTGTGGTTCGTTTGGTTGTAGACTGTCTCGACAGTCGAGTAAAAGCCAAGCCGTGACTCACGACTAGTCACGGCGAGGCAAGGTGAGTCGAGGTTTAGGGTTAGTATTGTTATGTTGGTTCGGATTTGCGTTGAGATTGATCTATGGCAGTTTCATGTTTGTGTTTCTGGGCTGGACTACCAAAATGGGCTAAATTGCACATGGACTACACCAACTACTGTATTTCACTGTGGAGTACTGTTTTTAACTGTAGCAGTTTTACTGTACATCCGTTCCCCATGTTTTAATATATTAGATAATTATGAGAATATTTAGTAAACTAAAATTGAAGTGTTGCTTTAGTCCAATGATAAGATACATGCTTATAGTTCAACATGTCTAAAGTTCAAACCCATCTATGGCACCTTATCTTTTTTTATACATTACTTCTAAACTCAAGATCAATTGAAAGTTTTGGTTCAAATAATAAATCGTATTTTTTTTTATCACAACTTCTTAGTTGAGAAGCAATTCTAACTCAATTTACATTTACATTGTTTTAAACTTTGTTTGCTTTTTATTTTCATATGGTTGAAATTATATAAGTTATTCTTATATCAATAAATTTACTAAATATAATTTTATATTTAATAAACATAAAAATAAAAAGTTTTGGTTTTCCCTTAAGCACACCATTCTCGAATAAAAATTAGTTTTCTTTCTTTTTAACTTACTTAATACTCAATACATTATTAGTAAGTATGCTGACGATGTTATTCTTTTTGTAACATAAACTTCAAATGTTTATTTTGTTGTAAGTGCGGCGAAAAAATACAACAAAATCTTTATTAATATAGCCACAAGTAATTGATTATAGAAATTAATAAGCGCAAAAGGTTTCATAGAAGATTCAGTAATTTTGAAAAGTTAAGAAACATCTTACATATCTTACAGTTATTTTTTTAAACGAAAATTAAGTATCTCACAATATTTACACAATAAATCAATCTCACGTTATTTTAAGCAGGAATTGAACCCACAAGCATTTGGTTGGAGAGCATTCTTACACATGAAATATCATTGAGACACAAGCCTTTTGATTCTTATAGTTAATGTTATAAAAATAACACAAAACCTTAATATACGTTATGTAAGACGATAAATGAGATATAATCGATTTCACTAAAATAAAAAAGACATGTTCTAACAAAATAATCGAATAGTTCCGCAACAAGGTGCTAATTTATAAAAGCATAGTAGTTCAAACATAATTTATAGAATGACAAAAGTACACTAATTCATTTTGTGTAATTAAAATAATCAAATCACGTAATTAAACGATGTAACACAAATGGACATAAAGATTAAACTTATATACTATGAGGAAATTAAACAAACAGTTACACACAAACCTCAACGTGATGTTATCATCCAAAGAAAACTTGGTGTCGTCAGGCTCACTTCTAAATTCCATCTTTTTGGATTAAATAATCCTTATCCATTCACCGTTTAATTGAACACGTGTTGCTTCCCTTGGCGCGCCCTGCAAAATTGATTCTTTATTTAATCCCCGAATTTCTGAGTTGAATCTAATTTCTCGAATAGATGACATATTGGTTAACCACATAGGCAATTCTCGCACTCCAAATCCCCAAATGCTTAAAATTCTGAGTGTAGTGAGGTGTTTTATCTCTTCCGGGATTGACTCCCAATGCTCCCAATGCTCCTTCAAGAATTGACCTATTTCCAATTTGTTTAACAAGGCAAGAGAGTCTAATCCCCCAGGCAAACAAGTCAATTTGTTGCAATATATGACTGCTAGGTTCTTCAAAGAACATCTCTGGTTGTGCACATCGGGTATTTCTAAAAGACTATGACAAAAGTAGATGTCCAAAGTCTGCAGAGATGTGAGGCCTTGTATGCTTCGAATGGACTCTAAATTTTCACATCTCGATATATCTAAATGTTTGAGAGGGTGTTGAAGAGATTCATCTAAGAAAATGATCTTAGGGCAATCGTAAATCACTAACTCCTCGAGGCCTGGAGATAACATCGTTGAGCTATTCACTGCTGCATGTGTCCACTTTTCAAGGTTTTTCATACCATTGAGTTTCAATGATCTCAACGATGGAGACAAAGGCTTCCTTTGGTCTGAAGAACTACTTAAGCACGTCACCTTGTTCATATTCTCTAAAACTAGATCCTGAAGAAGTGGTAGGTCTTCCAGCATTGGTATATTGAGGCAGTTGCGACAACCAGATAATTTGATTTTCACAAGCTTGGCAAGGGGGGTCCAATTCCTTTCGGTTTTAATTTTCATCTTCATTGCCCATTCTGGAAAACTGTCACCTGAAAACTTTTTAACTGTTAAGCTTTTCACATTTGCAGCCGGTTGCAAGCCTTCTAATACATCCTTGTCATTTCGGTTACCACCTTCATCACAACTGCTCCAATGGAATTCAATCTCATATAAATTTTGTTTCCCATGTAAATCTGCCTTGAGAGCTTCTTCTTTGCTGTCAATTTCTTCAAGATTGCAAATACGGAGCTTCCCACCAAGGTGTTTTAAATGGCCTAACTCTTCTATTTGACGTCCTTTCTGTCGACCCACTTGAAAGGATGGCAATGCTCGAAGTGAAGTCAATAGCCCCACATCCTTTGGTAGTAGAACATCTGAACCAGTCAGAAGATGGCGCAAGCTCATCAAATTTCTCATTTCCTGTGGGAATTCTATAGGGGAGCAGCCAAGCAGCTTCAGAGTTTGTAAATGGTAAAGTTTACCAATAGATTTTGGAAGAGTTCTGATGCTGGTATATGACAGATCGAGATACCTAAGATGCACCAACTCTCCGACTGACTCAGGTACCTCATCTAGGCATGATCGACTCAACTTTAGGATACGCAAGCACTTGAAATATTTAAGTGAAATGTTCTTCACAACTCCACCCAAGAACAATGTCTGCAGACTTCTAGTTTTTTTCATATCCTCTTTGAATATATCAAACACTGAATTCTCGTAACCTCTTTGTTGCAGAGCGAGATGTTTTACAGCAGGAATTTGTACATCATCGCTCACCACCAAACGGGAAATTTCATGGCTCGAAAGTGATAACAAAAGATCATGGACCAGATCATGCATCTGGCACCCATTAATAATGTCACCATATTCATACTTTTTAACGTTTTGAAACAAGGAATTGTTTACAAGAATTTGGAAAATATCATTTCCCACATCCTCCATCTCCTTGTTTGTCTTCGTATCTGTGTGAACCAACCCTAAAGCCATCCAAAGTTGGACAAGTTCTTCCCTGCCGATGACTTCATCCTTCTCAAAGATTGAACAGTATAAAAGGCATTGCTTTACCATAGAATTTGGGAGATTATCAAAACTTAATTTCAAGATGCTTAGAACTCTGCCCCTTTCGTCTGCATCCCAAACCTCGCTTCCTTGGATGGACAACCACTTGCCTTTGTCAGTATTGTAATGCCGCAACATGCTTCCAAGTTTATCTACCAACAAGGGCAAACCACAACACTTTTTAACAATATCACGTCCTATATCCTCAAAATCTGGCAACGGTAAGGCTCTTTCTTTAAACATGGACCAACACTCGTCATCTGAAAGACTTTCTAACACATACGACTTCTCAATAGTAGCATTCCTACCAATGTTAATTTTCCGTGTAGTGACAATAATGCTACTTCCAATCTCTGAATTCAATTGTAGCATACAGTTCCTGAACTCATCCCAATATGCCAACTCATCATCCCAAACATCGTCTAGAACTAGCAAATATCTTTTGGATCCCAACTTCTCTTGAAGATTTCTAATTAGATTAACCCTCATAAGGGACTTAACTTTCTCTCCTGCAAGAGACTCATAGATATCTGCGAGAAGTGTATCAACTTCGACCTTAACCGACACACACAACCAAGCTCTAACATCAAAATGTTGCTCGATTTTGGGATCATTGTATATCGACTTAGCCAAAGTAGTCTTCCCAATGCCACCCATTCCCACAATGGGAACAATGGTAAGTTTTTCTCCTCTTAAATTAGTTAAGAGCCCTACAAGACGTAGTTTGTCATTCTCCCTCCCAATGATTTTGAATTCGTCCAAGTATGGAACAGTACCCGGGCGGTAGCTATTCCCAGCTAGTTCAAACTGTTCATCTTGAAGTCTTAAATTGTTTGCTCGTTCATAAATCTGAGACAACTCTTTGTTAATGTTTTCAATTTTATGACCCATGTCTCTACCAAATGAAAACTTTTTCAAATTTGGACAACAACGTATCTTTCTAGCCACGTTACCCGGATATCGTTTCTTCAGCTCACGCCTCAAAATTTCATAGTTAACCTCATCCAACACATCATCAGCTTTATCGACTACGCTTCTTAGCTGTTTTAGCCACTCCATCACGACACCTGTACTCTTTTTCCCGTCAGCGTCACTTAACTTTGCACGAATCATGTTTAACGTCTTATGAAGTTCCGTCAGCTTATCTTTGTAACGCAATGCAATTGAAACTTCGTTTGCCGCTATGGACAAAGCCTTTTTTAGTATTGCCTCGGCAGCCACAGTTACTAAAGCATCCACCATTTTGCTGTTGAGAAAAAGAAAGGGAGAATCAGTTACGGGATTAGTTTGTTGAATCTATTCTTTTTTGTTAATAAATAAACAGTTATGAAGTGCTTAAAAAAAAGTGTTTGGACTTGTTTTTCTTGATGTCCTATAAATTCATGTATCCCTAACACGCTCTGTCAAGAATAATTACTAATATTTAGTCATATTAACTAAAAGCCTCTTAATATCCTCGTGTGAAAACTTACCTACTGACCAACATATATTAACCCGAGATTTTGCTTTACTAAATGCATGATGTGAGTAATATTGATGAAGCTGCAAACTGGATTTATCATGTTTGTTTTGTTACCAAAAAACATAAAGTGTATTAAAAAATGAAACCATATATCGTATACAAGCATTTCAAGCAACATAGATCGTATAAAAAACACACAACTTGATTCATAGAGCAAATACCTGTAAGATTGCTAGATCTATGATCTTCTTCCTCGTATAAGAAATGTATTCAAAGTTTGATGGATAAATGATAGATGTGTGGTTTTTTTTTAGTGCAGTTAATAGATCTATGATCTATGATCTATGAGAGACTACATTGACCAAGACCTGCACCAAAACCAAGACATGACCTTTTAAATTTTATTGTATATGATAAAATAATGCCATACCTTCAAATTCAACCAATAAGTTTAAGCCAACTCATACCCATAAATTCTCATACCTCTCAACCTAAATCACTGGCAGCGCATAAATTCTCATACCTCCCAATTTTTTATTTTTATTTTTAATAATTAAACTAAAATCAATTTAATTAAAAACACAAACATTTTAATAAAAACATAACATTTCACTACAAACTAAAAAAGAAAACTACATTGTAACATTATTTTTAAAAATAAAAAAAACTACATAACACTAAATTAAGTCATCAATCGGTTGTGGTTGAGCCGTTGTAAAAAAAAGGGCCATGAACTACCCGTAGATAAATCGGGTAACGTAGGTGCGATGATGATTTCGTCGGAAGATGAAGACATTATTTTTTTGGTGGAGTGTATATGAAAATGGGTGTGTTTTGATTGAATTTTTGTTGATGTATTTGAAATGAAAGTAATAAGTGTGTATATATAAGTGAAAATGGGTAAGGTTTAATTTTTTTAAACTCCCAACGTCTCTTTTGCATAGCTGCCAATGTCTATTTTTTTTTTAAATCAAATTTCTCACCAGCGGGTTTGCAAACCGTGTGCCATAGATTTTAGCCATAAATTTGGAACCGGCGGCGGTGTTACCGCCGGTTATATCCATAAATTTGGCCAAACCGCTAGGCGCTCCGAGTACCCTAAAAGTTATAAATCCGCTATATACTTTCCATAATAACTCATCTTTTTTTATTATCATTCTATTTAACAATGTTTCACACTGACTATAACGACCTAAAATCCGAATAACTTTTAAACTTATGACACGAATATAAATTAAAGTTTAGACATTTATGTTATGAAGTTAAGTTACTCAATGAAAACCCTATACCTAAGTTACAATAAAATCGATACCATCTATATATTTTAAAATAATATAACACGTTTAAGAGGGCATGTGTGGGCCGAATTGTATTTTTTATGTTGTACACAAATCACTTTGAAGATATAAGAAAATTTGAACTGTCATTATGCATAACTAAAATTTTCTCTCTCATAAATGACTTAAATACCCTCATGTCTTCTTCCTCAAACTATTGAATTTTCAGCCATACTTTTATTCCTTAGCTTTTAATTGCAAACCTAACACTGTGTTTTCAAGTTTTGATTTTGGAGTAAATGTAAAAGAAAGAGAAGAAAACAAAAATATACCATGTTCTCAAGTTTTTTTTAGGGAAGATAAAATGAAAGAGGGGGAAATGATTTTTTTTTTTTATTATTTTTTTTTAATTTTATTTTTATATTTTTTTTGGTCAAAACTTTCATCCCAAATTTGGGATGAAAGTTGAGAGAATAAAGGTGGTATAATTTTTATGGTGAAATTTGCCCTTTATTTCTTTAAGTTGAGACTCAATTAAATATATTAATTTTTCTCTCCTCACCACTTTCTATATTTTTCTTCACTAAACTCTTCCCTCAAATAAAAACTTAAGACACAGTGTAAATCATGTTACAACATTCTAGAGGGAAATAACTGAAACTTAGTTCCACTTCATTTTGTCAAAAATTGAAACAAGTCTTAAGGAATGGACACGGGTACAATAACATAGCCACAATTATCGTGTTCCTGAACCATATCGCGATGAAGTTTGTATAAGTAGTATTATTTATTCTGTTCTTTTGTATTTGATGAATAGAAATTATTATATTAACATTTTTAACACGAATACAGGTCGTGGTGTAGTAATAGGGAATGGGCCTAGCGCCCTTGACATCTCTTGAGAAATAGTAACAATTGCCAAAGATCTTGTGGTGTCTTTTTATAATGATCTTGGCCGGATCTTGTGGTGTCTTTTTATGATGATGGTGGCGGCTGGGAGGTGATGGTTCTTGAGGCTATTTTTTTCCCCGGATCTTTTGGTTGTTATAAGAGAGAAAAAAAGATAAGAAAAATGAAATATGTGTTGTGTATGTGTTTGAGGGTATATTTGTCATTTAAGCCAAAAACAAAAAAATATCATTATCTAACACTTGTGCTTGCAAGGACACATGTCATGAAAATGATGGAGTTGAGCAGTTGAGCATGACCAAAATAAAAAATAGATGCAAATAGTGACCAAGTCATGGACTAGTTCGGTAATTTTCTCTAATAAAAAAGAATTATTCTCTAAATATGGCGGATTGGGACGCTGTGGATATTTTGGCAGTAAGGGAAACCGCAAACATGGTTTTCTAATTTTTTAAAACCGAACTTGTCGATTCTTGCTTTATTTCGATTATTTTGATTTCCAGTTCAGTTTGGAGACTATAAACCCACTTAAGAAAACAAATCTTGATTTACAAAAACCAGTAAGTGACATCTTAAGTAAAATTAGAATGTACAAAAATTAGATGACAAAAATAAAATCCAAACACCCACCAAACCAAACTACCAAAAGGTGTAACATACTACTCCACAACAAACGGGGCCTTCAAAGAGCTCGCTAGCAGTTTTGATTCGTCACTAGTCATTATATGGTGAATATAAATTGGATCAGTTAATATTATTACAGTGTTTCATTCTATTTATATCTTGTTTTTTTAATTAATTTTCTGTTTTACAGTATCCTGTGTATTTTGCCTTTGAAGATGAAGATTTAGATAAAGTGTTAGCTGATATCAAGAGAAATGATGCAGCTGGTCAGCCTGCAACAGCAACTACTGGCGGGTTAGTATATGGCTATATGCTTACCATTGCTCCCTGGTTTTCTCGAATAAAAGCTGTTGAAATTATGTGAATCAACTTTTGTCATTGTTACCTTAGCTTGATGATTATTTAAAACTGTAGACTTCAAATGCAACATTTTTTTACCGTTATTGACTTATAGTTTAATTAACAGTTTGTGTGGATTTCAACTTTGGTTTTTATTAACTACTACACCCCTCACATAATCGACTGTATGTCCTTTCTGTATTGTTTCACAAACATGGAACATTTAAAGTTGATATTTGTATTATATACCTTGAAACTTAGTTTATATTTACACAATTAGCCTTCCTCTTACAATGAGCCAATTACATAGACATAGCCTTCATCACTTCTACAAGTCGTCACATGTTTCTGTGACACGTTGATACTTGTCTTTTTGTGATTTAACCTGTTTACTGTTAAGATCCATTAATTGTTTTTAGTACATTCTGTAATATGGATAATGACGGTTTTATTCTTTCTATTTACAGATACAAGCTTATTGTCTCATCACCGGCTCCTAAGAAACTTTCATCACCCACAATTACGAATATCCAGGTTATTTCCTGTGTACATCTAATTTCTCTAAGCTTGATCAATCAGGCATTAATCAGATAAGGTCGTGGCAAATTTTACAAAACGTCAACATTATATGTCAAATGTGGCACCTGTTTTGACGACACTTGCTTGATAAACTGTTTTACTCAAGGAGATCATATGAAAAATGGTGCAGTTATTTACTTGGTTTTGACAGAGCTTAAAAGGCACAAGAATAGGTTAGAAGATTTTGCTTACTTAGTTACAAAGTTTAAAAGGCAAAGTTGCAAAACCAAATGGCTAACTAAGTTTAGGAGAAACCATAAAGTAAAGTTGGTTTAAATCTTGCAGGTTTACATTTCTAGTTTATGGAGGCCGAACCAAACCAATCTAACTTAAATAATGAACCATGTGAGATCATTAAACAACCCGACTTTCGAATACAAAAACCCCAAATCTAGATAATAGATGTATGTAGGGGTGTCTGTAGGGTCGGGCTGACCCGACCCGAACCCGAACCCGAACCCGAACCCGATAAGACTAATCGGGTCGGGTCTAATCGGGTCAAAAAATATAGTCGGATTATTTTGACCCGACCCGATAACCCGATAGTGTTATCGGGTCGGGTTCGGGTTAAATAAAAAATACTATCGGGTTATCGGGTCAACCCGATAAGACCCGATAAGACTAATCCCTTAGTGTATGCAGAGCTGGTGCAGGAGCAAAAGGAATACCCCTATACAAACACATTCAAGAAATATCAGGAACGAAAGAACTAGTTATGCCAGTTCCAACATTTAATGTGATTAATGGAGGAAGCCATGCTGGAAATAATCTTGCCATGCAAGAATTCATGATACTTTTCCAGTTGGTGCAACTTCATTTGCTGAGGCTCTTCAAATGGGTAGCGAAGGTTAGCATACTCCCCAGAAAGTTAATGATGATATTGTACTACGTAACTTCTTAAATGATATTGTACAACATTTGCTACTTTGCAAAAAAATCATGCTACTCGAAATGATGACATTTTTTTGTGTAAAAAATATATACTTGTTTCTATTGTAAAACTGCTACTTAATCGGGTCACCCGATAACCCGAATCACCCGACCCGACTACCACCCGAACCCGATAACCCGAATCCTTATCGGGTCGGGTGTCGGGTGAGTTTTTAAAAAATCCAAACCCGACTCAACCCGACCCGACAAACCCGATAACCCGACCCGATAACACCCCTAGATGTGTGCAACTTAGAGTTGGAAATTTTGACCCCTTTGCTTATGAATGGGCTGATTTGGGTTGTGCTTAGTTTCAAACGGGTCACATAAGTTACTTTGGCCAAAAAGGAAGTTGGTCAAACGAACTGAAAGTAGCTCAAAGTGCATATTAATGCTTACAACCTTCTAAAAATGTAGATTGTTATTGTAATCATACTTCTTTTAGGGTAATCTTATAGAACGCGTTGCGTGTATCTTAGAAAATGGACAAAAGAGTGTTTGCTGGGTGATTTCTGATATCGATTTAACTTTTCTCAGGGATGGTTTCCTGGATCTAAAGCTGATGGTGATTCAAACCAGTTTCCAACTATCGCCATTGTCGCATCATATGATACATTTGGTGCAGCTCCGGTAGTTTACCTATCTTACCCTTTCTATTACTTCCTAAACGATGGACTTGTACTGAATTTTGTCTTTCAATCTCTCTTACAGGCATTATCAGTTGGAAGTGATAGCAACGGCAGCGGTGTTGTGGCACTTCTTGAAATTGCTAGATTATTCTCTATTTTATATTCCAACCCTAACACAAGAGGAAGATACAATATACTCTTTGGGTTGACATCTGGCGGGCCTTATAACTACAATGGAACTCAGAAGGTGTGTTCCTCTTTAGACTTCATATCCACTCTTAACTATTTTCTTTCTGAAGTCGGTCACTCAATATGCTTTATTTTTTCTGCAGTGGCTTAAAAGTTTTTATCAACGTTTGCGAGAAAGTATAGATTATGCTATCTGCCTGAATAGTCTTGGCTCAGGGGAAAACGGGTTATGGCTTCATGTTTCCAAACCTCCAGAGAATGCATATGTAAAGCAAATCTTTGAGGTATGTGATTAAAACGTCATAAGAGACACTAGAGGTGACCAAATGGGCAGATTGGGTGTAATTCGTTTAGGTTTTACTATGATTTAAAATGGTCTAGGTCGGGTTGGGTTCACCAACAAACACTTTTTGTCCAGGCACCTGTTTTTAATATTAGTTAATTATCTATCAATCAGGATTGCAGAAACAATGTCATTTCTGCAATAATTCTGAATTTTTGAACCATTAATGCGTTAGGAGGCTGCATTCATCAAAAATAGATTTTGAAGCTACTTTCAATCTGGTTGACCTGTTCCTCAAAAGCCAATGTTGACTGACCTGTGCGAGATAAAATAACCCAAATCATCTCATTTAAAAGCCACCTCTATGGAATAGATTACTTTTTTAGTGCCTTAAGTTTTTCAATATTATATTCCTGTCTTATTGTTCTTGTGTGCAGGGTTTATCTAATGTAGCAGAGGAATTAGGGGGTACAGTTGGGCTAAAACACAAGAAAATAAATGTTTCCAATTCCCGAGTAAGCAAACTTACGGTTGTGCACTTTATTCGTTTTTTCATCTTGTAACATGATTAAGACAACACCAAATTGTCACTACGGATGTTGTAAATGTAGAAATATTACATTGACTTATCAGAGTTTAGAAAGTTGGTTGCTTTATGCTAAAGGTTACGACATGCAGGTAGCTTGGGAACATGAACAGTTTTCGAGGTTAAGAGTTACTGCAGCAACACTTTCTGGACTTTCAGCTCCACCGGATTTATTGGAAAGTACATTGGTCTTTCTGATAACAGGTGAATATTCAGAATCTTTGCCATTTTTACCCTCTAGATAAATCGTATGATTAGGGAAATCATTTTATTGATTGTTTTGCTTTTTGTGTTACTTTTTGCCTTTGCATTAAAGAGTTTGTCAATGAAGCTGCAGTTGTTAAGAGTGTAAAGGTGGTCGCTGAGAGTCTAGCGGTAAGACTAATATTCTTTATTATTCTTACGTCGTTTATTTTGGAACCTAAAGATTGTTCTAAACGTTCTATTCAAGATCAAACTATTATTTTGCACACGTATGCATATTACATCAAGTACCTTTCACTCTTTTGCATGTAACATGAACTCAATCATCTGAATTTTGTTGTGCAGAGGCATATTTATGGTCAACAAGGAAAGAATATCAATATTTTTGCTGATAACAGTAGTTTGGCAGTCAATCCTTCTTACATACGATCATGGCTTGACCTTATGTCCAGAGCACCTCGAGTAGCACCTTTTCTCTCAAAGGACAGTGCATTCATCATGGCATTAAAGAAGGTATTGACTATGGAGCTCTATTAATTTTTGTTCTTTTTGGGTTTGCTTGAATGACCATAACTTTTCTGAAATACGGACTAAGCTCATATATCTTTATTTAGACAGACTCTCAGTCTTATTCTTCATTTGTAGGAATTAGCAGATCATGTTGTAGAGGTAAATTTACAACATGACGTACTTGATGGGATGTTGATGAACTCAAATAAGTACATTTTATTACTATCATTTATCCTATTAATTTGACTTGTTTTACTATATTATGTATGAGGATTGATACTTAACCGTTTACTTTTGTAATTCTCAGGTAAAAACAAGCATTTGGTGAAACTTAGCGATTATGGACTAAAAACGGAGTAAAATGATCAAGATTGGAATTGGTTGTTGGAATGAAGAAAATAAAGACCACTGCCTGACTTTGAAGAATGCGCCGCATGGATTTATCCCATGCGCCGCATATGAAACTTTGGTCAACGAAGAATAACCAACTTGTTCTGCTCCAGATGCGCCGCATCTCACTCATGACATGCGCCGCATCTCTATCAAGATATCACCAGATACGATCCAAGATACATGAGGACATGCGCCGCATCTTAACATGGAGTTACGCCGCATCTTCTGGCGGTGTACGAATATTCCTGAATATTATAATCTTGGACCCCACGCGAAGTTAAGTCAATGCGCCGCATCTACTTAATAGATGCGCCGCATCTTCCCTCAGACAGAAACTATAAATACCCCAAAGACCAGACGAGTTTAAGAGTTCCGAAAGTTTTAAACCTAAGACCGAAGACCAGAAACCAAGGACGAATTCAGTCAAGGAGGCAGCACAAGACACACCCAAATCAAAGATACAAGAGCTGTAAGAAGGTGCTGCATATGTTTAATTCATTAAGTAGTTTTGTTTTATTGTGTTAGTAAACTTTAATTCATCAAGATTGGTGGCTTGTGTAATGTGGCAACGGAAAGATTGCACTCCCTTAAAACTGCTTTCTCATTAATTAAAGTTTATATGTTGATGTCTTTGGTTACTACTTATTAGTGCATTGATAACCTCTGTGTTTATTAGTGGCTTGCGGGCATTTGACTGCGGGACATAATGTGGCTCCCACGGTTGTTTCTAAATTGATCACTTAGGAATAACTTTTAGACATAAGTAATCATTAAGGGTTTACTCGCCGATAAGAATAGGACCAACGAGAAAGGATTAACTACATACACTTCATATAAAGCTATCAATAAAACAAGTGACAAACTACTTAATTATAAGGACAGCCCTCTTATTGTCTCGAGTATTTATCTGTGTACGTGTGTGCTACCTGCTGATTCGTGCCTATTGGTTTATTTTATTATTTAATTGCAAACAAATCGTGCCAGTCTCTCAGGCTGAACCCCCTTGCGTTAGGATATTAAAATACTGATTAGATTAACGAGATAATACGTTCCACTCTTAGTGATCGACACTCTACTTACCATTATCTTCATACTGACCGGGTACACTGCTCGTTAAGTGTGTGTGTTATTGATAAGTCGGCTAAATATAAATTTAAAACTTGAGTAGGCATTAAAACTGCTAAACCGCAACGACACATCGCACCCATCAGATGTTCACCTTCTATGATTCAACAGTTAGCACCTTGTATATCTATCAGGTGAAGTTGGCCCCTCGTTCTTTTTTCCATTTTTTTTACCAGTTTGACCCATAGAAGTAAACATACAATCACCTGGACATACTTTTTCAAAGCTAACCATACAATCACCTTGACTCAATTGCAGGTCGCCAGTGTGACATTTGACTTGCTTTTGCTGCTTGGTCTTGGATCATACTTGATCACCCTTTTCAGTTTACTCGTGATAACTACCAGGGTATGTATCATCTTTCTCTTTACTGCATATTTGAGGCGGTATTATTTGGGAGACAAAACACTCACACGATATCTTTCAACAGGGTCTTGATGATATGATTAGTCTTTTCCGCCGCCCGCCATCACGCAAAGTCAAATCAGTTTGATGATGTCATTGAGCCACACAACCTTTGTTGTTACTGCAGAGATTAGATGTGCTCATCATGAACCATGATGGTCTCTTGTAGCTTTACTTGTAGTTACCTTGAGGATTAATAATTTGTTATAATCAGAAACATGCAGAAAATTTTGGTTATGTGATACATGTAACCTCTGTAATCTTTTCCAGGCAATTTATTTAGGAATTTTGTTCTTTGATAATCGAATGTCAGACTATATATTCCGGATCTCAGTTCATGACATTGTACAACATAAAACTCGAATTCAACAAACTCGAATGGTCAAGTAATGTTTTGGTAGTCCATATGTAACAACTTACAAGGTTCCTTCATTTCGGTTTATCATAGAATAGTGGGTGAGTAATGAGTAGGTAGTAAAATATTACCATAGTATTTTCAAGCTATGTGGTCATAATAAAGTTAAAACGGGTCAATGTATACGAATCTAATAAACTACGTACGATTCAGTATCTCTTGTAGAAGACTATACACGTGATAAGTGGAACCTAGTCTTGTTTTCATTGAATTGATTAAAACGATTGTCTAGTTAGAAAGATAAATACACACCCCGAAGTTTCTTGTTCCACACAACTATGTAGTTGATATCAAAGAAAATGGGATAGAAGCTAATGAATGGCATCAAGTCAAGTCAAATTCTATACAAGCTAGCTAGCTAGTCCACTTGTTAGACAACCCATACTCGATCGAGTGCCCTGGCCTCACGTATTTTATGTACGTACACTTTAGGACTAGGTTTTTTTAATCCAAACTGAGCAGGCACGGCTTAAAAGGCGTGCGGTGACAGTCTACTAAATCATACTTTTGTTATTAAGTGATTTAACAAATTACGAGAAATAACAAAAGCTCTATTTTTGATAACCCATAAGCCCATACATAATTTATGATAAGAGTTACTTTATTTCATTAAGTTTACGGCAATATCCTTTAAAATGAGTTAGATTTTCATGAAATAAAATGATATGAAAAAGTTAAAAAGATGGTGATACGAAAGATTTATTGGGGTAAATATGTCAATATTATGAAAATGGTGATGCATTAAGAACTTATATATTATGCATTAGGAACTAATACATGCATGCTTAGAGCACTTATACAATGTGCATTGAATGAATACTAAGTTACTAATTATTATATATAATATTTTTTAAATCATGCCACATTTATCCTGTCAATAAAAAAAAAGCCCAGTTTATAAGGACTTTTTATAGGGGGTTTTCAATGATTGCAAGATCCGGGCGGTTATACTATGTGTTTCGCGGTTTGTACAAATAGCTCATGTATATATAACATGATTGTAGGTATAATAATGTTTGTCATCATCGATTTGGAAGGGATCAGTCCAATAATTAAAGTTAAAGCTTAGTGCAATAATTACCCCCTTCTAACTTTTTTTACTCTTTAAACTTTATATTATACATGTGACTGAATTTAGATTTTACCTACCTTTTCGAGCAACTCCTATAATCTTTTTTCTTCTAGACTTTACCAACCTTTTAAAAAAAAAAAAAAAAAAAATCTCGTGTTTATCTGATCAATGAAAACAAGTGTAATACCCGTGCGTTGCTCGGGTAAACTGTTAAATCTTATTTGTTAAATTAAGAATTAAGATAGAAAATAGAAAAACTAAATATAGCCACAAATATTCTATTTTACATATTTTTTTTTTTTTTTTTTTTGATACATTATGAAAAAAACAACAATTAAAATTTTTTAAAACCGTATTACAAATAGTTGGATCCTTGTTACATGTCGTTTCACGTTTAGTTAAGTTTATAGAATTGGGTGTCATCTATATATAACGTAGGCATGGATTAATGTCTTTTACTTTTATATCTTTTGTGACTTCAATTAAAGTATCAACATATTTAATCATTGGTTATATGCTATTATGGCCAACATGTAAAACATCATATTACAAAATCTATTATAACTAAACTGCAAAAGACAATGACAAACCATACCCTTAATATTCAGCTCCTTTAACCGAAAGACCAAATACATTCTTAAAAGTGTCAAATCTCACATGCTTAACCGAAATTTTTTGTCCGGTATGAGTTTGTAGTTTCTAAATATGACAAAATCGAAACCTTTGTGTGCCAAAGAAGAAACTGACGGTCTATGGAAAATAAGACAACGTGATTGTTGATTTTTTGTAATAAAAGGTGTAGTTAATTACTGAAGTCAAATGCCAATATGAGTCCATGAGGGGGTGCCAAGAAGTATTGTCCCTCATTGCCATTACACCATAATCTTAATTAATACATGGATTGAAGAGGGAAGTGGTTAAACGAATTAAGCGAAGAAACTCAATACAACCTTGAACAACACATACCACAATAGAAATTAATAAGCGCAAAAGGTTTCATAGAAGATTCAATAATTTTGGAAAGTTAAGAAACATCTTACATATCTTACAGTTATTTTTTTAAACTGACGGTCTATGGAAAATCAATCTCACGTTATTTTAAGCAGGAATTGAACCCACAAGCATTTGGTTGGAGAGCATTCTTACACATGAAATATCATTGAGACACAAGCCTTTTGATTCTTATAGTTAATGTTATAAAAATAACACAAAACCTTAATATACATTATATAAGACAAGACGATAAATGAGATATAATCGATTTCACTAAAATAAAAAGACACGTTCTAACAAAATAATCGAATAGTTCCGCAACAAGGTGCTAATTTATAGAAGCATAAACATAATTTATACTGTAGAATGACAAAAGTACACTAATTCATTTTGTGTAATTAAAATAATCAAATCACGTAATTAAACGATGTAACACAAATGGACATAAAGATTAAACTTATATACTCTGAGGAAATTAAACAAGTGCTCACAATACACACAAACCTCAACGTCAACCTCTTATAGTCTTATCCATTCACCGTTTAAATAAACACGTGTTGCTTCCCTTGGCGCACCCTGTAAAACTGATTGTCTATTTAATCCCCTGCATGAGTAGAATCTTATTACTCGAATAGATGACATATTGGTTAACCACATAGGCAATTCGCGCACTCCAAATCCGTAAATGTATAAATCTTTGAGTGCAGTGAGGTGTTTTATCTCTTCCGGGATTGACTCCCAATGCTTCCAACCATCCAACCTTAAAGTATGAAGATGGTTCCCCAACTTCTTGATGCCTGAGAGACTTGGGAAAGAATGGAGCTCCTTCGAGAATGGACCTATTTTCAATTCGTTTAACAAGGCAAGAGAGTCAAATCCCCCAGGCAAACAAGTCAATTTGCTGCACCATAGGACTGTTAGGTCCTTCAAAGAACATCTCTGGTTGTGCACATCGGATATTTCTAAAAGACTTGGACACAATCTGATGTCCAAAGACTGCAGAGATGTGAGGCCTTGTATGCTTCGAATGGACTCTAAATTTTCACATTCCCATATCCTTAAATGTTTGAGAGGGTGTTGAAGAGATTCATCTAAGATAATGATCTTTGGGCATTTTTCAATTGTTAACTTCTCGAGGAGTGGAGATAACATCGTTGAGCTATTCACTGCTGCATCTGTCCACTTTTCAAGGTTTTTCATATTATAGAGTTGCAATGATCATCTCAGCGATGGAGACAAAGGCTTCCTTTGGTCTGAAGAACTACTTAAGCACGTTACCTTGTCCAAACTCCACAAACTTAGATCCTGAAGAAGTGGTAGGTCTTCCAGCATTGGTATATTGAGGCAGTTGAGACAACCAGCTAATTTGATTTTCACAAGCTTGGCAAGGGGGGTCCAATTCCTTTCGGTTTTAATTTTCTTCTTCATTGCCCATTCTGGAAAACTGTCACCTGAAAACTTTTCAACTGTTAAGCTTTTCACATTTGCAGCCGGTTGCAAGCCTTCTAATACATCCTAGTCATTTCGGTTACCACCTTCATCACAACTGCTCCAATGGAATTCAATCTCGTATAAATTTTGTTTCCCATGTAAATCTGCCTTGAGAGCTTCTTCTTTGCTGTCAATTTCTTCAAGATTGCAAATACGGAGCTTCCCACCAAGGTGTTTTAAATGGCCTAACTCTTCTATTTGACGTCCTTTCTGTTGACCCACTTGAAAGGATGGCAATGTTCGAAGAGAAGTCAATAGCCCCACATCCTTAGGAGCTTGAACACGTGAAACAGTCAGAAGATGGCGCAAGCTTATCAAATTTCTCATTTCCTGTGGGAATTCTATAGAGTAGCAGCCAAGCAGCTTCAGAGTTTGCAAATGGTAAAGTTTACCAATAGATTTTGGAAGAGTTCTGATGCTGGTATATGACAGATCTGTTGGGATTTTATAATGTGTTAACCAATTAACTACGAGTACGCGATCTAGTTTACAATTATAGTTAACACGTATAATAAACAAACAAAGAATAAAAGGGAACAAGAAAACTAACCCTCGTCGACACCCTCAAAAGAAACTAATAGTGGTTAAAATACCACCTCTACGGTTGCTCACACAAACACGTCAAACAAATACGCCCGGAGTGCTAGCCGTGTACCACGTAAACCCAAACACCAAGATTTAATGCTTAAAATGGATCAAAAACCAAAACAGCCCAAAACTTAGTTCTGTCCGATATCCACAGTGTCGTCCAAGAACTGAGTTTCTTTTTTGTCCGATATCGGACAACACTACGTCTGACCTTCTTCTACCTTTCTGTCCGAGAACGCTCAGAATCAAAACAGAAAGTTTTTGCAGCCAACTGTGAAGGTTTGGACTTATAAAATACGAATTCTAATACTTCTGGAAAGTAATAGAATCAATCTAAACTAATTAAAACACCTTGGATCGGATCAAATGTAATTAAATAGATTGAGGAGTGAAAACCAAAAGAACAAAACCCTAGTGAAGCTTTGATTCAATCGGCTGAGATATGAAGGAGTTTCTGTGTTTTTGTTCTGTGTATTTCGTAAGTTCATGAGCAGGAATGAGGGAGTATATATAGTCTCTCAACCCTAGCTTATGATAAGGGTTAAACAAAGCATGATAAGTATTAAACTCTACTTTGTTTGATTCTTATCACAACTCTACACTTTCTCCTTATCATCAATGAACCTAGACACTCAAAATCCCCTTCCAGATCCTTCATAAACCGGCCACATGGGTTAGGACAAGTAAGGAGTATGTCTAGTTCATCTTGTGTCCAAACCGGGTCGTTTTGAGCATTACGTGAAATAGTAACGTATTCTAAATGTTTAAAGTGTGTGCCCCCAATAGGCTCACACACCTCTAGTCGTATTTAGGCTATTCCAATTCACATATTCCAACAGCTCCCACTTGGGAGTTGGAGTAGCAGATAGCACAAATACCAACGACGGAAACGTCTAGCAACGCTCTCACTCGTTATTTAAACTAAAGGTGTCTGAGATGTAGTTTCATAAATCATTCTCAGTAGCATGGTCATTTATGTCTTGCTTTCGTCATCCTTTGTTATACATACCGTTAAACCATGGATATGGATCCTAACTCATTCCATATAGTTTAACCATTTAGATTCTCGTTATAGAATTTAATTCAGATATACCAAATGTAATCAAGAATCATCTCGCATTACCCTTTGGGTTTGGCCAAACAATTATCTGATTAATTCTGGAGAGGGCCCATGGTATCTTTCTGCACATATCAAGTGGAGTAACAAATCCTTTGTTGACTACAAGTGTTGTGGATGCTGCTTCACATCACTCTGAAAAATAGCTTTTATAACTACCTTATTCAGGACAGCGTTTGGCATATAATTACAAAAGTGATATCCACACATAACAGAACTTGCTTGTATCTCAAGTCTAAGGATGACTTAACAAACCATTTCAACATTTTACTCATGACAAGGATACAAAAGTAAATGCTTGAAAGTTGGGGTATCCAATATGCATCCCTCGTGAATACATATGAGTTTGGCGGGAACAATCCACATTCTCATAGAATATAACCAACACTCACATTTGCCTTGCATAACAATATTCCCAAATTGTTAACCGACAATGGACATATTTAGAACGATAAAATCATTCAAGGATTAAACATGCAAATATAGGATAACAATTATTATATGAATGAATAACAAATACCAAGTATCTTTATTAATCATAAAGTAAAAATTGTCTTACAATCCCAATTATCCAAATACTAAAAACAGATATGCATGAGACTAATTAGTAAGTTGAAGTCTAATGTTTCCAACATTCTCAACTTTTCTTTGCAAGAAAACTAAATAGTCGTCTGAGTAAACTTTCCGAATACTAGTTTCAAATTTCACATATAGTGAGGGATTTGAAATATATGATGAGTGTCTTATCTCATATGCTCATACTATTGCAAGTGTCATAGTATGGAGATGTCGCACTACCTTGCATAAGGTATTAGAAGTCAACGACATACTGACAATCATCTTTACAGTTTCTTAAAATGTAAAGTATTCTTTATTCCTTAATGTGTAATGCAACAATGCTCTTCGTTGAGCATATCTAGTTAGCAGATTTATCATAAATGATAAAATCCTACTTTAACTAGTTTTAATTATCCTCTAGCATCATTGTACGTATACAACACTATGCTTTATAATTCGTAAACATCTGTATTAACAATAATCTAAATACTCTCAATTAGATATTGTTGTTGTCAGCTCATCTTGCTCTAGTGCAAAAGTAACAACCAGTCTTATACACAATATAATATATACATGACAAATCCTTAGTTAAAAACATAAGGTTTCCATCCATGTAATAAATTATTCCAAGTGAAATATACCATTTAAGACTTGCTTCAATGATATATTGCATTTGTGTTGGACTTAATTTTCCGCATATGTTTATTCCAAATAAACATTTATTCCAAGGTTGTTTGTTCTATTCCCTAAATCCCAAGTGAAGTTTCATTCCAAGCTTAAGGATTAAAATCTAGCTTAAATGGAATGATATCTTCAATATGTTATACAACATATGAATTTTAAGGAAAAACTTAGTGCTCCCACTTAATGTTAGGTGTACTCAAGGAGTTATCTAAATTCAATCAAAATCATATTGTAATTAAATTCAAGATCTCAGCTCCTAGATGCATGATTTGATCCAAACTTGGATTGCTTAAACTTGTATATTACATAAAGATTATATAGACTCATAACCCTTTTGATTACACACCGTCCTCGCAAAAGGTAATCATTAAAGAAAGAGTTATAAAACTTAATTGCCATATTCTACATTCAAGGAAATATGTTTGACAATTAATTATCTTTATTTAATGCGTGTATATAAGAAAATCTAATCATAGTCAATTGCTTGAGTAGGATTAAAAACTTTTTATTATAAGCCATGCATTAACATGTATACAATTTTGTCCTTGTGAGCCTTTCTTCAAAAGAAACTCATCCCAACCTCATAGGTTAACTATTAGGCAAAATAACAATCAAGCTCATAACATTGATTTGCCTTTTAAGGACCGCATCTTATCATTCATAGTTCTAAGACATTTATCAGATTCAAGATGGATAATGTACCTTAGTAGTTAGCAGATTTTTAATGATCTTCTAACTTATATCCTCAGCATTGATATCAAAATATCAATCAAGTGATGAGGCATCCTTGCAGATTTATGAATGAGAGTAACATTATACTTCGGTCGACATTTACATGTTTAACCTTAGTATGACATTAATAAGTGGATTATAGGAGGTTATGTATTTGTTCTTGAATATCTTCAAGATTTGTAGATGCTCCCACTTACTTTTGTAAGTAGAGACAATTCTCTAAATACTAAGTATTTAAGCAACAATAAATTGTTCTTTATTTGGGAACCACAAAATACATTTTAAGTTCTCATCTCAAGATTGTTAATAAAATGCTTCATAAGATTTAAACAAATTCAGAACTTAAATCAAGACATAATGGAATTTCTTCCAACAACTCTAATTAAGGTTTGTAGCAAAACCCTAATTTTGTATCACCCTTTAACCGAAAACCTTAGCAATAGTTTTGTGTTTCGTCGAGCTAGGAGGAACACCAAAACTACAATCTTCGAGCTAGGAAGTGTAGTGAAATCGAAAACCCAAAGGTTTTAGGGTTCAATTGGTTTGAGTGGAAAAATCAAAAATCCCTAAGTGTTTAGGGGTTTCAGTCGTGGGTTGTCTTGAATACCTTCTAGGTTTGAACTACATTGAGTGTATCCATGACACACGCAATTTTCTAACCTTGATAGATTTTGGAGGTAGAGCAATTAAAGCTATCATGAATCAAACAATATGAATATAGTTTGTTTCAACACGATAGACATACCATAATTAATGTGGTATTCTATGAGTATTGGAATTGTGAGACTATATCAGAATTCCATAGATTATTTAATTCTCTTTGGACCAAATACTTGTCAATTGGGTCGAGCCAAATTGCATATTAAGTATTTTCGAACCAAGTGCATGCTATAATGTATATTTCTTGAATAATACAAGAACCTTATGCTCATGTGTTCACAAGAAGACAGAACTGTTCAAGAATTATATGTTCATGTGTTTACAAGAAAACAGAACATGTCAATAATACATTATAAGTCTTTGAATAATTCAAAGGCCTCATGTTTATGTGTTAACAATAAGACATAAAAATTTTACTATATACTTTATGTTATAAGTCATTGATTAATTCAAGGACTTTATAATTATGTCTTAACATGTAAACATAATTATACTAACAAAAGTAATCATGAACGCAAGCTCTTGAGTTCTGTAGAAATTTCAAGTTAATTTTATACTTCAGAATTATGATTATTATCATTTAACCATAATTATGTTGACTAAAACATTTAGTCGAAATGTTGAAGTATCTTTACACTATATCATGACATTTGAATGTAGTAGGGCAACAAACATCTTGTGTGTTTAAGTCCTAGTAGAATTATTAGCTTTCTTACCTTGCGGTCAAGAGAAACCAATAATATGTTGTTCCTTGCACACACTTTGAGATTTCTCCCACTTGTGTAAGGCACAACATCATATTATGAAAACAAGCAACATGTGATTGATTGTGTAAACAATATGATAATGTCATAGATATTACAAGTAGTTTTAGAACCATAACCTTTAATAAGGAATTGTGGATTATTATTCTATAGATAACGTTCAGAAAGCAACAACAAAAAGGCAACGTGTTATCTAATAAAATAAAATGCAATTATCCTGTAAGCAATGGTCGTTCATATTCGGAAAGTAATGAATTATTTCAAAGAAAGTTTGAAATGATATGGGTGACTAACAAGGAAATAAATCTCGTAGCTCCCACTGAAACTGACAACATTACATGAATGTTATTCCAGTAATAAAATGCAATGCTCCCACTAGATTTGTCAACATTGTAAGTGTTACATTGCCAGTAGAAAGCATAATGCAATTTAATACACTTTCCTATTCTCTTTGAATGCCTACAAGTAGCAATGTACTTAGGTATTGTACAGAGTATATGAAGTCCTACTTATGTAGATGAGGGACTAGCCATTCATGTTTTCATTTAACTTGAATAGTTAGCATGCAATTCCTCCTTTATCGTCTACATAGCCCCAAGGGTATTTAGCACTATAAGGAATAATAAGAGTCCAGGAAAAATACCTAGCGAATATGCTAGTAATTTCTTTACTCTTTGCGGTTTAGACTCATACATCGTGACAAGTGCAAGATGTCATTTATTTTGGTAGCTATAGACAAAATGTTTTCTAGTTACACAAAATATTTTATCTTTCAATTATTTCAATACCGGAAAAGGGTAATGAAAGATCATAAGTGAGTTTAACAATTGTAATCCTATCTTAGTTTGTCAACTAAGGAGAAATAAATAGGAATAAGTCTCACTCTTCTTACCAGGAAAAGAGATTTAGTGTGTCTTTTTAAGAAAAACAAACTTTTGTTTACGAATTATGTTGCAACAACACAATTTTAATCAGAACATAGAAAGTTCAATGTTAGTATTTTCGATAATTAAATTCTTAAAAGAATTAACTACCCAATTAATTACTAATTAAGACTAAGATCCATCTTGACCTCCCACTTATTACCGGAGGTCTGACCAGCGTGTAAACAAGTAGGTGATGCGTGCGTGCGTATGCTCTAATTTATACCCACGGTATGTCGTTGTGGTTTTAGCAGTATTCAAGTTTTAAATTTATATTTAGCCGACTTATCAATAACACACACATTTTAACGAGCAGTGTACCCGGTCAGTATGAATATAATGGTAAGTAGAGTGTCGATCACTAAGAGTGGAACGTATTATCTAGTTATTCTGATCAGTATTTTAATATCTTAAGTTAGCTATACAACCTAATCTAACGCAAGGGGGTTCAGCCTGAGAGACTGGCACGGTTTGGTTGCAATTAAATAATAAACTAAACTAATAGGCACGAATCAGCGAATAGCACACACGTACACAGATAAATACTCGAGACAATAAGAAGACCTGTCCTGATAGTTAAGTAGCTTGTCACTTGTTTTATTGCTAGTTTTATATGAAGTGTATAGTTCGATGCAACGCACCGAGATTAAGTCCTTTCTCGTTGGTTCTAATCTTATCGGCGAGTAAACCCTTAATGATTACTTATGACTATCCTATTTATCTTTCTTCCTACTTTTCTACAGACGATAGAATGCATAGGCGATCTAATAAATAGGCGAGGGCAGAGGCATGGCGACCCGATCAACGCTCAGCTAGACACAGAGGTTATCAATGCACTAATAAAAGTCACCAAAGACATCAACATATAAACTTTAATTAATGGGAAAGCAATATTAAGGGAGTGCAACCTTTCCGTTGTCACATTACACAAGCCACCAATCCTGATGAATTAAAGTTTACTAACACAATAAAACAAAACTACTTAATGAATTAAATACATGCAGGACCTTCTTACAGCTCTTGTATCTTCGTTCAAGGTGTGTCTTGTGCTGCTACTTCGACTGAATTCGGCCTTAGGTTTCTGTGGTCTTCGGTCTTCTAAAACTAGGGCTCTGTCCAACCTCTCGAATACGTCTGGTCTTGGGGTATTTATAGTTTCTGTCTGAGGGTAAGATGCGGCGCATCTAATAAGTAGATGCGGCGCATTGACTTAACTTCGCGTGGGGTCCAAGATTAATATATTCAGGAATATTCGTACACTGCCAGAAGATGCGGCGTAACTCCATTCTTAGATGCGGCGCATGTCCTTTGCCGTCTTGGATAATATCTTGTGAAATCTTGATAGTGATGCGCCGTATGTAAGAAGTATAATGCGGCGCATCTGGAGTAGAACAAGTTGGTTCTTCTTTGTTGACCAAAGTTTCATATGCAACGCATGACAGAATTGCATGCGTGCATTCTTCAAAGTCAGGCAATGGTCTTCAATCTCTTCATTTCAGCAGCCTTTTCCAATCTTGATCATTTTGCTCCATTTTTAGTCCATAATCGCTTAGTTTCACCAAATGCTTGTTTTTAACTGAGAATTACAAAAGTAAACGATTAAGTATCAATTCTCATACATAATATAATAAAACAAGTCAAATAAATAGGATAAATGATGATAATAAAATGTACTTATTTGAGTTCATCAGTAGGGCAAGAGGTAAGCGACGAGCGTTAATTGCATAAACAGCAACTCTTAGACTTATGAGACTGATCAAGACATTAGTAGAAAAGTAATAATGTCATGAGCATGTTTAGTCTCATCTTATGCCTCGGGTCCAAGGTCTGACCAAGCATACTCGAAATAAGTCGACCAAGCAAGAACGTGCAAATATCGCCAAAGGTCTGACCAATGAGCAAAATTCGCCATGGGTTGAAATGGCCCTAAGGTCTGACCAAAGAGGTCAAGTCAAATGCACGTGTTCTTGGTTGGGTGGCATAGACTTAAAATTTACATATAGGGTATACACATAAATGAGATAAAATCGTGTACAAAGAAGCATGCAAAACAACTTTGTAGCACTTTATTTTAAAAACTTTTAGTAATGACACTGTAGTGATCATCATGGTTCACGGTAGCTCCAATCGAACTCGCAAAGAGGCGGAGGACCAGGTCAGCGCGAAGCTATGACAGGAAATCCTTTAGGTGTGACTGTGCGCACCGCCTGAAACCCCCCTTATAGTTTGTTCTAGTGGGTGAGCCGTACTTCCCAAGTGTCCATAGCGTCCAGTTTTTAATTTCATGAAAACTTGTTTCAATAATTTAGGTCACTTAATTTTACAAAAACAATTTTCCACGAATCAAATAGCAGGTCACAATGAGCATGGTATTTAGGCGTGTAAATTAAGACCATATTAATGTCAACTTTTTATAGGTATTAGTCCTCTTTTATTTTAGTTTTAGGCGTGTAAACATGTAGGCTAAAAACAAAAATCACAAAAGAACATAATACTAAAAACATGACAATAATATTAACAAGTAAACATTTAGATCCGAGAACTCTAGCAAGTCTTCCCTAAAAAGAGAACCATAAGACCCTCACTAGGTTTTCATCAAGTGCCTAGATCGCCACATGCATCACAAAAAATGATTGCGTAGGTCTTATAGCCGGAATACACACATAAAATAATCATGGCAAACTTATTAACTTTTAATTTTTGCTATTTTATGTATCTAATTAACCGTTAATTAATTCGTTTGTGTCTTGTTATTTTTTATTAATTAATGACAAGTATTGCATTATAGTTGTCAAAACAAAAAATAAAACAAATAACTAGGTTAGATTTCATGCAGCCTTTTCGCGTGTTTATTAAATCGTGTAACCCATAATCGATAAACGAGATAGCTCGTGATGCCACTGTTGGGATTTTATAATGTGTTAACCAATTAACTACGAGTACGCAGCGGATAATGGATCTAGTTTACAATTATAGTTAACACGTATAATAAACAAACAAAGAATAAAAGGGAACAAGAAAACTAACCCTCGTCGACACCCGCAAAAGAAACTAATAGTGGTTAAAATACCACCTCTACGGTTGCTCACACAAACACGTCAAACAAATACGCCCGGAGTGCTAGCCGTGTACCACGTAAACCCAAACACCAAGTGTTAATGCTCAAAATGGATCAAAAACCAAAACAGCCCAAAACTTAGTTCTGTCCGATATCCACAGTGTCGTCCAAGAACTGAGTTTCTTTGTTGTCCGATATCCGACAACACTACGTCTGACCTTCTTCTACCTTTCTGTCCGAGAACGCTCTGAATCAACACAGAAAGTTTCTGCAGCCAACTGTGAAGGTTTGGACTTATAAAATACGAATTCTAATACTTCTGGAAAGTAATAGAATCAATCTAAACTAATTAAAACACCTTGGATCGGATCAAATGTAATTAAATAGATTGAGAAGTGAAAACCAAAAGAACAAAACCCTAGTGAAGCTTTGATTCAATCGGCTGAGATATGAAGGAGTTTATGTGTTTTTGTTTTGTGTATTTCGTAAGTTCATGAGCAGGAATGAGGGAGTATATATAGTCTCTCAACCCTAGCTTATGATAAGGGTTAAACAAAGCATGATAAGTATTAAACTCTACTTTGTTTGATTCTTATCACAACTCTACACTTCCTCCTTATCATCAATGAACCTAGACACTCAAAATCCCCTTCCAGATCCTTCATAAACCGGCCACATGGGTTAGGACAAGTAAGGAGTATGTCTAGTTCATCTTGTGTCCAAACCGGGTCGTTTTGAGCATTACGTGAAATAGTAACGTATTCTAAATGTTTAAAGTGTGTGCCCCCAATAGGCTCACACACCTCTAGTCGTATTTAGGCTATTCCAATTCACATATTCCAACAAGATCGAGATACCTAAGATGCACCAACTCTCCGACTGACTCAGGTACCTCATCTAGGCTTGATCAACTCAAGTTTAGGATACGCAAGCACTTGAAATATCCAAATGAAATGCTCTCCTTGACTTCACCCTTGAAGAACAATGTCTGCAGAGTTCTAGTTGTCATATCTTTTCTAAATTTGTAAGAGAAAGATTCCTCGTAATCTTTTTGGTACAGAGCGAGGTGCTTTACAGGAGGAATTTGTACATCATCGCTCGTCGCGGCCACCAAACATAAGGTTTCATGTCTTGAAAGTGATAAAACCATATCATGGACCAGATCATGCATCTGACATGATTTAATGTCACCAAATTGATCCTTTCTAACTTTTTGAAACAAAGAATTGTTTACAAGAATTTGGAAAATATCATTTCCCACCTCCTCCATCTCTTTGTTTCTCGTTGTATCTGTCTGAACCAACCCTAAAGCCATCCAAAGCTGGACAACTTCTTCCCTTGTGATGTCATTATCTTTCTCATAGATCGAACAATATAAAAAACATTGCTTGACCATAGAATTTGGTAGATTGTCAAAACTTAGTTTCAAGATGCTTAGAACTCTGCCGCTTTCCACTAGTACAAAAATGGGATTTAGTCACACATGCTGTTTTTCGAACAGCCACACAGTCGCTTTTTTATGTGACTAAATGTACCAGAATAAAATAAACAGCCACACTTGATCCGACTTGTGTGACCATTTCGGAATTACATCCGAGGGTACAGCCACACATTTGAATATTTTCGTGACTATACGTATCTGGTAAAAAAATTTTTGATTTTTTAGTCACTTATAATTTGGGACGTGTGACGGATACAAATAAGGTTGAAACATTAGTCACACTATATATATACATATGTGACAAATATATGTCACACAATTGAAAAGTGTGACCAAAATCCATATATGGTCACACGAAGTAATTGTGTATGTAGCTAAATCATATGCTCAAGTTTGTCACACATTATTTAAGCGTGACTCCTAGTTTTTGTTGAAAATTTAGCCACATATGAATTTGAAATGTGTGACAACTGAAAAGTAAGTTTGAAGCATAGTCACGATATGCATTTAAAAGTGACAAATATATGTCACACACTTGAGATGTGTGACCAAATGTCATATATGGTCACACTAAACCATAGGCATACATGATTAAGTGTGACCAAAATTCGATACAAATAGTCACGTAAGTTAATATGTGTGTCTAAAGTTAAGTGTGTGTTTGCCTGCCAATTCCTAATGTGTATGGTCACACTTAATTGTAGCATAATCATGTGACTATAGGCTATACAATAGTAACACCATACCACAAATGTGCATCTAAATTATGTTTATGGCCACATTATAAGGGTATTATATGTGACCAATACATTGAAAATAGTCACACTGTGAAATATTCATGTGACTAATATGTATAGCAAAATGTGAACTCAGTTATCATTAACCTTGATATTGGTCACATTGAGTGTTTGTGTGACTAAATTCAAGATGTTACATATGGTCACATGAAGTATTTATTTAAGTGTCTAAATCATAGAGTCATATTTTGAGTTCAGACTGTTAGTCATGACTCTTCATTTAATTTGCCCCATTACAATGCTGGGATTTTATAGTCTATCTAGTTTAATGCAGTAGTATGTAAGTATGTTACTTGCCCCTAGCTGGAACCAGATTACTTGACTTTCTAAAGTCAATTTTCAACTTTATAATGAAGTAACATGTTACTAAAGTGCCTGCAAGTGCATATACATGATAAATGGAAACTGCAAATACAATAAAGCTTGACTGCAAGTGGACATATAACAGTGAAAACCGCAAACTTTCATTGCCATTGAAAAGCTTGACTTTTTTGAGTCAAAATCCATTACAACAGGCTAAATTACAGGAACAACTATTTAATACTAAAACAGCTATTCATCTAACATTACTAAATTTACAATACCAGCAGTAACCTTGCACTTAGCCTTGAGCAGCAATCTTAACTTCAACCAGCAGGGTTAACTATTACACTAGCAGTCTTAATGCAGCATGACATGCTTCACTTGGATTTTCGTATAACAATACCTTCAATGTCGGTTCGATAGTAGTCACTTCGTGATTCGTTGCCCAAGTCTTCTTTATATACACGTGGCAATATTTTTTCATTTTGCTCGTGAATGACTGTACTAAACTCCTCATCGACTTCGTCATATGTATCTTTGTAATTCTTGGTAGGTGTTTTAAAGACAATGGACAAATTTTTCTGTACCTAGTCTTTCACATAAAACACTTGTGTTGCTTGTGACGCTAATATGAACGGATCATCCTTGTGGCCGAAAGTATTCAGGTCTACCAACGTATAACCAAGAGGATCATGTTTGACCCCATGAGTTTTGCGATTAGCCCAATCACATTTGAAAAGAGGAATTTGCCTGAAACGGTAATCTAGTACCCATATCTCTTGTAAAACCCCATAATAAGATTTTTTTTTATGGTTGCAACTTCTTTTTTGGATATGTGCACATCTACTGACTCAACACTAACCCCACTGTTCTGGTAAACTATGCCATCATTACTTTTCGTACGAAATGTATACCCATTGATGTTATACGCCTCGTATTTCACTACGCTGACGCGTGGTCCAAATGATATCCACCTCACAGTTTCTGATACACTGTCATTGGATATCGCTAACTCTCTCTCAACCTGAATTTCATTACAAGTATATATATTACCTTTAAATTGCAGGAACAACAAACAAACAATTAAAGAATAGGAGTGTTTGGGATAATGAAATGGTGTGCTGGTCGACCTCTATCTAATGTCATATACAGGAGGGACAATTATGATGATAGCAACAAACAAACAATTATAAACAACATACAAGTAATTACCTCTTCGAGTAACCACTTAGCAAAAGATTTACTGTGCTCATTCTCCAGCAATGCAAGTTTTTTACCCGGGTTTTTTCCTTTCAAAACTTCCTTGTGTCGCCTGAAACAAATAAATGTCTTTGATTATTATATTTGATAGAACATTTTAAGCAACGAAATCGACATGTGTTAGTAATATATACTTACTCGATATACGGTTGAATTTCATCTGTATTTTGTATTACATACAAATGTGCTTTCTGAAAGGATTCTACGGAAACTTCACTTGGTTTGCCGGCCGACAATGGCTTTCCGTCCTCAACTTCATTGGTTACATGTTTATCAGCTGGGATACCAATAGTTTTCATGGTTTTATGATATTCGCTAAAAAACTCTATTGTTTCTTCCGCGATAGTCTCCTCGGCAATGCATCCCTCTGGTCTATTTCTGTTTCGCACATGTCCTTTAATAACCTTCATACATCTTTCGAAGGGATACATCCACCGAAAGCATATGGGACCACATAATTTTACCTCCCTAGTTAGGTGCACAGTCAAGTGTATCATAATATCAAAAAATGACGGAGGAAAGAACTTCTCGAGTAGGCACAGTGTAACAACAAGTTCTTCTTGCATCTTATCTAGTTCTTGCAAGCTGATTTCTTTCCTACATATAGATTTAAAGAAAAAGCAAAACCTGATAATAGCATATCGTGTGGGCGGGTGCATGACTGAACGTATAGCAATGGGTAAAAACTCTTGCATTAGCATGTGATAGTCATGCGATTTAAGGCCAATGAGCTTCCTATCATTTAGGCTGACCAAACTAGAGAAATTTGAACAATAGCCTTGTGGTACCCTGATGTTGCTTAACGTTTCACAAAAGATGTCTTTTTCAGCATTCGTTAATGTGTAACCTGCTGGAGGTAGTGTTGTTTTGTCTGCTTCTTGCCTAGCAAACAACTCTTCTTTTATCCCCAACTCTTCCAGATCCAGTCGAGCATTCATTCCATCTTTTGTCTTTCCAGGAACATTCAGCAAAGTTCCGAGTAGACTCTCACCAACATTCTTTTCTACATGCATGAAGTCAATACAATGCGGAACAGAATGATGCCTCCAATACCTTAGCTTTCGATACCAAATGTTGAATTTCTTCCAATATGCTTCATTTGCTTGGCTTGAACTACCCTCTTCTTCTGTTGTTTTCCTTTTCTGCTTTTTAATCTTCCCACCTCTGCCTCTGGTATCTTGATCTTGGTTTTTCGAGGTTTTTCCTTTTCCCCACTTATTTTCAATATGTTGTACCTCGTTGTATATTTGTTCCCCGGTCAATGGATTTGGAGCATGACGTGGTTCTTCTTGTCCATTAAACGCCTTCCTTTGCGTTCTGAACGGATGGTTGTATGGTAGATATCGTCTGTGTCCAGCATAACTTTGCTTGGATGAGGCGGAAAGTCTAACACAGTGTGTATCTTTCCCACATACTACACAACCTTTGAATCCACTGTATGGGCAGCCACATAATGTACCAAGTGCAGGGTAATCATTTATCGTCCATAACACAACGGCCGCAGATTAAAGTTTTCTTTTTTAGAAGCATCGTATGTATCAACCCCTTCCTCGAATAAGGTTTGCAGATCATCAACCAACGGTTCTAAAAATACATCGATATCATTTCCCGGGTATCCCGATATCAATACCGAAAGCATGATAAACTTTCTTTTCATACACAACCATGGAGGAAGGTTGTATATGACAGATAAAACTGGCCATACACTGTGATGCCTATTTCCTGAGTTGACGTCAACCCCATCAGCCGATATTCCTAGCCGTAGATTTCTCGGATCTTCAGCAATTTCGGGGAATTTTTCATCTATGGTACGCCATGCCTGTGAATCTGCGGGGTGACGTAAAACACCATCTGTTATCCTCCTTGTTGCGTGCCATGTTAGATCTTCTGAAATACTTTCTAACTTAAAGAGGCGTTGCAGTCTTGGTATAATTGGAAAGTACCACATTACCTTTGCCGGAATGTTTTCGTACACTTTATGTGTCTTACTATCCACCTTCCATCTTGATGTCCCACAAGTTGGACAAACAGTCAACTCCTTGTTAACCTTCCAGTAAAGAATGCAGTTGTTGCTACATACATGTATCTTTTTGTATCCTGATCCCATCATTCTCACTAGTTTTTTTGCCTCATAAGTTTTTTCAACCATTTCGTTACCAGCAGGTAGCATCTTTTTCAACAATCCTAGTAATTCAGTAAAGAACTTATCAGAAGCTCCATACTTACCCTTCAAGTTGAGTAGTTTAACTATTGCGGACAACTTTGTGAAGTCAGGACATCCTTCGTAAAGTGGCTTCTCCGCGTCTAATAATAGTTGTTGAAACTTGGCAAGGTTATCCTCATCAAAACATTCTTTTGCACCATTAACCATGTTCACTGTTGCTGGGCCATCTGTTGGAATTTCTGGAACAAAATCCATGTCGAAATCCGTGTCGTCAACAAACTCCTCTGTTGTAGCATTAACAGGTATTTGGGCAGTTGTTGCTTGCTCATCATTTTCTCCATGTTTATCCCATTTTGTGTAGCTTTGATTAATCCCGTGGCAGAATAAATGGAACTGCACATCCTCCACTTTATGCTCTATGCGGTTTAAACATGAGATACACGGACATGGCATCTTAAGCTGTTGTTTATTACCTCGTGGGTCGATGTTCATCATCTTCTGCAAGTTGTGTTCTGCATACTTAATAAACGCGTGTACTCCAGCAATATATTGTTTCTTGGTCCTACTAGTTTTCATCCAAGACTTGTCCATGCTATTGTTGAGGTCAAATGGTAACGTATGTATCCTACAAGTCACAAATTAAACCAATATAAGCATCAAATCATTTGTGCATAAGTAAACCAAGTATTTACCACTACTAGTACAAAAGGTACTGCTGCTAGTGAAATTTAGTACGGCTAGTATAAATTTAGTACTGCTAGTACCCGTCACAAATTAAACCAATATAAAATTGTAAATGTTTGATACGTTTGGGCCTAACTCTAATGTGGGATAAAATGTTTATTTTGAAAATATTACAACCATACATTAGTAAAATCTAGTATTAATGGTTTTTGTTGCAAAGTGAAAATTAAAATAATACTACTCTGTTAGTATAGTATTAATGGTTTTTGTTGCAACTTGCAACTTGCAACTTGCAAGTAATTATGGGGAAGGCTATTTCATCATTACACACTATTCACATTGCTAGGCTCGATACATCTTTTTCCTCTAGGTGTTTCTTGATTGTTGTTGTATATAAAGCAACATACCTCTCATAATTTTCATCTCTTCTTAACAAACCAAAATAAAATTTAAAAATTACAAAAAATCTCAAAAATTTTTTGTTATCAAAATCATATATGGAAACTAAACTAGTGATTTGTTCTGAATTGGCAACAGTTGCAAACTCAAAGCTTGTGAAAGACATGATGCTAGTTTACTATGAGCGACAGGTTGAAGCTACTTCCAAGGAAGTTCATGATTTGAGGCACAAGGTTTCTGAGAAAAGAATGCTGATAAACAATAGGGATAAGATGATCAAGGAGTTAGAGCTTTTATATGGTTTTGATTCTGCTCTTGAAAGCATTGCTGATTTAAGGAGGATGCAAGAGGAGGACATGATGGCATCTGATAGGTTGCTTGTTGATATTGCCCAAAAGCATAAGCGTCTAGGTGATTTGGGCAACTTTATCACGAAGCTTGGATCAATGAACTACTGATGTGGTTGATATGTTAGTTGACTATGTTTATGTCTTTTGTGTTTTGTGGTGTCATGGTTGATGTTGTTGGTAGTCTTTCTGATGTTGTTGTGTTTTGTGCTGTCATCGAATGGTAACGATAGATGTATGGTATGATGTTAAATATTAATGCAACTATGTTAATGTCAATATTATTTTCTAACAGCCTTTTGATTTGTAAAGTTACAATGTCAAGTGTTTAGCACTGCCTAGTTCCAAAAATGCATATACTTAAGAAAGTCAAACTTTGTTTATTACACCTAAATGCAGGAAGTTACCTACACATACCAACCAAGCCTTTAATGGCATTTACTTATACATTGAACTATGTGATCCTCTTTACTTTAAATGGCCATTACATAAACACAACATTACACACAACATTACACCATCAAAAACCTGTCAAACACTAAACCTCATCCACAATGACTTCCAAGCCAAATGTTATTGAAATATCCTCTGATTCATCAGGACTAATGTCTCCTAAACCTGATTGGAATTTCCCCTACCCTCCTACAGGTAGCTTTCATAAGAGAATACCACCTAAGGGAAAGGTTGTTGACTCGAGCTCTGACGATTTTAGCTCCTTTAACAGTAGCTTTTTTAATGATAGCTTGGTTTCTAGCTATCATTCAACATCTGAAGATGAAGCTGTCTCAAAAAAAGCCACAATGTCCAAAAACCCTCCAGTTCACACTCTGTCAATCCCAGGAAAAAGGGAACAAGTTCTATGCCTACCAAATCAGGCAACTAGGGAAGAAATCCAAGCAAAGAAGAGAAAGGGAAAAGGCCCAATTGAACTCACTAAGGGTAAAGGGAAAAGGACAATTAGCTGAGCTTTACTAGTCTTGATGTTATGATGCTACTGTAATAAGTACTATGTTTTCTCCTTGTATGTAATCAACTATGCAATCAACAATGCATCTATGTATGCAGAATTTTGTTATGTAATAACAGTTGGTTTTTCAAGTTGAAGATGCTATTTTTCATTCATGTTAAACCCAAAATACAACTTTAAAAAACTATATATCCTACAAGTCACAAATTAAACCAATATAAGCATCAAATCATTTGTGTATAATTACAATGGATAGTGGTCAGAATTTGCTATCTTTATAATTGTAAAAAACAATTTCGAGAATAATATAATTTCACCATTATTGCATAAAAAAAATGATTTCCTAATTAAAAAAATTACCTAATTTAGATCTAAATGAACCTCCCTCCGTTGTTGATGGCCGGACCGGCGAGTGGTGGCTGTGATTGGTTACTGGTGAACGGTGGATGGTGAGTGGTGGCTGTGATTGGTGAGAAATGTGCGAAATTTGAAATTTGCTGAAAAAAATATGGGGGTCTTTAATTTTGAAATTTGCTGAAAAAAATATATATGGGTGGGATTTTAAAAAATATATATATGGGTGGGTTTTTTAAAAAAATATGGGGGGCTTTAATTTTGAAATTTGCTGAAAAAAAATGGGGGCTTTTTAAAAATTTTGGGGAGGGAAATACCAAAAAGGAAGCAACAGGTATCGAACCTGTGACCTCCCCTTCACAACACCAACAACTCAACCATCTCCGCCCTTGGGTCTTTTTCGATTATACCTTCTTTTGTATTCCTCTTATAGACTATCTACTTTATTAAAGAAAATTGTTACAAAATCCAAATATCTTCTATACAAAGTTAAACCTGTTAGTACAACGTTAAACCTAGCAACACTAATAGAGACACAAGCAGTAATAACATTATTTCCTTTTTGCTTGTCTGAAGATCTTTCTCAGTAACTCTCTTGCCATTACTGAGTCTTCATCAGTAACTGTCAGCTTAGCATCTAACATAACAAATAAGCTAGCTGCCCTTAATGGATAATCTTTTTCTATCAGCATGTAGACATCCACTCCATTCTTTGTAGATACATGGTGAACACCACATGTATCATACAGTCTCCATTTTGTACTCAACTCATGAGCTCGAAAATTCCATAAGTTATCTTTTGGATCAGGTTCATACAACCTCTTCAATTCCACCCATAGCTCCTTCTCTTTGTCTTGTATACGATATGTAGATCTGAACATTTCTTTAACCAGACTCCATAGATTGTCCAAGTCTTCTCTATAAAAAATCTTCAGCATATCTTCAAAATACTTATAAATTTCTGAGTGTCCTCCTAGCCTGATTATCTTCCAAGCTTTCCCAAATGTATCTTTGTGTATCTCCAAATCAATAATTGGACGTTTAGCTTGAATAGGATGATGAACATCCAATGCTTCTGGGATTATAACAATCATATGCTGCTTGAGTCTTTCGTCAGTTAATTCCTCTGCTGTTTCTTCTTCATCTGCTGTAGGTACTTCTTCACCAATCTTCTGTTTCTTTGAAGATTCAGACTCCAATATTATACCATGTCTTCTTGTAGTTCTACATGGTTTTTCTGTTCCCATGGGAGTAAATGTGTTCACTCTTGTGTAAACCCTTTCAAACTCACTCTTGATCTCCTCAAAACTTCTACCTTGGAACTGCTTCCTTTTGTATCCAGCCATGTTCATCATGTAAACACACATGGTGTGTCTTTGCTGAGCTTTACTAGGTGGTTTACTCCTCTTTTCTTTGGCTTTTTGTTCTGCAGCAGACTTTCTTCTGGAATTTATTAGTTCAACAAGTTGTCTTGACTTCTCATCAATGGACAACACTTCATCTCCTCTGAGTTTACCTAACTTTTCCTTTAAAACTTCATCAGCATCAATCATATACTGAACTTCTTGAGCGTGATCAAACATTGCTTCAGTTGCTTGATTTGCAAGTCTTGTTTGATCAAGGAAATATGCAATATCAACAATTTCTGATGTTTCATCTTCCTGTGCTTTATTAGGTACCTCTGCATCAAAACTAATCTGAGCAAGAACACTCTTCTTGTCCTTTTCTTGGTGGCTCTTCTTCAATCATAATGCCCTTTGCTTTATCTGCCCTTTGCCTTCTATCATACACATCCATATCTTGTTGATGAGAAGTACCAATATTTTCAGCATCCAAATCTTCTTCACCCATATCTTGCCTCCCCTGAAACTCAACATTCTGTTCAACCAAAGAAATATTGGGGTCTTGATCAATATCAGCTGTCTTCCTCCCCCGTTTGGAAGAAACATCCATGTCATCATCATCTGAGCTTGTAGACTCCACAATATTTGCCTTTCTCTTTGCTTCAAGTGACTTGACTTTAGACTGCAATTTCTTCACTTTTTCAATGACCTTCTTGTAAGCAGTACTATACAACTGCTTTGTCTCCTTGAGTGCTTGCTTTGTCTCCTTGAGTTCTTGCTCTGTCTCCTTGAATTCTTGCTTTGTCTCCTTGAGTTCTTTCTCCAACCCAGTCACCCGTTGAGTCAATTTGGTACAAATATCCATCAATTCCATTAGTGACACTCTGCCCTCATCACTTCCAGGTGTGTTACCTCCCGATCGAGGTGAATCGTGGGGCATTTCCCCCATATTTGGTTGTGAGGCTGATTGAGAACCAGATGAACCTGTGGGTGTGTGATTGGACTCAACTGGGCTTGTTGATCCTTCACCCTGAATGTTTTGATTTTGAACCAACATTGTTTCAAAAAGTGGAACTACTATCCCATTAAACCCCCTAGAAGCCATGCTCATGTTACTGAACAGTTTTTGAGTAAGGCGAGGAGTTGGATAAACAATTTTATGAGATAGAAGCAAACTTTTCCGTATATTCAAAACCGTTTGTATAAACCTTGGATACATTAAAAACTTGTATTTGCTATCCACATTTTTCACCATACCATCAAAAATTAATTTTGAAAAGTTAAAAGTCCTTTTTGTTGCTAAACAAATGAGAGCAGTTGCAATATTGCTGCTGAATTGCTCCCATGCGGTTTTCTTTGGACTTAAACAATGAAGGATGGTATGTATGAAGAATCTCCATTGGGGGTCAAAACATCCTTTTTGAAAAGTCAGAATTTGAGAAGATGTGTCATACCCCATTCTGGAAAGGTTATGAAAAATTTCAGTATTAGGCAAAGAACTAATACCATTTTCATCTGCTAAATGGAGATGCCTCCTAACAGATGCCTCAGTAATAGTTATTTTTCTGCCATCAACTGTTGCAATTAACTCTTTGTCTCCATTCTCAAATGTATTGGTAGTAACAGACCGCCAAAACTGTTTGATTTGAGAGACATAGATAGTAGGATCGACTGTAAGAGCGTACCTGATGTGGGTATTGTTTAGAAAATCTATTATCTGGTGGAAGCGTTGACTCCCTTCTGGTTTCTCCAAGAATGCAACCTGGTTATGCGTATCACAAAACTCTAAATTTGCCATGAAAATTGAGTAAATGCTTGATTAGAGTGCTGGGTTATGATTGGACCTACTTCAATTAATTGTTTCTCAAGTTTGAAGAAATGGTATAAATTGTATAAAGAAAGAGAGTTATCCAATTTATGAAACCCTACTCTGTTATAGAGTTTTTTTTTAAGAGGTAAGTAAAGTAAAGTAATGTAATGTAAAGAAATAGGGAAGAGCGGAAGTAAAGTTTATAGATTTTTGCATGTTTGTAAAGTAAATGAAAGTAGGTGGCCTCATTTTAAACTTTTTATATTTGTGGAATTACTATTATAACCTTGCTCCATAATAAATACACACTAAAGACAAAGGTTGTTTTCGACATTAACTCATTTGATTTTTGTCTTTATTCACTTTACTTCACTATGAAAGTTGGGACAAAGAAAACCAAGAACACACATAAAATTTCACTCCATTTCATTCCCTTCATCTAAAAAAACTTGAGAACATAGTGTAAATAAAGCGAAGTAATTGACAATAGTTACCCCAACGGTTAGAAATAAACCACGGTTAAAACCCAGAAACGGCTACCCAGTACCCAGCAGTACAACGTTTTACTCTAGCAGAACAAACGTTTGCCTAGCAGTAATAACTTTGTGCATCCACTCCATTCTCAGACAATTAATTAAACATCAAATATTTCATTGATATTTTTTAAGGCTACAAGTATATACATCTAATTATCCAACCTAAATACTAAACATACTAAAAAAAAAAAAAAAAAAAAAAAAAATCATCCTAAACTGCTTCCCTCCATTTCACCCCAACTTGTTAGAACCAGAGCTCTCTTCCCTGCTTCCCATCAATTTCTGGCTTTCCTTGAGTCGTTTAAACACAATTTCAAGATCGCTAACCCTCTTTTCTAGATTATAAGGGTCCTGAAACCCATCTTGTTGCTCCCCCTGGTTTTGCAGCACAAACCCATTTTGCTGCTCCACCACAATTTGCTGCTGATCCTCTTCTTTTTGCTGCACCACCTCCTCCTCTTCACCTTCCTCCTCCTCTTCCTCTTCATCTTCTTCCTCCTCCTCCCCGTAGTCACACAATCCCCAAACCTCATCCCAGTAAAAGTCTTGCGCATGCAGCCAGTTCAAAATTTGACCCCTCATCCACGTATCTACCTTCCTATACGACCCATATTCTGCAATGGGTTCATCCCCGAAAGCAATTAACACTGCGTCAAACAGCAAATTGTTGTTTAACACCCACTCGTACTCTTCAGCATCATTTTGAAAGGTAACATTATTTGCTGCCATTGTTGAAGTTTTCTTTGAATTGAAAGGGATATATGTGTTTGTGTGTGTTCTTTGGTATATATATAGTCGATATATAGGTATAAATAGGCTGGAGAGGTAGATGCCAAGACTTTAGGCGGGAAAATGGATCGACGGCGCGCGCCAAAAGTAAAGTGTCAATTGAAGTTTTACGATTTCCTTTTACCAAGTATTGACTTTCCATGTACAATGAGTTGATGCAACAACAAGTTGTATATCATGCTTTGTGAATAATAAACTTCCAAACTCAATATTTCCAACTATTGATCAAGTGGTGGTTTGGTTTAATTAAGAGTGGCAAGATGTGTAGAAAAAAAAAGAATAGTAGTTAAAAAAAAAAAAAAAAAATCTAATGTTGTTGACGTGGCGGTGAAAACCAACTATAGCCGACGGTTCGGGTTCGTGGCGGGTTTTAGTGTACCCGTACCCGAACCCGTTTATAATATACCCGTACCGCCCCATATCCCACCGGATACCCGTTATCCATCGGTTTTTCGGGTTTCCCCGCGGGTATATCGAGGTTATCCGTAATATAATTAAAAGTTAAAGAAAATGAATATCGTATCAAACGATTTAACGCAACATATCGCAACGCAACGTACTCGGCACGATATTCACCAAAAAAATCAAATGCGCAAGAGGTTTCAAAAGTTAATCATTCTCATTTCAAAAGATAATCTCGTTTTAGCCTTTTAAAAGGGTTTGGTATCCTCATTCGTGTGACGGTAGAGAACACGGACTCACGAGTACTCACTCCAAAAAAACGAATAACCGAAATTAATAGTCGAGAAGAGTATTGACAATAACTCGAGAAGAGACGAGATGACGAAAACAAGTCGAAGAGATAACTAACAACAAACATATCAAATAAGATGAGTCGATTGGTAATCGTCTGTATTTTCCCATAATCCCGTTTATTAGTACAAGGTATACTCGTTTTATGATTTAAAACAAGTTTGGACTTACGACAAAATTAATCTTTGGAAATAACAAAATTTCGCCAAGACCCTTTCATTTATCGAACGTTTCCAATTCAAAAGACTTTATTGAAAATCAATTTCCCGAGTAATTTATAATATAACGAGTATTTATATAAACCTAAACCCTAAACCCTAAACCCTAAACTCTAAACCCTAAACGCTAAACCAATCCGTAACTCAAACAATAACCAAACGAATAGTCCAATAAATCCAAATATGTTAGTGTACGGGTAGCATGTCTCGAATAGTCCAATATCCCTCGTGTGTTCCGTTTTTATCCCAAATGTCACACGAAAGGTTTTCAAAATCGAGATCCTACTTAAGATCCTATGGTAAAGATCCCGATCTTTACCATAGGATCTTAAGTAGGATCTCGATTTTGAAAACCTTTCGTGTGACATTTGGGATAAAAACGGAACACACGAGGGATATTGGACTATTCGAGACATGCTACCCGTACACTAACATATTTGGATTTATTGGACTATTCGTTTGGTTATTGTTTGAGTTACGGATTGGTTTAGCGTTTAGGGTTTAGAGTTTAGGGTTTAGGGTTTAGGGTTTAGGGTTTATATAAATACTCGTTATATTATAAATTACTCGGGAAATTGATTTTCAATAAAGTCTTTTGAATTGGAAACGTTCGATAAATGAAAGGGTCTTGGCGAAATTTTGTTATTTCCAAAGATTAATTTTGTCGTAAGTCCAAACTTGTTTTAAATCATAAAACGAGTATACCTTGTACTAATAAACAGGGATTATGGGAAAATACAGACGATTACCAATCGACTCATCTTATTTGATATGTTTGTTGTTAGTTATCTCTTCGACTTGTTTTCGTCATCTCGTCTCTTCTCGAGTTATTGTCAATACTCTTCTCGACTATTAATTCGGTTATTCGTTTTTTTGGAGTGAGTACTCGTGAGTCCGTGTTCTCTACCGTCACACGAATGAGGATACCAAACCCTTTTAAAAGGCTAAAACGAGATTATTTTTTGAAATGAGAATGATTAACTTTTGAAACCTCTTGCGCATTTGATTTTTTTGGTGAATATCGTGCCGAGTACGTTGCGTTGCGATATGTTGCGTTAAATCGTTTGATACGATATTCATTTTCTTTAACTTTTAATTATATTACGGATAACCTCGATACCCGCGGGGAAACCCGAAAAACCGATGGATAACGGGTATCCGGTGGGATATGGGCGGGTACGGGTATATTATAAACGGGTTCGGGTACGGGTACACTAAAACCCGCCACGAACCCGAACCGTCGCCTATAGTTGGTTTTCACCGCCACGTCAACACCATTAGATTTTTTTTTTTTTTTTATTTTTATTTATTTATTTATTTATTATTATTTTTTTTTTAACTATTATTTTTTTTTCTACACATCTTGCCACTCACCAAACCACCACTTGATCAATAGTAAAGGGGCAATTAATCCCTTTACCGATCAATTGTAAACAGACAAAAAAGTGAGTAAACCCTAATCAAAACACACATTCTTCTTACTCCCACGGCGGATTCCCACGGGTAACAGTAGGATCCTGGGGCAATTAAACCAAACCACCACTACTTGATCAATAGTAAAGGGCCAATTAATCCCTTTACCGATCAATTGTAAACCGACACAAAAATCAATAAACCCTAATCAAAACACACATTCTTGATTCTTCTTATTCCCACGGGTAACAGTAGGATCCTGGGCCACCTTTCATTTCATCTTTGTCTTTTAATTTAGCTAATGGTAATAGTTTGAAAAACAGACGTGGCAAACAAAAACACGCAAACAATGAATCCAAATGACAACAAAGGTATGTTTTTTAATGTTTTCACATATCAGTTGATGATTCATTGTACAATAATTAGTAACAGGCTTTTGATCTATAAATGGTGATGTTTGGGGTTGTTGTTACCGATTCTAATGTAAAGCTGTGTGAATTTATTGTTGAATGTAAAGCTGTGTGAAGTTTTAATTTATTCAAGTTTATGCTTTAACAGGTTCAAAGACAAAAATCCCTTCCAACAAGGTATATACTAAAGTTGTTATGTGTTTGTGGCTAAAGTTGTATACCTTAATTATACCATTAATTAAATTTTTTGAAACAAATGGTATGTTGAACTATTAGGAGGTATGGGAAAACACAGATTGGAAGAGAAAGAGCCCTTTCTATTTCTCTAGCGATGAAGAATCTGGTGATGCTGACATAAAAGGTGTGAATTTATTGTTGAATGTAAAGCTGCTGTGTGAATTTTTAATTTATTCAAGTTTATGCTTTAACAGGTTCAAAGGCAAAAATCCAAACAACAACAAACCCAATCCCGCCGGGGCAGGGTATGGGGGAGGTAGGCTGTAGACAGACCCTACCCCTACCCCAAGGTAAACCCGGGAGTAGAGAGGCTGCTTCCAAAGAGACCTCCGGCACTAGGTCCAAATTCAAAATCATTTCCAACAAGGTATACTAAAGTTGTTATGTGTTTGTGGCTAAAGTTGTATACCTTAATTATACCATTAATTAAATTTTTTGAAACACATATGGTATGTTGAACTATTAGGAGGTATGGGAAAACACAGATTGGAAGAGACAGAGCCCTTTCTATTTCTCTAGCGATGAAGAATCTGCTGATGCTGACACAAAAGGGGTAATAATGGTCCATTTAATAAGTGTTGTTTCGCTACCTTTATCACATTCTCAAGACTTAATCCATTATATATACTCGTTCAACTTGTAGGTAAATGACAAAGATGAATCCTCTTAAGCTACTCCCAAACTTGGGACTACCGTATAATTAAGAAGATGTACCAACCGATGGCCGTGAAGAAGACTTCTCGTACATTAAATGTGTTGAGAATTATGTAAAGGTGGTGATCATCTCGACTATTTTATGAACTAGAGGATAATTAGTTTAATATGGTACGTAGTAGCAGTTATGAGTAAGAAGATGTACGTTGTATCAACCGATGGCCGTGAAGAAGACTTCTCGTACATTAAATGTTGGGCCGTGAAGAAGACTTCTCGTACATTAAATGTTGTGTTGAGAATTATGTAAAGGTGGTGATCATCTCGACTATTATGAACTAGAGGATAATTAGTTTAATATGGTACGTAGTAGCAGTTACGAGTAAGAAGATGTTGTATCAACCGATGGCCGTGAAGAAGACTTCTCGTACATTAAATGTGTTGAGAATTATGTAAAGGTGGTGATCATCTCGACTATTATGAACTAGAGGATAATTACTTTAATATGGTACGTAGTAGCAGTTCTGATATTTAATTTGGATAAATGTAATTATTAATGGTGCAGTAACTGGTAACTAGTGTAGTTTAACTCTGTATCTATTTTATAACTGTAATGATAGTATTTTGGTTTGTTAAATGGTAGCAATTTGTGTTCTTGATGTGATGATTGCACAGTTAGATTTTATGGTAGCAGTTTCTGTTGTTGATTTGATGATTGCACATATTTATTTAATGGTAGCAGTTTGTGTTCTTCATTTTTCATGTTGGTTTATGATTTAATGGTAGCAGTTTGTGTTAAATGGTGTCAAGTTGTGTTCATGATTTTGGTGTAATTGTGTAAATTTGAGTTCTTGATTTGATATGCAGTTTGTGTTCATGATCTTTGTTCTAGATCTTGGTTCATGATTTGCGATTAAGATAATGAAACTATAACATTTGGAGCCAAAATTTTGATAATGGTAGCAGTTTGTGTTCTTCATTTTTCATGTTGGTTTATGATTTAATGGTAGCAGTTTGTGTTAAATGGTGTCAAGTTGTGTTCATGATTTTGGTGTAATTGTGTAAATTTGAGTTCTTGATTTGATATGCAGTTTGTGTTCATGATCTTTGTTCTAGATCTTGGTTCATGATTTGCGATTAAGATAATGATATATAACATTTGGAGCCAAAATTTTGATTTTTTCAAGTTTATGCTTTACTAAACAGGTTCAAATTTAAGGCAAATTTTAAAATAATTCAATTGTTATTTTGAAATTAGAATTTGGAGCCAAAATTTTGATCCAAAATTTTGAAATCGCCTAATTAATTAGAAGCGGGTACCAAGAATAAGGTACGATTCATCTTCTTCCTATACCCTCTTTTCTCTCCTAAAAAAAAAAAAAATACTGCCAAGAAAACACAATAATCAATTCTTATATCACCATTACTCTCAAAGCCAGAATCATTTTCTTGTACCCATTGTTACTCAAGAGTCATGGGAATTCAACCCATTGTTGATAATCATCTTTTGCTTCCTGCTGATAATGAACATGATGATAACAACATAGACTATGAATCCGAAAAGTATTCTGATGAGGAAGATCTAGATGCGCCTGGAACCAACCAATCAGATCGGATACTGGCTAAGAGAGGCATGACCAGGCTATTTAAGTTTCGCATGAAATATGGCAACCCTGGTGGAATAAAGCTCAAGGTAACCTTCGATGCATTGAATAGGGTATCAGGGTTACACAGAGCACTGTTTACGAGTTTTTTAGGAGATCTGGTTCGTGAGCATATAGGTTTGAAGAATCTTTCCTGGAGGAATGTGAATAAAGAAGAAAGAGATAAACTATGGACTGACATCACTGTACATATATACTACTGTATTTTTTAACCCAGTACTACATAATTTTATCTATGCAGTTACATTATGTGCAACTAATTAACAACATTGTGTTAATCTTTGCAGCGATATTTTGATGTTGACGTGACATTCAGAAAATTGGTAATGACTCGTCTTGGTAAACTGCTAAGGACTTTCAGAACGAAGCTCAGAGAAGAATACATTTTGCCCCACCTAAATACACCTTCCAAACTGAATGAAGTCCCGGCCAAGTATAGTCGATTTGTGAAATCAGAAGACTGGGTCGAGTTTGTAAACAACACGACCACCGATGAATACAAGGTTTTAATTAGTCATCTTTATTTAAGTCTATATGTCATTTCATAATTTTCAGTTTGCAACATTACCACATGTAAACGCCTTATGATTTTGTGTTTTTAGAAGATAGCTGATAAAGCTAAAATGTCGCGTTCCAAAAATATTTATCAGCATAAAATGGGACGAGGTGGATATGTTTATTTGAAAGAGAAAATGGTAAGATCACATGTGTATGCACCTTCATATTTTCGTTTATCTTGTTTTAATTAACTTTACATGTGTATGCATTTGATGTTTATTAGATCAAAAATAAAGAGATTGAAGCAGATGAAGAACCCCCGCGTGGTATAATGTGGTTGAAAGGAAGGGTAAACAACGATGGCGAATTTCCAGATGATGAGATCACATCAGTGGGAGATACACTTGTAAGTTTGACTGCAAATTCTATTATTATGCTTATATACCAGCAGGATTAAATGTGTACTAGCAGTAGTAAATTGTGTACTAGCAGTGGTAAACACTAGCCATATTTGTAATTGAAGTTCATGAGCATCACTAACTCCATCTGAGCAGCATTGACACAAATAAGAGCATCAGTTACTCTAACAGCATCCAGAAGACTTTTAATCCCAACATTTCCTATATTTTTTTTTGCAGAAAGAATCTGATGACCAGATCAAGAAATTGTCCAATGAGATTACAGAAACAAAAAGAATACTTACTCAACTGATGGCACAGTTGAGTCAACAAGGGGTGCAGTTAAATTTGTCATCTCAATTGCCAGTAGCCTCAAATGCAAGCCAACAAGGGTCTACAGATTCCCAATCGCAAGGAAATGTGTCTCCAACAAAAGGAGTACCAACAGTATGTATTTCAACATGTTTCTTGTTATTCTTTTGTTTATATAATGTAACGTGTTTTATATATACATATAGGAACCTGCTAAAACTGTCGGACCTGAGAAAAAGCCTAAGTCACGACAAAACGGGCCTCCAGATTCCCAATCAGAACAAAATGTGTCTCCAACACAAGCACTGCCAACAGTATGTATTTCAACATGTTTCTTGTTATTCTTTTGTTTAAATAATTTCTGATATATGTGCATGCAAAAATTCTTTTTTTAAGCCATTTAACTGCAAACTGTGGCACTTAAAGAAATCAAATATCGTTGCTTTGGGTACATACATGTGTTTTTTCAACGTACATATATATAATTCTTGATATATAATTCAATGTTTGATACAAGCGTCTTTTGTTACTACAGGTTACACTGCCAACTACAATGCAAAAGAAAAGTGACAACAACTGTGGACCAACAGCACCATTGAAGCGCAAAAGTAATGTCTCTATTGAAGCCCTAAAGCAAGCTATGCCGGCGAAGAGTCAAAAGTCTTTAAATTATGGTACTTGAGAATTTGATTATGTACGACATTACAATTGTATATTATGTTCAGTTATATACATTCGAGTTTTATTCAATTTCAAATTTCTTTTGTTTATGATTCTGTTTTATATATATATAATATACTCATTCCAGCAGCACTAGCATAGTACTAGCAGTAGCAACTCTGCTCCAACAGTACTAACTTAAAAATACCAGTAATAGCCCTGTGACTAAAAGATGCAGTCATGTATTATGGTCACGCTTATCAACATTATTGGTCACTCTTTGTTTAATTCGATATGTGACTAAATATTACAAAAGGCCACACAAACATAAAATTCAAGTGGCCATTGGATGATCAATAGTCACACAAAATACAAATTTCTTCACTTTAAACAGCATATGGTCACACTTATTAACACTTTTGGCCACTTTATGCTTAAGTGTATGTGACTAAATACCCAAAACAAACATGCTTTGTGTGACTGAATATTACAAAAGGCCACACAAACTAAAAATTCATGTGACCATTGGATGATCAATAGTCACACAAAATACACATTTTTTCACTTAAAACAGCATATGGTCACACTTATAAACACTTTTGGCCACTTTATGCTTAATTGCATGTGACTAAATACCCAAAACAAACATGCTTTGTGTGACTAAATATTACAAAAGGCCACACAAACTAAATATTCATGTGACCATTGGATGATCAATAGTCACACAAAATACACATTTCTTCACTTAAAACAGCATATGGTCACACTTATTAACACTTTTGGCCACTTTATGCTTAATTGTATGTGACTAAATACCCAAAACAAACATGCTTTGTGTGACTAAATATTACAAAAGGCCACACAAACTAAGAATTCATGTGACCATTGGATGATCAATAGTCACACAAAATACACATTTCTTCACTTAAAACAGCATATGGTCACACTTATTAACACTTTTGGCCACTTTATGCTTAATTGTATGTGACTAAATACCCAAAACAAACATGATTTGTGTGACTAAATATTACAAAAGGCCACACAAACTAAGAATTCATGTGACCATTGGATGATCAATAGTCACACAAAATACACATTTCTTCACTTAAAACAGCATATGGTCACACTTATTAACACTTTTGGCCACTTTATGCTTAATTGTATGTGACTAAATACCCAAAACAAATATGCTTTGTGTGACTAAATATTACAAAAGGCCACACAAACTAAGAATTCATGTGACCATTGGATGATCAATAGTCACACAAAATACACATTTCTTCACTTAAAACAGCATATGGTCACACTTATTAACACTTTTGGCCACTTTATGCTTAATTGTATGTGACTAAATACCCAAAACAAAGATGCTTTGTGTGACTAAATATTACAAAAGGCCACACAAACATAAAATTCATGTGGCCATTGGATGATCAATAGTCACACAAAATACACATTTTTTCACTTAAAACAGCATATGGTCACACTTATCAACACTTTTGGCCACTTTATGCTTAATTGTATGTGACTAAATAACCAAAACAAAGATGCTTTGTGTGACTAAATATTACAAAAGGCCACACAAACATAAAATTCATGGGCCATTGGATGATCAATAGTCACACAAAATACACATTTCTTCACTTAAAACAGCATATGGTCACACTTATTAACACTTTTGGCCACTTTATGCTTAATTGTATGTGACTATATACCGAAAACAAACATGCTTTGTGTGACTAAATATTACAAAAGGCCACACAAACTAAGAATTCATGTGACCATTGGATGATCAATAGTCACACAAAATACACATTTCTTCACTTAAAACAGCATATGGTCACACTTATTAACACTTTTGGCCACTTTATGCTTAATTGTATGTGACTAAATACCCAAAGCAAACATGCTTTGTGTGACTAAATATTACAAAAGGCCACACAAACTAAGAATTCATGTGACCATTGGATGATCAATAGTACACATTTCTTCACTTTAAATAGCATATGGTCACACTTATTAACACTTTTGGCCACTGTTTTTTAAATTGTATGTGACTAACTTGAAAAAAACAACACACGATGTGTGACTAAATCATCACAAACGTCACATTTATTATATTTTCGTGTGGCCATAGGATGGGAAATAGTCACACATACTGATGAATCCAACAAAACTTGTGCCTAATTAGTCACACATATTCGGGTTTTGGTCACTCTTTTTCGATGAAAACGGCCACAAACTAAACAATGTGACTATATGATACCTACGGTGGCGCGACTTTTTGTCACACACACCCAAAAAAACGTGTGTGACTATATGCATATAGTCACGCATTTCCAGTGTGACGATAGGCAGAATCTGTACCAGTGTTCGTCTGCATCCCAAACCTCGCTTCCTTGGATGGACAACCAGGGCAAACCATGACACTTTTTCATGATATCATGTCCTATCCTTTCAAATTCCAGCGACGGTGGTAATGCTCTTTCTTTAAACATGGACCAAGAATCATCATCCGAAAGACATTCTAAAGCATACGAATCCTCAATGGTAGCATTCCTACCGATGTTGAGTTTTCATGTAGTGACAATAATGCCACTTCCATGATCTGATTTCACTTGTAGCATACAATTCCTGAAGTCATCCTAATATGCCAACTCTTCATCCCAGACGTCGTCTAGAACTAGCAAATATCTTTTGGATCCCAACTTCTCTTGAAGATCTCTAATTATATTAACCCTCATAAGGGACTCAACTTTCTTTCCTGCAAGAGACTCATAGATATCTGCGAGAAGTGTATCAACTTCGACCTTAACCGACACACACAACCAAGCTCTAACATCAAAATGTTGCTCGATTTTGGGATCATTGTATATCGACTTAGCCAAAGTAGTCTTCCCAATGCCACCCATTCCCACAATGGGAACAATGGTAAGTTTTTCTCTTTTTAAATTAGTTAAGAGCCCTACTCTTTTTCATTCTCCCTCCCAATGATTTTGAATTCGTCCAAGTATGGAACAGTACCCGGGCGGTAGCTATTCCCAGCTGGTTCAAACTGTTCATCTTGAAGTCGTAAATTGTTTGCTCGTTCATAAATCTGAGACAACTCTTTGTTAATGTTTTCAATTTTATGACCCATGTCTCTACCAAATGAAAACTTTTTCAAATTTGGACAACAGCGTATCTTTCTAGCCACGTTACCCCGATATCGTTTCTTCACCTCACGCCTCAAAATTTCATAGCTAACCTCATCCAACACATCATCAGCTTCATCGACTACGCTTTTTAACTGTTTCAGCCACACCATCACAGCCTCTGTACCCTTTTTCCCCTCAGCGTCGCTTAGCTTTGCACGAATCACATCCAACGTGTCATGAAGTTTGGTCAGCTTTTCTTTGTAACGCAATGCAATTGAAACTTCGTTTGCCGCTATGGACAAAGCCTTATTTAGTATTGCCTCGGCAGCCACAGTTACTAAAGCATCCACCATTTTGCTGTAGAGAAAAAGAAAGGGAGAATCAGTTACGGGATTAGTTTAAATAATAGAGGTGGCAAAAGGGGCTTTGTCTTTTATTTTAACTAGGCTATTTGGAAGGCACAAAAAGGTCAGACTAAATAATGGGCAGAAATGAAAACATAGAATGGGTATCTTTTGCCCTAACTCTCTCTCACTTTCACTAGTTGGTTATTTATTTTTGTAATCCCATTTTTTGTTTCTCTACAAACATGTCATTGACGAATCGAAAAATAACAATCCAGTATTAACTTATCAGTTATCAAGGTAATATTATTTTACTATCTTTTAAAAATCTATAAATCCATGAATTTTTTATGTTGATTTTACTAGTTGTTTATTTTAAGGTGTATATAGTTTAGAAATAAAGGGGTGTTTAAGACTGTTTTTGTTTAAGGATCATTTAGTTATTAAGGGGTGTTTGGGATTGTTTTTCATTGTTGAATAAAGGGGTGTTTGGGACTGCTTTCGTTTGAGAATCATTTAGTTATTAAAGGGTGTTTGGGATTGTTTTTCATTGTTGAATAAAGGGGTGTTTGGGATTGTTTTTTGGGATTGTTTTTCATTGTTGAATAAAGGGGTGTTTGGGATTGTTTTTCATTGTTGAATAAAGGGGTGTTTAAGACTGTTTTTGTTTAAGGATCATTTAGTTATTAAGGGGTGTTTGGGATTGTTTTTCATTGTTGAATAAAGGGGTGTTTGGGACTGTTTCTCATGCAGAATTAAGGGGTGTTTGGGACTGTTTTCGTTTGAGAATCATTTAGTTATTAAAGGGTGTTTGGGATTGTTTTTTGTTACTGAATTTAGGGGTGTTTGGGACTGTTTTCGTTTGAGAATCATTTAGTTATTAAAGGTATTTGGGACTGTTTTTCATTACTGAATTCAGGGGTGTTTGGGACCCGTGGTGGCTCAAGTAAAGTTACTAAAGCTAGGGCTTTATGCCCTCAAAATTTTAAGGCGTCATTCTATATATGTAGTCCGTGGTATCCTTTTGGTGACTAAATCTGCTAATACATGTAAGGATTTTGGGCCTCAACTGTATTTTTATTTATTTTTAGGCCCACAAACTATAAGAAAATAAGCTCGTTAGTTGAGTTAAAGAAAAATAACTAAGTCCGTCATTTGCATAAAAAATGAAGAAAAAAGCTAATTTAGTGCTCAAAGTTCTAATAAATCGTACTATAAGTGAACCAGACGTCAAGACTTTTATGAACCCTTTAGTTAGAAGTTCAATTATGTTTATCAAACGAATAAGGATGAACATGTTTAATGCTTGCTCGTTTGGTTAAATGAACAAACACAAAGAAATGTCTTATATGTTCATTTATGTTCAAGAACGTTCAGTAAACATAAACGGGAAAGTGAATTGTATCTATATTTTATGTTTAATTCTTATATGTTCGTTCAGCGTCACGAGGAATGAGCATAAATGAACACGAATAAGCTTTTCAACCACCAAATATGAACACAAAGGTCGTTTGTTCGGTTAAAGCTAACAAACAAGTTGGCCCATTGTTTCCGTTCAGCTCTTTATAGTTTTACTTCTAAATTATCGAAACAAAGAAATTTGATTTTCTTTGTTTCTCATCTTATTTAATCGGGATAATACCTTTAAAAAGTATCATACTTGTCCAAAAATACTTTTCTGAGTAGCGAACAAAAAAGATACTCTTGTGAGTATTAATGTTGACATCTTGTCTTTATGTGAGTAGTTTGACCATTTTACCCTTCCAAGTTACATAAATGATCCCTGTGAGTTTGCGATTGCAACCACCATCCCTAGGGTAAATTACATAAATGGTCCCTTCAAAAAAAAAAAAAAAATTCATAAATTTTTTTTCGGAATTTTTTTTTCCAAAATTTTTTTTTCGAAATTCTTTTTCAAATTTTTTTTTCGGAATTTTTTTTCAATTTTTTTTTTCAGAATCTTTTTCAAAAACTTTTTTTTCGGAATTTTTTTGTCAAAAAACTTTTTTTTTTCCTGAAATATTCTTCTAGAAATTTTTTTTCGTCACATGTGAAAACGTATAAAATCGGTTGAAAACGTATAAAAAGGGATGAATAAAAGTGGACGGAAACTTAAGAAAACGGACGAAAACGTATAAAATCGGATGAAAACGTATAAAAATGGACGAAAACGTATATAAAAACATGTAGAAAAAAAAGTATATAAAAACACATAGACAAAAACATATATAAAAAATAAAAACATATATAAAAAATAGCGGGTAAAACCGTAAAGAGTGGATTAAAAAAAAAAAAAAAAAAAAGGATAGTAATGCAATTTTCGCTAACCCACAAGTAACATTTATGTAATTTACCCTAAGGACGATGGATGAGGCAACTAGACAATTGCACAAATTTTTACATCGAGATGTGAACCATATTCCAAGAAACACAACGAAGGAAGATGTCTTAGATGTATATCGAGGGAAAAGTTTGATCATAAAATGAAGTTAGAAAAGGTAAGTTGTAGGCAATGTTGTAAAAAGCGTCCTAGGCGCTAATCGGTCACATACCGCCGCGATTTTCATCAAATCGGCCAAGTCAAAAGGCGATCAATATTCCGACTAGGCGGGCCAAATCGGCCGACTAGGTCAACATCGGTTAACAAGATTTTGGGGTAGATCGCCTTTTGGTGTTCATATTTGCATTGGTGGTAGTGTTTTCCGGTGTCTTTGTGTTGTAGAAAGAAGGAGAAGGAGGATAGGGCTGAGCAAATCGATCGAACCGACCAGACCGAACGAGAAAACCGACCAGATCGACCAAAAATTGACCAAACCGAAGGGCCAGCGGTTCGGTCTCGGTCCCAACTTTTTCCTTATTTCGGTCTCGGTCCGGCGTACCAACCCGGACTGTACCTAACACATTCGATCCGGTCCTCGGTCTAGGTTTTTGGGCTATTTCGGTCTCGGTCTTAGCTGGTCTGGTCCGGTCTTAGATCGATGCTCACCCTTAAGGGAGGATATAGAAGAGAAGACAAAAAATTTCTTGTAAGAAAGAGAAAAAAATGTTAGTTAATTTATTAGTAATAGACGAGTACCCGAGCATAGCAACGAGATTTTATAGCGGCATATAGTTTAAAAAAAAGTTTATGGGTTATAAACGAAAAATAATAAAAGTTTGAGGATTTGAGAATTAAACATAATGTTTTGAAACCCGGTTCGACCCGGGCGGTTCAACCGGTTGAACCGTTCCGGTCGAAAAAACGGGTCAAATTAAACCGGGTCAATCCGCTGGGTTGGGTTGAAAAAAATGGGTCAAATTATACCGGGTCTACTCGCCGGGTTTGAAACGACCCGACTCTACCCGGTTTTCGATGTGTATTAATAGTGCGTTAATAGTTTCCAGCTTTGCATATGCTTTCCGAAAATAGTGTAAGAACTTTCTAAAATACTTTAAGTTTTCACTTTTCACTTTGTAGGTTTTTTGCAACATTGGCAGTAGGATCTGTTTCACGACTGATTTGTGGAGTTCAATAACAAGTGATGGATACATGGCGTTGAGAGCTCATTATGTTGATGAAGATTGGGTCTTAAGAAAGAAAGTCTTAAACTTTAGAGTTATACTGCCTCGTACAGGTAAAATTTTAGCATCGCTTTTGATTAAATTTATGTCAGATTGTGGAATTGATAAGAATTACTATCAACTTAGATAACGCCAAATGTACGATGGTTTCTACGTTGGAATAATGTGTTAGTTTGTGATAGTAAATTAATACAAGTGCGTTGAGGAGCAAGTTGGGTTAAAAGGTGATTGAAGAATCCACCAAGAAAGTTCGGGATCGAGTGAAAGAGTGCAAGAAAGAAGGGTTTTGCAGAATGCATTGCACACCTGCAGTTGCAATGGGGAGGCTTGTTTGTCAAGATGTGGTAACGAAATGTAATTCGACTTACAGAATACGTATGCACTTTTGGATCTAGTTGATACAAATTATGAAAGTTGTTCACGTGACCCTCATATTATTATTATTATTATTATTATTATTATTATTATTATTATTATTATTATTATTATTATTATTATAAACACAAAAATAAATAATTAAAACCATATTTCACAAATCCACACACTGGTAAAACCACTCACTCATCTTCATGTCCAACTTGATAACCACTTCCACCATTAAAACTTGCAAACAAACAAATACAGTAACTAAGTCACACACAAATCAAAACCCAGTGCATACAAAACCAGATCTGAAACCAAAGTAAATAAATACGGCGGGGATGATGGCTGGGGGTATCGGCAGAGATGATCACTGGAGGTGTGAGGGACGATCCGGTGATGGCATAGATGTTGGTCAGAGTGGTGGTGTATTACGAACGTTACAGTGGTGGTTGCCGGAACTTTGTGGGTCGTATATTGGTAGGAGGTGATGTTGAGAATATGAGGGGTGGTGGCGGTGGCTGAAGATGGAAGGGGTGGTGGTGGGTTGAGAAAATAAAAGAGACATGGTGATGTTGTGGATGTTGATGGTGGTGATGTCGTGGTGGATGTTGATGGTGGTGATGTCGTGGTGGATGTTGATGATGGTTGATGGTGGTGATGTCGTGGTGGATGTTGATGGTAGTGATGTCGTGGTGGATGTTGATGATGGTTGATGGTGGTGATGTCGTGGTGGATGTTGATGATGGTGATTCTTTGGTGGATGTGGATGTTGATGGTGGTGATGTCGTGGTGGATGTTGATGATGGTTGATGGTGGTGATTCTTTGATGTCGTGGTGGATGTTGATGGTGGTGATGTTGTGGTGGATTTTGATGGTGGTGATGTAGTGGTGGATGTTGATGGTGGTGATGTCGTGGTGGATGTTGTGGATGTTGATGATGGTTGATGGTGGTGATTCTTTGGTGGATGTGGATGTTGATGGTGGTGATGTCGTGGTGGATGTTGATGGTGGTGATTCTTTGGTGGATGTGGATGTTGATGGTGGTGATGTCGTGGTGGATGTTGATGATGGTTGATGGTGGTGATTCTTTGGTGGATGTGGATGTTGATGGTGGTGATGTCATGGTGGATGTTGATGATGGTTATTCTTTGGTGGATGTGGATGTTGATGGTGGTGATGTCGTGGTGGATGTTGATGGTGGTGATGTCGTGGTGGATGTTGATGATGGTGATTCTTCGGTGGATGTGTATGTTGATGGTGGTGATGTCGTGGTGGATGTTGATGATGGTTGATGGTGGTGATTCTTTGGTGGATGTGGATGTTGATGGTGGTGATGTCATAGTGGATGTTGATGATGGTTGATGGTGGTGATTCTTTGGTGGATGTGGATGTTGATGGTGGTGATGTCGTGGTGGATGTTGATGGTGGTGATGTCGTGGTGGATGTTGATGATGGTGATTCTTTGGTGGATGTGGATGTTGATGGTGGTGATGTCGTGGTGGATGTTGTGGATGTTGATGGTGGTGATGTCGTGGTGGATGTTGATGGTGGTGATGTCGTGGTGATTCTTTGGTGGATGTGGATGTTGATGATGGTGATTCTTTGGTGTATGTGGATGTTGATGGTGGTGATGTCGTGGTGGATTTTGTGACTATTTGTTTGACAAGTCAAAATTTCTGATATAGATATACTAGCTTGCTGGTGTCATTTTTTTTTCTTCTTGTCATATTTTTTTCTTGCTTCCATTTTATGGTTGTTGTAAATGGTGGTTCTTGATAGAGTGGGATACAAAAGTGTATTACTTTAACTATGCAGAAATGATGTTTTATTTAGTTGTAGGATTATTGAATGAAATGTATGAAAGTCATATGCAAAAGTGTTTTATTTAGTTGCAGAAAATGATGTCGTGTATTAAAAATGAAACGATATATAGTATACAAGCATTTGAAGCATCATAATATCAACGAAAATAAATATTGTGTAACGTGATTTATAAAGAGAGTACCTGCAAGATTGCTAAATTTGTGATCTTCTTCCTCGTATGAGAAATTTATTCAAAATCTGATGGATAAAATGATAGGTGTGTGATCTTCTTCCTCGTATGAGAAATTTATTCAAAATCTGATGGATAAAATGATAGGTGTGTGGTTGTGAATTTATAAGAGTTGTAACTTTAAGGGTGCGTTTGGTATATGGGTATCACTTTAGGTTTAAGAAAACAAAGAATCAAAATGTGTTCGGCATATGGAATCGCTTTAGGTTTAAGAAAACAAAGAATCAAAATGTGTTTGGTATATGGAATCACTTTAGGTTTAAGAAAAAAAAAGAATCAAGATGTGTTTGTTTAGACATTTTGGGTTAGAGTTAGGGGATTACGATGACAATAACTATTTCAAAAGTTAACAAGGTTGTCACTATTTGATGTATTGGTGGGTAAGGGTGTCAGACGCGACTTGAACCCGAAAAGGCTTATCGGGTCGGGTTTAATCGGGCTAACAAATTTTGTTGTGTTGTTTTGACCCGAACCTGATAGTGTTATCGGCTCGGGTTAGGGTTAGACAATTAATGTTACGGGTAATCGGTTGAAATTTAATTGTTGCATCGGTTCCGGTAACGAAAAGCAAATTAGCGTTAAAAAACATGCAAAGAGTCATGGTAAAATAGTCGTCGAAAAGACGAAACACAAAGATTGAACGCAAAATGCATAAGAGCCCGCCAAGATAGCATGGAAAAGAGCATGGCAAACATTTGTTGAACATATTACAGTTGATTGGTTCCGTTATAACAAAAATGAAAAAAAAATGACTTTTACGTCTCTCGCAAAAGACATAACTGTGTATTAAGTTCAGTTATAAAATAACGCATAAAAAGGACATATTTGTCACTCGTAATTCATAAATGAAACTTGTACTTAATTAACTATACACCAGTATATAATAAAAAATACTAGTGTAAACTTTCTCAAATAAGGCTTGAAAACAGTGTTCATGAGTGACTGAAATCCGGAAGGTGCGTTGGTTAGCCCAAATGGAATCACCAAGAACTCATACTCCCTCATGTGTCCTGAATGCTGGATGCTGTCTTTCCATTGTCATCATACCCTGATCTCAAATCCAATTTAGAAAAGAATTATGCCTGCTCAATTCATCTATTAGCTCTTCAGTAAATGGTATTGGAAATTTGTCCTTGACAGTGTGCTTATTAAGTTGCCTGTAGTCAACACACATCCTCCATGTGTCATCCTTCTTTTTGACCATGACAATAGGAGAAGAATAGGGGCTTTGACTATCTCTAATAACTCCAGACTCCATCAATTCCTTGACCATTGCTTCTATGGCATCTTTTTGGTTTGGTGGGTGTTTGTAAGGTCTGATGTTAATAGGTGGTGTGTTTGGTAGTAGTGGAATAGTGTGGTCATGTGTTCTTTTTGGTGGTAAAGAGGTGGATATTTCAAATACATCTTGATAATCTTTCAAAAGAGTAGTGAGTTGTGGTATAGCTGGTTCATTTGGTGTGGGACTTAGGTTGAACAGGGTGTTTGGGTAAACACACAACACTTGGGCATTGGCCTTGCCCCGCAACTCCCAACATCTTTTGTTGTTTTTTTCCCACACATCCACTGCAAAGTGGCTTTCTGAGTTCCCCTCAACAGTCAACACCATTCTCCTATTTTTGTACACAAAATTCATCACCAACACCTTGAAGTCCCACTTAATGCTACCTAAAGTGGACAACCATTGCACTCCCAACACCATTTCATACCCTCCCAGTGGTAAAATGAGCACATCAGACACAAATTCCACACCTTTTAAAGTCCATTTAAAGTCCTTACATTCAAACACGCTATTGATGACTTAGCCATTAGCTACTGAGACTTCCATGGGACGTATTGTTTTAAGCCTAGTTTTGAGATCCAAAAATGTGTGTGTACTACCAGAATCAACTAAAGAGTGCACTGTGAGTTTTCCAACATAAGCTTTCACCCTCATTGTCTTGTAAGTACTTTCTCCAGTTAAGGCATGTAATGAAATTTGGGGTTCTTCAATAACAGTTTCTCCAAAATTGTGTCTGCTCCTCTGTGTCACAATCTTCTATCACACCCTCCTCAGCACAAATTTCTAAAGAGAACAATTGTCCACTACACTTGTGACATGGCACAAACTTTTGATCACAATAGAAGCATAGGTTCTTAGCTCTTTTGTCAGCTATTATTTGGTACAAATGAAGGTCTAGTGACAGTGTTTTGTGGTGCAGGCAATGCTAGAGTAGTAGTGGTACTTTTGGGTGGATAAGACATATTCCTATTGACATATGTGCTTGTATTAGCATAAGCAGACTTAGGTGTGGGCAATAAAGGCACTGATCTACCTTTTGTGGCTAAAATAGTTGCATCTTGAATTTTGGCTAGGCAATATATATCTGCTAGGGTGTTTGGCTTAAACATCCTAACTGCCATACCAATTTCATCTTTCAATCCCCTATAAATAGACTCACAGCATAAGACTCACTCAAATCCACCTTATTCATTAGTGATTCAAACTGGTCTTGGTACACTACTAACTTGTTTCAAATTCAGTAACTCTACCATTGGGTCCTCAAACACGGAATCAAAATGTTTTTGCACCTCTTTCTCATACAAAGACCATTCAACTTTTTCACCATGTCTCTTAATGAATTGCTGATGAGGCGAAAAGTGTACCGCTTTTAAGGGGTCATTTAAGCCCGAAATCGTATTTATTTGATCAAATATTGCCCTAAATCGTTCCTTTTGTCATTTTAGGTACTTTTGAGGAGAAATCTGGAAAAGGAGGCATTTTGGACGTTTTTGGAGCAATAAAGTGAAGAAAACGACAAAGTCTCAAAAATCGGTTAAAAGTCACCTTTGACGGCGTCAACATTTACTCTGGACGGCGTCATGCTTTGGCAAGAAAAGTTGGACGTGAAATTTACTCATGATAAGCCAGTGAAAATAGCATGTGAATTCTGACGGCGTCACGTTTTAAGTTGATCAAGGGCGTCACGGCTTAAATCATAAGGGGACGGCGTCACGTTCAAGGTTAGACGGCGTCAGCCCTTGATAAGCCAGAATGGATTTTTGAAGAGCTAAAGAGGGACGGCGTCAAGATGGTCATCCGGGAACCCTAAAAGCGGCGAGGTGACGGCGTCACACTCCATAAGGTGACGCCGTCAGATCCAAAAATCTATATATAGTTTTCTAATTTTTTGTCATTAGAGAGGGCTTAGTGTGTGGAATTTTGGGATAAAACCCTAAGACGATTTTAGCTACTTTTTCAGGGCTTTTTGCCTTGAGATCTTCCATGTTTCATTGAAAGATAAGTTATCAATTAATCATTCAATATGTCTATGTGTTGTTTGATTCTATCTTATGCTTGTCTTTTGTTTAACATGTTAGGCTAATTTTATCTTGTGTTTGCTTAGATCTAATGAAACCTAGCTATTGATTATTGGTTGTTAGTGTGTTGTTAGTTGTATTGGATGATTGTTTATCTATGTTAGGCTTAAGAAAACTGGCTAACTTCCTATTCGGTAACTTGCTTGAACGTCTTAAGAAACATGAACCAAACGCGTACTAAAGGTTTTTATGGTTGTATTTAATGCACAAGCGAATTCTAGTGATCCCATGTTAGGAGCTTCCTAGCCGGCTCGACATAGGAGTGAAGTAGGAGCTTGTAGAGTTGGGGAAGTAAGTACGCCACCCCACGAATGGTATTAAGGAATACACCCGTCATCCACGCAACTAATACACACTAATTAACCGGTAAAAGATAGTTAGGGAGTAAGGAAATCTAAGTAAACACATTTCTCTACACATAAGTTTCTCACCACATTTTCATTTTGTTATTTTATTTTATTGCATTTGTAGTAATTTGGGTTAGTTGACTAGCAACTAATTCCGCCCACTCCTTCAAACCCGAGATTTTACTTGCTTTCATAAAAATATAAAAACATAAAAAAAGAATCTTCCTCAACCCTTAGACCTAATTAGAGTAGCCTTTCATACCTAACGAACACTATTCCCTGTGGAGAACGATCAATCCCCCGTACTTACCACTACACTATACTACATCGGTCAGGTACACTGCCTGGTGGGGTTGTAAGCCTCTTGAGATCCCTTGAGAGGTAAAACCTGTTGTAAGGTTGCAAAACCACGCATCAAAGTTTTTGGCGCCGCTGCCGGGGAATAGTTATTGTTTAGGTTGAATTTTTATTTTATAGGTCTACTCACTAGATTCCTTTCTAGTGAGATTTTTATTTTTTATTTTTAGGTTTTCTTTAGTCTATCTTTTTCTTTGTGTGTTTGTTCGTAATTTCCATTGACTCTTCCGTTCACCATTATGGAGTACGCGAATCCACCATACCACCAACCACAAAGGCCATTCTACCCTATTGACATCTCGAATTTCAAACAATATCGAGATGAACCCATATATGATGCATGGACTCGTTTTAGAAATTTACTCCGAAAATTCCCTCATCATAGTTTCGCTTTAGCATCCCTAACCCGAACCTTTTACTATCGTGTTGGCCAATATGACCAAATGCGCATTGAGGATTTTGCCAATGGGGACTTTAGGGAATTAAGTGCTGAAGAAGCATGGGATGCCATAGAAGATTGTGCCCAATATTATTATAGGGTAGACAACCCAACAAACGTTAGTACAAGTCAATTGAATATAAATTTCCTGGATCATGAAACAAGTTTGTTTGGGGATGAATACATTAGTGTTGAGATACCTAAGTGGTTGTCATGTAATGCCATAGTACAAAACAAACACATAGGTGACCTTGATGTGATGGAGGATTTAGCCGAACATGATCACATTGATCAAAAAGACCTAGGTTTTATGACCAATGACTTTGAATCTCAAGAAACACATGATGAATCTTTTGGGCAATTTGAATATAGCAGTCAGAATATTGAGGATGATCCTTATGATTCGGATATAGAAGTTGAGATGCCTAGAGAAGCACTTGAGATACTAGGGAAAATATTAGGGTTAGATTCTACTAAAACACATGATGAGGATATAGGTGATCTTGACACAAGGAATGATGAGGTAAGTAACATAAGCCCACCAAGTACCTCACAAGTCCTACCATCATTTGAGGCATACACACCGCCCGTGACTTACCCGGAAGAAGTAGAAGGGACTATAGGAACCCCAATTGAAGTAGAACCTTTGGAAGAAACAAAACTAGAAGAAATAGGTTCGAATACTTGTAGTCATAACCTTTCTTTTAGTTCTATGGAAGTTCCTAGTTTTGATGAACCGGAGCCTAAACCAAAACCGTTACCTAATCTTCCATCCTTAGATGTGAACTTAGGAATTGAATTAGGTCCCGACCCACCCATCAAACCATATAGTCCGGGTAGTTTTATGTTGAAGGTAGTAGACTCTAAGCCTTGTAGAGAGGAAGCTAACATAGGAGTGAACCATGACCTTACATACTTACATCACCCATTTATGATTGATCACAAGAAACATTATGGGTTTAAACCGGGTTTAGTAGGTCAAAGTGGATTCTCAACTAGGAATCTCTCGAAGTTGATAGAAGATGATCCCTTTCTAGGAGAAAACTTCAATTCACCCATTGACCCAATTGAACTAAGTAAGGTTATGATGATTGGATCCCACATCTTTGAGCATATAATTCATCCACGACTCTTTCCTCACGCGGCATACTTCCACCGAGATGGTGTGTATCGCTACTATCACCCGCACTTAATCCTAAGTGTAGGAAAAACCTCTCCTTTATCCGTTAAATAAGGGTAGAGTCAGGCTCATGACTCGAACAAAAACAAGCGCTTCTTGGGAGGCAACCCAAGCTTTATTTGCTTTGTGTGTTTATTTGGTTGTTTGATTTTATTTGTTTCCGTATGTGTGTTTAATTTTTATTATTATTGATTCATGTTCAAAACTAAAATTGTGAAAATGCTTTATTTTGTTTTTAACTTCGTCTTAACTACATATAAAGGTATTTTGCAAAAGATAAGTGTAAGGGAAATCTAAATCGGTTTATTAGAACACAAATTAACATGAATCGTAATAATAATAAATTAACATACATATTTGTATTTGTTTGAGTCAAATGCTTGTATCGAGTCATAATGATGTTTTGCAGGATTTCCAGGAAGTAAGGTAAAGGTTTTTCCAGAAATTTTCCGGAAACTTAAAATGAAAATTTTTGTCAGGTCATTTCTGACGGCGTCAGGGGTTATAACCTGACGGCGTCAGATTTAATTTTCAGAAATTTTTGAAAGTTTTGTTTTCATAAAAAGTTTTTACTAAAATCTCCAACTTATAATCTCCAGGAGTCTGCAAAATTATCATTCCACAAGCATTATATCCTTATATATAGATTTTTCCCGCCGATGTTATGCAGGTTTTCGTGTTTGTTTTCTCAGGTTTAACAGGTTATTTTGGACAAGGAGATGTTTATGGAATCAAGCTTATGGCGATGCATTAGTCATGGAGCTTCAACATTCTCTTTGGAGGAAGATTTAACCGTGTAATTTCATTATCCAACGAACGAATCAGGGGAGTATTTAATTTCATTCTTTTACTTTTTGCTTTTACATCTTGTTATTTGAACATTGGGGACAATGTTCATCTTAAGTGTAAGGGGGGGGGGGGTAAAAGTACGATTTTTGAGAATACAATTGCGCTTGATTTTTGTTTGTTTAATAGTAGATGTGTAATAAAACTGAGATAAATACCTGTTAGGGTAATTTTAGTGCCAAATTTAAAATTTTTTACAACATATAGGAGTGAAACTTTGATCTTAATGAACGTCTCACGGATAGGAGTTATATGACTAGCACAAAAACCGTACCACTAAAAAATTTTCCACCCCCAAATATGTGAGGTTCGCCCCTAGAATTGGTAGGAAAAGCATTCATGCTATGATGTGTGTACCGGTAGCACTTAGATTCTAGAACTTGCGTTAGGACCATTCCAAGGCCACAAGTGAGACTACATTCGTGTAGTTAGATTTACTACGTGATAAGAGGCATTAGGATTAACCCATTGTTTTACACCTGTGTTTTTGTTATAATTACATTGGCTACTTTGGTCAAGTAATTCTCCCACACCCTTTGCGTTGTACTCATTTTTAGTACACGATACCCCTAGTACACCCCTCAGAGCCTATCTTTTCGTTTCGACCTTTAAGCATTTTACTTAAAGGAAGAATTTGTTACACCCCACTAAAATGTACACCCAAATCGCCTTAGCCTACCTTGTATGCACTCATTTTTAGTGCATTATTGTTACAACATTTGTTTAAACCCAAGTTAATTATCTAGTTGATTACATGGTTGCTAAGTCGAGTCATATCCTTGTACATATTGTTTTGGGACGATTGGGACTCATGGGTAAAGTACTAGTGTAATGGAGTAATGGGGAAGAACATCATTTATTACCCCCATATGTGCTAAATATTTTAAAAGTACTCCAAGTGTTTTGATTATCTTAATTCGAGTCATTAGATTAATATTTGTAAAGTTATGTAAAAATTCAAGTGTAAGGGGATGTAACGCCCCTATGATGTATTATTTTGGATGGTAGGGTAAAAGTGTATGCCAAAAAAAAAAAAAAAAAAAAAAAAAAAAAAAAAAAAAAAAAATGAGAAAATGAAAAATAGAAAAAACATACGGACTACCATCCCGTTTCATTTTATGTTTGTTTTATATTTTTGTTATTTTGTTATTTCGTTTTTAGCTTAAGATCGAGTCTAGTCTTGGCTTAGCAACATTGTATAGTACATGTAATTGATCAAGATCTTTAACTCGCCACCAGTAAAATATCCTTTATCCAACAAAACCGTGTTTTCCTTTTCCCTACACCTAACATTATAACCCATTTAAAAGCCCTCTTTGATAGTTTATCTTAGGTGCTTACGCCTAGTGGAGGAGGTTTTCGATCCTTTCCCAAGCCTATGGTAATCTATTTGCTATGACAGGTAGTGAGAGATATTATCCGTTTTCATTTATGAGATTTATTTTGATGACGCTTGAGAGATGTGAGTATCTAAACACTACTTGTGAGGTGCTAGTTTATAATCTCCGTGCTTATTATGATTGAAGTGGAACGAATATTTGTTGTAATTACTTTTATGTTTGCATTAAATGACCCCTAACTTGTATTTTGATTAGAATAAAAGCGCATTTGCTTGAGGACAAGCAAATCTCAAGTGTAAGGGTATTTGATGAGGCGAAAAGTGTACCGCTTTTAAGGGGTCATTTAAGCCCGAAATCGTATTTATTTGATCAAATATTGCCCTAAATCGTTCCTTTTGTCATTTTAGGTACTTTTGAGGAGAAATCTGGAAAAGGAGGCATTTTGGACGTTTTTGGAGCAATAAAGTGAAGAAAACGACAAAGTCTCAAAAATCGGTTAAAAGTCACCTTTGACGGCGTCAACATTTACTCTGGACGGCGTCATGCTTTGGCAAGAAAAGTTGGACGTGAAATTTACTCATGATAAGCCAGTGAAAATAGCATGTGAATTCTGACGGCGTCACGTTTTAAGTTGATCAAGGGCGTCACGGCTTAAATCATAAGGGGACGGCGTCACGTTCAAGGTTAGACGGCGTCAGCCCTTGATAAGCCAGAATGGATTTTTGAAGAGCTAAAGAGGGACGGCGTCAAGATGGTCATCCGGGAACCCTAAAAGCGGCGAGGTGACGGCGTCACACTCCATAAGGTGACGCCGTCAGATCCAAAAATCTATATATAGTTTTCTAATTTTTTGTCATTAGAGAGGGCTTAGTGTGTGGAATTTTGGGATAAAACCCTAAGACGATTTTAGCTACTTTTTCAGGGCTTTTTGCCTTGAGATCTTCCATGTTTCATTGAAAGATAAGTTATCAATTAATCATTCAATATGTCTATGTGTTGTTTAATTCTATCTTATGCTTGTCTTTTGTTTAACATGTTAGGCTAATTTTATCTTGTGTTTGCTTAGATCTAATGAAACCTAGCTATTGATTATTGGTTGTTAGTGTGTTGTTAGTTGTATTGGATGATTGTTTATCTATGTTAGGCTTAAGAAAACTGGCTAACTTCCTATTCGGTAACTTGCTTGAACGTCTTAAGAAACATGAACCAAACGCGTACTAAAGGTTTTTATGGTTGTATTTAATGCACAAGCGAATTCTAGTGATCCCATGTTAGGAGCTTCCTAGCCGGCTCGACATAGGAGTGAAGTAGGAGCTTGTAGAGTTGGGGAAGTAAGTACGCCACCCCACGAATGGTATTAAGGAATACACCCGTCATCCACGCAACTAATACACACTAATTAACCGGTAAAAGATAGTTAGGGAGTAAGGAAATCTAAGTAAACACATTTCTCTACACATAAGTTTCTCACCACATTTTCATTTTGTTATTTTATTTTATTGCATTTGTAGTAATTTGGGTTAGTTGACTAGCAACTAATTCCGCCCACTCCTTCAAACCCGAGATTTTACTTGCTTTCATAAAAATATAAAAACATAAAAAAAGAATCTTCCTCAACCCTTAGACCTAATTAGAGTAGCCTTTCATACCTAACGAACACTATTCCCTGTGGAGAACGATCAATCCCCCGTACTTACCACTACACTATACTACATCGGTCAGGTACACTGCCTGGTGGGGTTGTAAGCCTCTTGAGATCCCTTGAGAGGTAAAACCTGTTGTAAGGTTGCAAAACCACGCATCAATTGCTTATGCCAATTAAGTGCTTTATTAAACATATGGATGGGGACTAACCTTACTTTCTGATTATCAGCGATAGAATCAAGCAAGAAGAACTGATTTACCCTATACAACCTGCACATGTTCACCATGAAACTTGGGTAATTCAAGCTTTGTTAACCTCCCATATTGTGACCCTGTTACTCCTCCCCTGTTACTTGTTCCTTCACCACCCGCTATTCTATAGATCTCACTAGTAGCAAATTGTTGAAAGATTAACAACCCTCTAATGTTTTTATTCATATGTTGTTGGGAATTAAATATTCAAGATGTTTAATATCGGGTTCTAATCCAAGAAATACTCTAAGTGTAATTCTGCTGATAGTGCAAAATGGTTTCTGCTTATGATGTTGATTCTGCTGATAGAGCATTTCACTCTGCTGATAGGCTTAACAACTCTGCTGATGATTCTGCTGATAGTGATAGATTGTTTCTGCTGATAATGAACAACTCTGCTGATGGAAGGATAAGATCGAAAAGATATTTATTGTATTTTGGTCAACAACATACGGTAGATATTATCTTACTCCATGTACTTAGTTAACAAGTTGTATACATAGATACATGTTGTATCTGATGTACTGACACTCAATAGGATAAGTTAACCAAGTAAGTCGGTCAAGACTTTAAGCAATTTGTAAAGATCTTTTGACTATAAAAGAGATCTTAGACTAGTGATATTAAGAGAGTGTGAAAAATATAGAAGTGTTAAGAGTTAGTCCATGCATACGTTAGAACATGCATAACTGTTAGAACAAACACAAATATATCACAAGTGATAGAAACATAAGATTCAAGGTTGTAACCCTAGTGATATTTCAAGGTCACTCGTATTATTATCTTTAATAATATTGAATCGTTTAGTGATAATCTTTATGTGTTTCATTGCTAACTAACAAACATAACAATTCCATTTCCATAACATACACAACCTTCTAAGTTTGGTTGAGTGAATTCCGCGCACTTAATCATTTTAACACAACATATCATACACACAAAGTTAGAGGGTTTAACCACCTTAATCGTGTGTCCAGGATCCTAGCAAGTGGTATCAGAGCTCAGGCTGATATTGTTGTTTTTAGAAGAAACAAGAAATGGATGTTCAAGATGTTCAAACAAATGTTGCTGCAAAGTTGCCCATGATCAAACCCAATGAGTTTGAGTTATGGAGGATGAGAGTTGAGCAATATTTCATGGTTCAAGATTATGCTCTTTGGGACATAATTCAGTTTGGTGATTCCTTCACTTTAGGCTATTCAGATGTTCTTGTTGAAGGGAAGACAGTAAGAAAAAGAAATACTGGACCAGTCTCCAATGATGAAAAGATACAGAAGAGAAATGATTAGAAAGCACGAAACCTGTTGCTTATGACCATTCCTGGTGAGCAAATGCTATCTTTTAACAAATATCTTGATGCAAAAACTCTTTTTGAAGAGATTTGTGCATGGTTTGGTGGTAATGAAACTACCAAAAAGACACAGAAGACTTTACTAAAGCACCAAATTGAAAACTTTACTGCTTTTAGTAATGAGTCTCTTAACAAACTATTTTCAAGACTACACAAGCTTGTAAGTCAGTTAGCTGTGTTGGGTGTTGAGACTGAGAGGGAAGATCTCAACATGAAGTTCTTGAAAAGTCTACCTAGTGAATTCCATACTCATGTTATTGTCTGGATGAACAAGCCAGAAATTGAAACAATGAAGCTCAATGATTTGTTCAACAACTTCAAAATTGTTGAACAAAGTCTAAAGAGAGGTGGAAATTATGGTACTAGTTCTGGGAATGCTACACTCCTATCAGTTCCTAGTGTTAGTCATACAGAAGAGGTAGATGAAGTTGAAAGTGTTTCTAATGTTACTTATGGTGGTCCTTCTGCTAGTTTACAAAAGGATATTGCTGGACTTGGTGATCCAACATTTTATGCCTTTATAACCAGTCAAGCTAGTGGTTCTCCTTTAAATCATGAAGACCTTGAGCAGGTTGATGGTGATGATTTGGAAGAGATGGATATTAAGTGGCAAGTTGCTTTACTTAGCATGAGGGCTAAGAAGTTTTGGCAGAAAACTGGAAAGCAAATTACCATAAATGGTAATGATACTGCTGGGTTCGATAAGAAGAAAGTAGAATGTTTTAACTGTCATAGGTTGGGACACTTTGCTAAAGAATGTAGAAGCCCAAGGAAGCAGGATAATAGGAACACTTGGTATAAACAAGAAAGGAATAAGGAAGTACTGGTGGAAGAGCCGAAAGCTATGCTGGCTATTGATGGTATTGGATATGATTGGAGCTCTATGGCTACTGAAGAGGATGCACCACCAAATGCTGCTCTTGTTGTCGATGAGATTGCTCTAATGGCTTCTTCTGATTCAGAGGTAGATACTATTCCTACTTGTACTAATTCATGTCCTAATCTTAAAAATTATGAAGACATTAAAAAGAGATTTGATGCTTTTAGAGAAGAGTTAATTGATGCCCTTCATAATTTAGCTAATCATAAGAGGTGTGTAGGAGTTCTAGAAAAACAGATTCTACATTATAAAAAGAATGAATCTACGTTTACTGATGACTTAAATGCTTTAAAAAGAGGAATAGCATTTATAGATGAACTACTTAATGATCAAAGTAGACAGTTATCTGAAGTCAAAACTGAAAAAGAAAATGTTAAGTTAACTATAGATACTCTAGCACATTCCTCAGAAGGAATGAATAAGATTTGGGAAGCTCAGGTAATTGATAAAGCTAATTCAGGTGTAGGTTACAAAACTGTTCCTCCACCATATAGAGGTGTTCCTTCACCTCCAGGTGTTGACCTAGCACATACAGGCTTAGCTGAGTTCCAAGAACCAATCATGGAATATGGTTCTAAGACTAGTAAGAGTCTTAAGGTAGCAAAGATAAGTAAAAGTTTAGATAAAACTTTACATTATCAGGACAAGGTGTCCTTTGCTAAGAAAGGAGATGCTATAGTTGTTGAAGATTGTACAACTGATAGTGATGATGAAGAATAACAGGTTATGTCTAAACCTGAAGTGGTTAAGAAAGTAGGAACAAGTGTTCCTAAGGTAGTCAAACACAATACTGATAGGCCTCATACAAACATTAAGCATGTTAGGCAACTAGTTAGATATTGTGAGCAAAATAGAACCACCAACAAGCCCAGAGGTAACCAAAGGAATTGGAACAACCTCAAGTCTAACCGATTAGGTGATGACTTTGCTTTTTATAATAAAGCTTGTTATACATGTGGTAGTTTTGACCATCTTGCAGCTTTCTGCAACCAATGGGTATCTGGGTATGAAATCCATAGAGTGAATCTCAAAAGGCAAACTCCTAAATCTCACTTTCACTCTAGTTCTAAGAAATCAAACCCCAGAGTAGTCAAAAACAAGTCTATCTCAAAATCTGTTTCTGCTGATAGACCAAATGATCCTGCTGATAGCAAATTTTACTCTGCTGCTCGACCATTTATGACTATTAACCCAAAATCAACAGCTAAGGGTGCAAAAACATTTTTCAAACATGCACCTACAACTGTTTTAAGTCCCATTCAATCAAAGGCAGTGGTCCATAAACAAATTTGGAGACCAAAGGGTAGAACTACAAAGTTAGCAGATTCTGCTGATAAGTGTGTGGTTCACTCTGCTGATAAGGGAAAAAGGGCAAATGCTGTTAAGGCCTCAGCATGTTGGATTCATAAATCCAATGTTGCATCAACTATTCTTAAAAGATTCAATTACATTGATGCAAGAGGCAGATCCAAGTCAGTAATGGCTTGGATCCCCAAAAGAAACTAACACTCTTATTCATGTGCAGGAACATTCAAATGATCAGGAAGAGGATCAAGGATACTCAGATAGTGGATGTTCTAGGCACATGACAGGCAACATGTCTTATCTCTCAGATTTTGAAGCTTTCAATGGAGGATATGTTACCTTTGGAGGGGGTGTTCGTGGCAAAATTTCTGGTAAAGGTACAATCAAAACCGGAAATTTAGATTTTGAAGATGTGTACTATGTAAAAGAGCTAAATTATAATCTTTTTAGTGTCTCACAAATGTGTGACAAAAAGAATAATGTTCTTTTCTGTGAGACTGAATGTCTTGTACTTTCTCCTGATTTTAAGATGCCTGATGAAAGTCAAGTACTTCTTAGAATTCCTAGAAAGGGCAATATGTACAGTGTAGACATGAAGAATATTATTCCTAAAAAGAATTTAACTTGTCTTGTTGCAAAGGCCACATTGGAAGAATCAATGAAATGGCATAGAAGGCTTGGTCATATTAACTTCAAAACCATAAATAAAATTGTTAAGAATGGTTTGGTAAGAGGTTTACCTCACAAAAGATTTGAAAATGATCAAACATGCATTGCTTGTCTAAAAGGCAAACAACACAAAGCCACTTGTAAGCCCAAAATGTTTAACTCTATCAATCAGTCTTTGTTTATGCTTCATATGGACTTATTTGGACCTGTTTCAGTGATGAGCATAATGCATAAGAGATATTGTCTAGTTATTACTGATGACTATAGTAGATTTACATGGGTTTTCTTTTTAGCCACTAAGGATGAAACATCTAGCATCCTTAAGGACTTCATTACACAGATAGAAAATCAAGTAAGCAAGAAAGTGAAAGTCATTAGAAGTGATAATGGGACAGAGTTTAAGAATAGAGTTATGGATGATTTCTGCAAAGAAAAAGGTATTAAGAGAGAATTTAGTGTTGCTAGAACACCACAACAGAATGGTGTAGCTGAAAGAAAGAATAGAACACTAATTGAAGCTGCTAGAACAATGTTAGCTGATTCTAAGCTACCAATAAACTTTTGGGCAGAGGCAGTCAACACTGCTTGTTATGTTCAAAATAGAGTTTTAGTTGTGCAGCCTCACAATAAGACATCATATGAACTTTTTAATGGTAGAACTCCTGCAATAGGATTTCTTAGACCTTTTGGATGTCATGTGACAATTCTCAATACCTTAGACCATTTAGGAAAATTCGATGGTAAGGCAGATGAAGGTTTCTTTGTTGGTTATTCTCTTAATAGCAAAGCTTTTAGAGTTTACAACACAAGAAAAGAAATAGTAGAAGAAAATCCACATGTGGAGTTTTTAGAAAACAAATCCAATGTAGAAGGTCAAGGACCAAAATGGCTATTTGATCTGGAATATCTAACAAATTCAATGAATTATGTGCCTTTTGTTGCAGAAACTAATGATTTTGCAGGTTCTTATACAACAAATGAGGCAGAGTTAGAGAAAGATCAAGATTATGTGATAATGCCAATATGGTCAAGTACAATTGTGGAATCAACTTCGACAACTGATGAACCTTCTTCTAGCAAAGCTAAAGAAAGTGTTGAAGATGAAAGTAAAGAGTATGGAACTCAGGAACAACAAAGTGTTTCTGCTGGTAGTATTTCTGTTGCTGCTGGTAGTGTATCTGTTTCTGCTGATGACTCTTCTGATAAGCTTACTGATTCTGCTGTTCGGCCAAATGACTCTGCTGCTGGCCCTTCAGAAACAAAAGATGCAGAATTCTCAGATAATGAGGTGGATTACAACAATCTTCCATCAAATTATCAAGTTCCTACTACACCACAATCAAGAATTCACAAAGTTCATTCCCTGGATCATGTGATTGGAGATATACAGTCCGGTGTGAAGACAAGACAACAATTGAAGTCTTCAGACCAACAAGGGCTTCTTGATGCCCTTTATGCTTCAAAACAGCATGAGCTTTTAAACTCTTGCTTGTTTGTATGTTTTCTCTCACAAGCTGAACCAAAGAATATTCTTACAGCCCTAGATGATTCAAGCTGGTTAGAGGCTATGCAAGAAGAGCTTCTTCAGTTCAAGATTCAAAAGGTTTGGGTGCTAGTTGATTTACCTACAGGTGTGAAGGTAATTGGCACTAGATGGGTTTTTAAGAACAAAAGGGATGAAAGAGGAATTGTGATCAAGAACAAAGCTAGATTAGTAGCGCAAGGGTACACATAAGAAGAAGGGATAGATTATGATGAAGTTTATGCTCCAGTAGCAAGGATTGAGGTGATTAGGCTTTTCTTAGCTTATGCTTCATTTTTAGGCTTCACAGTCTACCAAATGGATGTCAAAAGTGCATTTTTATATGGTGAAATTGGAGAAGAGGTATATGTTTCACAACCTCCAGGCTTCATTGACCCATTACATCCAAACAAAGTGTACAGAGTAGTAAAAGCTCTCTATGGCCTTCATCAGGCACCAAGAGCTTGGTATGCAACACTTGCTTCCTACTTATTAGAAAATGGATTTCAAAGAGGGAAGATTGATCAGACACTTTTCATCAAACAGCACAAGAAGGATCTTCTGTTAGTGCAGGTGTATGTGGATGACATTATCTTTGGATCTACAAGGAAGGAAATGTGTTTAGAATTTGAGAAGCTTATGAAAGATAAGTTTCAGATGAGTTCTATGGGAGAACTTACATTCTTTTTGGGTTTGCAAGTTAAGCAATCATCTGAAGGCATATTTATTAGTCAAGATAAATATGTTGCAGAGATACTTAGAAAATTTCAATTTGCTGATTCAAAAATAGCAAGCACACCAATGGACTCTGAGAAGCACCTTCTGAAAGATGAAGATGGAGAAAATGTAGATGTACACAGTTACAGATCTATGATAGGCTCTTTGATGTATCTTACATCATCTAGACCTGATATCATGTTTTCTATTTGTGTTTGTGCAAGATTTCAAGTTACTCCATAGGTTTCTCATTTAACTGCAGTCAAGAGAATTTTTAGATATCTTAAGGGTCAACCAAGGTTGGGTCTATGGTATTCAAAGGAATCTCCTTTTGACTTGGTAGCATATTCGGATAGTGATTATGCTGGTGCTAGCTTGGACAGAAAGTCAACAACTGGAGGATGTCAATTCCTTGGGTGTAGACTTGTCTCATGGCAGTGTAAGAAGCAAACAAGTGTGGCAAATTCAACAACTGAAGCTGAATATATAGCTGCTGCAAGTTGCTCTAGTCAAGTTCTATGGCTTCAAAACCAACTCCTTGATTATGGGTACAATTTCTTAAACACTGTTATTCATATTGATAATAGTAGTACAATTTGTATTATTAAAAATCCAGTGCAACATTCTAAAACAAAACACATTGAAATTAGACATCACTTTATAAGAGACTGCAATGAGAAAAGATTAATTCAAGTTCTTAAAATTGCTTCAGAACATAATTTTGCAGATCTGCTAACAAAAGCTTTTGATGTTTCAAGGTTTCAGTACTTGGTAGCAAGTATTGGAATGCTTAATCTTTAAATTTTCAATATGATGTGTTTATGTAAATAAATTTTTGTTGTTGCTACTGATTCATAAGGTACTGCTAATCTATCATAAGGTACTGCTAAGGCACACAAGGTGCTGCTAGTACAAAATGTAAATTGTGTTATTCATACAGTTGGTTTTATGATTATACTAATGCAAGACAAGTACTTTGTACATTGTTCTTTTGGTTTTAGACTAACAATTTCAGGTATGAATATATAAACACAAAGGATGTTTTCAAGTGAAATGGAAACAGCAGGATTGAGATATTAGCTGCTGACCATAATAGGTTTATGATGGACTGAGTTTGGGACTTTAAAGCTCCTTAAAACTTCTTTCTTGAAATCTAGTTATGATATTTCACATTGAATTGATGATTTAGTTGATCAGATAGTAACTGATGCAACTCACTTTCTATCATTTTATACTTTTAAGTATAATGTGCAAGTCTGAGGACATCTGATAGAAAGAACAGCTAGTAAAAGTGAATTTAACACTTGTGTTAGAGGCAACAATTACTATGAGCTGGAAACCCTGTCAGGAAAGCTCTTTGAATGAGTTTATCTGCACACAGGCAGTTATTTATAACTGAAAAATATTGGTTCTCACACAACCAGAGGTTGCTTTAAACCGAAATGCTGATTAAGTGTCTGTTATACACTTAATTTCTTCAAAATGGTTGAAAGTAGTATGATTTTTCAATTCTAAAATCATAAACATACTACTAAGTTAAATGATTTCTTAAAAGGATTTTCAAGGATTCACAAAAACCATTCATTAATGGATCATGAATCAAAATGTCCACTGATTCACCTCTCATAGGAGTTAACACACCTAGAAGTGATGAGGGCAGTAACTTAAACTCTTAAGGAATTGATGGCTTCATGTACAATATTGTCTGACAACAAGTTCACATTGATAGATCAGTCAAAGGTACATAGTGAGATCTTCCAAACAAGGGGAGGAAATAAAAGTTATTTGCTTCAGGGGAGATAACAATCTCAGGGGAGGAAATAATGGCCCAGAAAAGGAAGATAATCCAATATATGGAAGGAGAAGACAAGAGCATACAAGATGATGAGGAGGTTGAAAATGACAAGAACATTCCAAAGGAGAAAGTTCTATCTAGATCAAACGAAGAAAAGTTTCAATTTCACTTCAAAGACATGCTGGTTAGATGATTTCACTTGTTGAAACAAGCATCCAAGATACACAGCATCATTGTCTCTTATAATTCCTCCATCCAAGGAAATTGCACCATCTTTTAGTCCAAGATAGGTTCAATATGTTTTGATATTGCTAAAGTCAAAGAAGAGCAAAGTAGATGAATTACTGAGAAGATATTCAATCTTGAAGAACATAAGTGTTTGAAAGATCTTCAATCCAAGATTTAATTCAGAAACATGTTTGAAAGGATTCACATGTTTAGGGGAGGATTGTTGGGAATTAAATATTCAAGATGTTTAATATCGGGTTCTAATCCAAGAAATACTCTAAGTGTAATTCTGCTGATAGTGCAAAATGGTTTCTGCTTATGATGTTGATTCTGCTGATAGAGCATTTCACTCTGCTGATAGGCTTAACAACTCTGCTGATGATTCTGCTGATAGTGATAGATTGTTTCTGCTGATAATGAACAACTCTGCTGATGGAAGGATAAGATCGAAAAGATATTTATTGTATTTTGGTCAACAATATACGGTAGATAATATCTTACTCCATGTACTTAGTTAACAAGTTGTATACATAGATACATGTTGTATCTGATGTACTGACACTCAATAGGATAAGTTAACCAAGTAAGTCGGTCAAGACTTTAAGCAATTTGTAAAGATCTTTTGACTATAAAAGAGATCTTAGACTAGTGATATTAAGAGAGTGTGAAAAATATAGAAGTGTTAAGAGTTAGTCCATGCATACGTTAGAACATGCATAACTGTTAGAACAAACACAAATATATCACAAGTGATAGAAACATAAGATTCAAGGTTGTAACCCTAGTGATATTTCAAGGTCACTCGTATTATTATCTTTAATAATATTGAATCGTTTAGTGATAATCTTTATGTGTTTCATTGCTAACTAACAAACATAACAATTCCATTTCCATAACATACACAACCTTCTAAGTTTGGTTGAGTGAATTCCGCGCACTTAATCATTTTAACACAACATATCATACACACAAAGTTAGAGGGTTTAACCACCTTAATCGTGTGTCCAGGATCCTAGCATATGTTCCACTGATCTTTGCATGTTAATCAGACTCAGTGAACGTATGTGTGATTGAGAAATGGAATAAGAACAGTCAATGACATATTTGTGATTGGGAATTGACCAGAAAACTAATTCGTCGGAAATTTAACAGATTGATTTTGACGATTATAACAGACTTGTAACTGAATTGGAACAGAATCTTGTTGCCAAGATCGAGCTATGATACCAAATGTAATGAGCTTAAGTATTTATAACAGAAATGTAAAAGATATTTGATCACATTAGGTATTCCAAGTGAGAAGAGGAAACACGAAATTGAGATCAATGGGATTTGTTATATGATTGATGAATTGTAAGTGTTTACAAGAGAGAAGAGAGAAAATTACAAGTTGAATGAATGAGAAAATGAAAAGATGAATGGGTAATTAAATGCTAAAAAGGGCAGGAAAGTTGGTTATGTGTGTTCTTGGCTTAGTACGTGCAGCTCACATGCTTATTTGTGTTCAGCATATAACATATGACTGACTACCTAACAAGCATCTAGGGTTAGAAAGATATTAGTTTTGTATAGGTTATTTTGTGTTCATATGGTTCAACGGCATCTTATCTTTGCATGTGTTGGAGTGTCTCGGGTTTTAGTGAGCTCACATACACTGTGTTTTGAACTTAAAGTTACTTGACGGTGCAGGAGATGTATTCAAAGACCTTGTTGGAAGTGCATATTATGTGGCTCCTGAAGTTTTGCGCAGGCATTATGGTGCTGAGGCTGATATTTGGAGTGCCGGTGTAATCCTATATATTTTACTCAGTGGTGTCCCACCATTCTGGGGAGGTATATGCCTTTTAGATTTATTTTTAATGAGGTTGTCATCATAGAATGAATCTTCCTCTGCTTCATAAAGACAACAATTGTAACATGTCTTGTTCAAGGTTTAAGGTTATAGTATTCTTTATTCTACAGAAACTGAGCAGAGCATTTTTGATGCGGTATTACGTGGAAATCTTGATTTTGTGTCTGATCCTTGGCCAAGCATATCAAGCAGTGCTAAAGATCTTGTCAAGAAGATGCTACAGTCTGATCCTAAGGCAAGGCTTACGGCGGTTGAAGTTTTAAGTAAGTTTTAAATCTTGTTAAATACATTAGATTTATGAATTAGGTGCACACAAGCCCAGTTTTGTAAGAAAGTACGAAACAATATTGTTCTAGTCAGGTGAGTTTGTCTTAGATCCTTATGTTTTATACCTAATTGTAATGTAGATCATCCATGGATGAGAGAAGATGGTGATGCACTAGATAAGCCAATTGACATTGCTGTGCTTACAAGAATGATACAATTCCGTGCAATGAACAAACTTTAAAAAGTAGCTCTCAAGGTAACATTATCTTCTTAACTCCATTTTTTATTATTTTCAATTTTGTTTTCTTGTTCCTTTCTATCATCTTCCTTTGTAGATGTCTACTATTCTGATTAAAAGTGGAAAAAGGGGCGGGTTGTGCTCTGGTCAAAGTGGGTAATTTTTTGCAATGGCCGGTTGGGTTGATCCTCGACACTAATTTTCTAAATTTTTTACTTCTTTCTATAGCTATTTAAGATGCCAAATATGATTACGATAGTTATTTCGTTGCAGTATTAAACTAATTTTTGAAGAAAATGATGTTGGAGGTATTATGTATTAAAAATGATATAAACTAGGGATACAACTTTAATCTTATTTCTGTTTTGGGTCATCACAATTTTTCTCACCCATGTTACCTTGTCGAAAAGGATGATGTGGCAGCTGACATGTTAGAAAACAGGTTAACTTAGAAGATTTTCTTATTAAAAGTTTGAGCCTTTTGTGAATGCAAATAAAGTGTGTCCCAAAAATAAATTGGTCAAAGTTCATCACCTTCTTTACACTTTTGGGGACTTGCGATCCATTTGACCTACTGGTCCAAAGTTCGTTGACTGGTTGGAGATAAACCATAATGCGAATCAACCCACTCATAAATAAATGGGTCGAACTTGGCACCACTTTCTGATTTAGCCTTCCACTCTTGTGAGTTAGGTAATTGCAGAAAATCTTTCTGAAGAAGAGATTATTGGGTTGAAAGAGATGTTCAAGTCCATGGATACAGATAACAGCGGTACCATAACCTATGAAGAACTGAAAGCAGGTCTTCCTAAACTTGGGACCAAGCTTTCTGAGTCAGAAGTGAGGCAATTGATGGAAGCGGTACTCTACAAATTTCTGATTTTAATTCCATGTATAATATACCCTTTTCACCTACTTGTAGTCAAGTGATATATATTGGTAACATTGTTTCTTCTTAGGCCGATGTTGATGGCAATGGAACAATAGATTATATTGAATTTATTAACGCTACAATGCACTTGAATCGCGTGGAAAGGGAAGACCACTTACATAAAGCCTTTGAGTACTTTGATAAGGACAAGAGCGGGTCAGAATATCTTCTTAAACTATATTTTATGTTGATAAAATTGGATTATTAGCATTTCACCATATACGTAAATTATTGGTTATTTTATGCTTACATTTGTAGATCATTTTGCTAAATGCAGATATATAACCGTGGAAGAATTGGAGCATGCTTTGAAGAAGTACAATATGGGTGATGAGAAAACTATTAAGGAGATTATTGCAGAAGTTGACACAGACCATGTATGCTCTTACTTTGACTCTCATAATCATATCATTTCTGTCTAATTATCTTCAAATTAAGTTCACATAATTATTAATAATAGCAGTATAGCACCACCTCTATCATATGTGGTTGAATGAACTATTAGATGATCAATATGTTTGTGAGATCATAAGAAATGATAATAACTCATTTGGTTGAGGGGCCTTATGGCATCCAATCGAAAGAACCATAAAAAATTGCTTAGTAATGTTGGGCTTTATCCTACTGTATAAAATTAGTAAACTCAGACAAGCATTTAGTACTGGAAGGAATTACCTGAGTGAGGTTAGTCTTTTTAAAGTCTGAACCATGGGATTTTTTTTATTTTTTTTTTATTATTTTTTTTCCCCTTCCCGAATTCAAGATCACCATGTGATTCTTTATCAAATATAACACCAAACTTTTCCTATTTCTTACTATGTTTAAATGCATTTACATAACAGTACTGTAGTCGTATATATGACAATTTTATATATAAAATATAAATTTTACTTTGAAAGCCGATTTGCAGTTGATTTTTTTAGCAAAGGGCAACTGTGTATCTACAATATAAAGACAATTAGATTAGTGTTTGGTTTAGGAGTAAGTAAATAATGGAATCTTCCTTTTCTACATTCCTAGTAGAAGTGTTGGGGGTTTCATAACGGTATTATAAATTGGTATCAGGCCCGCCATTTTAGCCTTATTCTAGACCCATACCCGTGATTATCCTAGATACTAACTAAACTCCCCCCTAATGAGCGTGTTTGGATTGTGGCCGTGGGAATGAGTGAATGAGAATCATATAAATGAGCTATTCAAGAACTGGGTTCAAACCCATAAAATTGGGGATCTAATAAGCCCATCAAATGTGGTGGGTTGATAACTGATACCCATATTCATCCCAAGACGTAGTGAACCACATCCCTGTAGTGATCCCGTTAACAAACCAAATGCCACCATAGTCAAATGCTAAAATTTATGGGATAAAGTACACAAAGGAAGATAAGAAAGTTGAACCCATCTTATTCTAAAGCTAAAAGGTAGTAGTTCTTCGACTTCCCTATCAGATAGCTGTAGCCATTTGTTATCCACACAAGGTTATATAAGGGCATGGTTTGACAGAACCCCAATAAACTGACCAAACCATGGTATTTTTGCCACAGCTTGTTCCCTCCTAAGTCAGCCAGCCAGTTAGGCTAGAGTTCAGTCTGTTGTTTAATACGCTAGACTGTATATATTTATGTCATCTTTTGTTTAATGCATAGTGCACATCCATTACCAAAGTCCCAATGCCTTTCATGCTCTTTGAGTTTCTAATTTAAAGTTTTTTATGTTATTTTTTCCTATTTCAAAGATAATAACTTATCATTATCTTTATATGTTTATTTTCTTTCATATTTATAACTCACGATAAATTGTGTAGGATGGGAGAATAAACTACGACGAATTTGCAGCCATGATGAGGAAAGGCAACCCAGAGATGGTAACAAATAGACGTCGTAAATAAAACATCAGGCAATGAATATTCACACATTCGTTTTTCTTTTTCATCATTTCCATGGTTCCTGCAAGCTGATGAATCCGGTTTACTATAGCAGGTGACATGATAGCCTAATGACATTTCTAACGAAAATCACTCCTCTTTATTCATAACACCATAAATATAGTCTGGAGGGTGTCTGTGATGAACTCAAATAAGTACATTTTATTACCGTCATTTATCCTATTTATTTGACTTGTTTGATTATATTATGTATGAGAATTGATACTTAATCGTTTACTTTTGTAATTCTCAGTTAAAAACAAGCATTTGGTGAAACTTAGCTATTATGGACTAAAAATGGAGAAAAATGATCAAGATTGGAAAAGGGTGCTGAAATGAAGAGATTGAAGACCATTGCCTGACTTTGAAGAATGCACGCATGCAATTCTGTCATGCGTTGCATATGAAACTTTGGTCAACGAAGAAGAACCAACTTGTTCTACTCCAGATGCGCCGCATTATACTTCTTACATACGGCGCATCACTATCAAGATTTCACCAGTTTCGATCCAAGATACAAGAGGACATGCGCCGCATCTAAGAATGGAGTTACGCCGCATCTTCTGGCGGTGTACGAATATTCCTGAATATATTAATCTTGGACCCCACGCGAAGTTAAGTCAATGCGCCGCATCTACTTATTAGATGCGCCGCATCTAACCCTCAGACAGAAACTATAAATACCCCAAGACCAGACGAATTTCGAGAGCCCTAGTTTTAGAAGACCGAAGACCACAGAAACCTAAGGCCGAATTCAGTCGAAGTAGCAGCACAAGACACACCTTGAACGAAGATACAAGAGCTGTAAGAAGGTCCTGCATGTATTTAATTCATTAAGTAGTTTTGTTTTATTGTGTTAGTAAACTTTAATTCATCAGGATTGGTGGCTTGTGTAATGTGACAACGGAAAGGTTGCACTCCCTTAAAACTGCTTTCCCATTAATTAAAGTTTATATGTTGATGTCTTTGGTGACTTTTATTAGTGCATTAATAACCTCTGTGTCTAGCTGAGCGTTGATCGGGTCGCCATGCCTCTGCCCTCGCCTATTTATTAGATCGCCTATGCATTCTATCGTCTGTAGAAAAGTAGGAAGAAAGATAAATAGGATAGTCATAAGTAATCATTAAGGGTTTACTCGCCGATAAGATTAGAACCAACGAGAAAGGACTTAATCTCGGTGCGTTGCATCGAACTATACACTTCATATAAAACTAGCAATAAAACAAGTGACAAACTACTTAACTATCAGGACAGGTCTTCTTATTGTCTCGAGTATTTATCTGTGTACGTATGTGCTATTCGCTGATTCGTGCCTATTAGTTTAGTTTACCTTTAATCATAACCAAATCGTGCCAGTCTCTCAGGCTGAACCCCCTTGCGTTAGATTAGGTTGTATAGCTAACTTAAGATATTAAAATACTGATTAGGATAACTAGATAATACGTTCCACTCTTAGTGATCGACACTCTACTTACCATTATATTCATACTGACCGGGTACACTGCTCGTTAAAATGTGTGTGTTATTGATAAGTCGGCTAAATATAAATTTAAAACTTGAATACTGCTAAAACCACAACGACATACCGTGGGTATAAATTAGAGCATACGCACACGCACACATCAAGTTTTTGGCGCCGCTGCCGGGGAGTGAATTGTTATTATCTGTTAATTTGATTAGTATTTTAATTAGGTTTTTCTTTTTAATTTTAATTCTAACCGCTAACTCTGTTGTATATTAAATTAAATTGCATTCATTGTATTTTTTGCATATTTTCTGTTTTGTGTGTTATTTGTTTTATCTAATTTTTGTTTATTTTCGTTTGTTTTTATTTTTGTTTTTATTTTCTGTATTTTCTTGCATACTGCTATCGTTGTACTGAGCTTATTTAAACGATACGGCGCATCTATTTTCATAGATACGGCGTATTGCGTTTAATTTTTATAAAATACAACGCGTTTAATAAATTCGATACGACACATCTTTCCCCAAGATACGGCGTATCTGTTTTTAATAAAAAAATTTCTAAACGATAACGCTATACGACGCATCTGCTTTAGCAGATACGGCGTATCTATTATTTTAATTAAAAACAGTTTTCGAATTATTAAACAGATACGACGCATCGATTTTTTTTCGATACGGCGCATTTTTCTGAATCAAAAATCTTGTATTTTGAAACGTAACGAAAATACGACGCATTAACTTTTGTTAATACGACGCATTTAATTTTAAATAAATATCGATTTTTGATAATTAAAACTGATACGGCGCATTCTAGATTCTAAGCGACGTATCTATTTTCTGAATAAGGTCTGATTAAATTTTAACGATTATAAGATACGGCGTATCCAACTTTTTGGATACGGCGCATCGTCTGCTGATATCAGTAACTTTAATTTTTCGTATTCCGTTTTCGTTGTTGATTCTCTGATATATTACTTTCTTGAACATACCCTACTGATGCTTTTGTGATAGTTTCAGGAAGTGCATGACCAGGAGTTCTACGAAGAACTTGATTACACCTTTCGAAGATCCTGAACGAGCCTTTCATTCGCTTAAAAGGCTTTTCAACACAAAAAGCTTTGATATCTCAAGTTCATTCGAGCTTGATTATTTTTCTGAAGAGAAAGAGGAAGAAGAAACAGAAGCAATGGGCGAAAACACAACTATGGAGGAATACATGAACAGTACCCGTGCTGATTACAGTTCAGGAGTTGCTAGACCAAAGTTCGATGAAAAGTCTAAGTTTGAGTTGAAGGGTCAGTTTCTCATGGAGCTAAGAGAAAATGCTTTCAGTGGATCGGAACATGAAGATGCTAATGAGCATGTTGAAAAGGTCCTCGAGATTGCAGATTTGTTCACTACAGAAGGAGTCACTGACGATCAACTCATGCTAAGAATCTTTCCAATTTCACTTAAAGGAGCTGCTAATAAGTGGCTAAGGAATGAACCTGCTAGTTCAATCACAACGTGGGAAGATTTGAAGAGCAAATTCCTGAAAAGATATTGTCCTCCTGCTAAGACTGCTAAAAAGATGGAGGCTATCAACAGTTTCAAGCAAGAGCATGATGAAACTCTTTATCAAGCTTGGGAACGGTTTAAAGACTTACTGGTGAAATGTCCTCAACACTATCTAACCCCAATGCAGGAGATAATATTGTTTTATCAAGGATTGGACGTGCCTACTAGACAAATCTTGGATGCTAAGGGAGCTGTGCCTCAAATGAGTGCAGCCAATGCTAGGAAAGCTATCCAAGAAGCTGCTGATCATTCTCAAAAATGGCACGATGGAACCTCTACTAGATCTAAGAGCAGCACTAATTTTGACGGGTTTGCTGCAATTCAAGCTCAATTTGATCAAATTAGTAGAGAGATGAAGAAGCGTGATGAAAAATTGTATGCTGCCCAAGTTGGATGTGAAAAGTGCGAAGGACCTCACTACACTAAAGATTGCCCGAATAAGAATGAAAGTGAGACGTTTGAAGAAGCATATTACACCCAATTTGGACAACCATTCCGACCTTCAGGAAGATTTAGGGAAGCTACTCCGGGATTCTATCAAAAGAACAACTTCAATCCCGCTTATCAAGAAAGGAGGCAGACTTTAGATGACACTTTAAAGCAAATTATGGCCGATGCTGCTAAAAGACATGAGGAGAATACTGCTATGATCAAAGAAATCCGAGCTTCAACGGACACTATTACAAGAAATCAAGGAGCTTCGATCAAAGCATTGGAACAACAAATTGGTCAAATGAGCAAAGTTCTTCAAGAAAGGGGATACGGAAGTCTACCGAGCTCAACTGAAACCAACCCAAGAGATCATGTCAAGGCCATAAGCACCACTGAAGAAGTCACTCCTAACATTCCTTTTCCTAGAAGACTGATGAATGGTAATGATGGTGCAAGACCCGAATTTTTCTTTAATTCTTCAATCAGTTTAAAGAGACTACTCAAAGAGAAGACAAAGATTGAAGAGGAGATCAAGGCTACAATGAAAGAAGAGAGCTCTGCAACCGACTTACATGCCTTGCCTCATAAAGAAAAAGACCCAGGAAGTTTTACTTTACCTTGTTCAATTAATGATATATCTTTCAATAATGTGTTAGCTGACTTAGGAGCTAGCATTAGTGTTATGCCCCTTAAGACATTCACTACCCTAGGACTAGGAAAATTAGCACCAACTAAGTTGCTTATTGAATTGGCTGATAAAACGGTAAAACGACCTGAAGGGATTGCTAATAATGTACTAGTTAAGATTGAGAAGTTTGTTTTCCCTGTAGACTTTGTTATATTAGATATGCCCGAGGATGTTAAGATTCCTTTAATCCTTGGAAGACCTTTCTTGTCTACCGCCCGTGCTAAGATTGATGTGTTTAAAAGAAAAATCTCATTAAGGGTAGGGAATAATAAACTAGTCTATAAATGCCAAGATCCTGTTAAAAGCATAATTAGAGGCGTCTATGTGCTAGGATTAAGAGAGCGTATGGACCTCGATCTTGAAGCTAGGCTTATGGGAGAAACATTGATTCAAAACAACTCAACTAATCCTAATCATGAGAACTTTGAGGAATTTATTGACCTTAATGTACCTACCGAACTTAGGCGCGATATTGTTAATGATTCTGATGATGAGTGGTATGATTGCGTAGTAATTAACAAACGTAGGAGAATAGTTGAGCATACGAATTTGAATAATGATGTGTTTATTGAACTACCACCCCACCTTGCTTATTTATGCCTTTATGATAATAAGAATTTCCCGTCTATCATTTTGTCATCTCTGCCCGAAAGGGACATAACTTTGTTTATACAGATATTAAAGAAGAATGGCGTGGAAATTAAGGACGAGCAAGGAGTGTTCAATATTACTGAATTGGCGATGAGGGAGCGTGATGCTTCCGACTCCTTCAATGATCGATATTAAAGAGCTGAACGTGAGTCTAACTTGAAGACTCTGGAATAAAGACAAGTGCTGACCGGGAGACAACCCGGAGAAAATTTTTACTATTCTGTTCTGTGTCGAGTCAGTCAGGCCTGCAGAGGATACGGCGCATCTCAATCCCAAGATGCGACGCATCTCCTGCACTGGTCATATCTTACTTTATTTTTCTGCATTTTTATTTTTGACTTTAAAACTTTTTATCAGTCTATTTTAATGCGGCGCATCCCTGGTTAAGGATGCGACGCATCTTCTATTCTGATTCGTAATTATTCCAGGCTCGATACGGCGTATCTTCTTCCATAAGATACGGCGCATCGACTGACCTGATGATTTTCATTTTAATTTTTAAGTTTTATTTTTCCTAACTACTAATGTATTATGCAAGTTTGAACCTTTCTTAACTCAGGTGTGTTTAAGTCTTGATGGTATTATAGATTCCTGCATATCCTGTGGATACATAAACTATGAAGCTTTAACGTTCTCATCCACAAGAAGTTGATTTTTGCTCTTATACTAATGGAGGATCATACCGAGCAAATCTCAGGGGAGTTTTTCTGTTCTAATTCTTTTATTTTCCAGTTTTTAACCTTTTATACAAACAACGAGGACGTTGTTTAACTTAAGTGGGGGGATTGGAGAATTAGAACACTTACTTGCCCTAAACTTTTCAAAATATGCTTAAAATGTGCTTAATATATCAAAATTTAAAATTTTTAGCATGTTTTTGTTTAAGATCTAAATTACATAGCTGCACACATGACGTTATTTTCAAAAATTGTGAACATTTCAAAATTCACAAATCTATGAGTGTGCCGGTGACTTGTAAACTTTAGAACTTGGCTTGTATACTATTCGAGACCACCATAATAAGTATTATTTTTATAATTGGAATGACTTGTCTAAATTGGTAAATTTATAGGATTACACCCAAATAGCCTTTATATGTTATGTGTTATTAGCTAACTACACTGGTTAGTTAACCCCCGTATAAACCCTTTTGTTACTCTCATTTTTAGAGTAAGATACCCCTAGAAAAACACTCAGAGCCATTCCTTTCGTTTCCTACACCTTTGTTATAATGTTTCGTTACACCTTTACACCTTAGCCTACCCTGTAGATTAAAATCCGTGGTTGGTTAATTGCTTTAGGCAAAGTGTGTTTCCTTACATTACCTGTGTTCGCGTGCGTAATTCATTATCTATGGTTAGGTTGGGAAATTGCACAATGCAATTGGAGTGAAAGTAAATATTGTATATCTTTGAGTTTATTTTTCGTGTGTTTACTACTTTCACTATTACCGTTATTTCTGAAGTCATGAAAAGTATGGAAAAATTATCCGGAAAGAAAGTGATAGAAAAGTTGTGAAATTTTACACATCTATGTTTATGTTTGAAGTTAAAAAAAAAAAAAAAAAAAAAAAAAAAAAAAAAAAAAAAAAAAAATCGAAAAAAAAGAAAGAAAAGAAAAAGAAAAAAAAAGAAGAGTTGGATGTTTGTTTAAACAACTTATGTAAAGTTTTGTATTAAGTGGTCGATATCACCACTATTTGTTGTATATTATATCTATGGATTGAATGGGAGTTGAACGTTATGGGAACGCCAACTAAAGGTTATTCTTTGATTGAGATCTTGTTGAGTATAATTCGTGTCTACCTAAAGCGTGTGTTTCAAGTGTTAAAGCGTGAGTTATTCAATGATATGAGTCTTATTCATGGGATGGTTGGGATAGTGATTAACCACACTTAGGATTTTAATTTATCTGTTTTGTTTATTTTTCATTTTACACCAATTTGTATCCCAAATATTATCCATACCCTATATCATTCTTTATCCAAACCTTTGATTTATTGAGATTAGGGATTTGAGCAATCTTAAGTATCGTAGTCGTGGATTCGGCTATCTATTTATGATTTTGTCACCCTTTTTGATATAATATTATTGGTGAGGATTACTTGATTCTATCTTTAGCCTATTCGAGTTAAGGATTTGAGCAATTGCAAGTATCGTGTTCGTGGATTCGATCATGTATTTGTGATTTTGTCGCCTTTCTTGGAATTTGAGATCGATAGAGATTAAAAAGAATGATTAACCCTTAACCAACAAACCCTTTTTACCGCTTTAGACTTGTTATTCCTTGGCTTTAGTGGGGGAGATGTGTATACTTGCCAAGCTTATGATAGAATATTCGTCACGACTGGACAGTTAAACGATTAGATTTGCTTTTATCAAAATATTTTATTTTACTTCTAATTCGTTAAGTGTTTGGTTGTGTGATTATGACAAAAATGAATACATGCTTAAATATAAAAATAAATCCTAATATCTTTTAGGATACATTTTCATAAGATTAATTCTAAGGTTTACTTGGGGACAAGTAAAGTTCAAGTGGGGGGATATTTGATGAACTCAAATAAGTACATTTTATTACCGTCATTTATCCTATTTATTTGACTTGTTTTATTATATTATGTATGAGAATTGATACTTAATCATTTACTTTTGTAATTCTTAGTTAAAAACAAGCATTTGGTGAAACTTAGCTATTATGGACTAAAAATGGAGAAAAATGATCAAGATTGGAAAAGGGTGCTGAAATGAAGAGATTGAAGACCATTGCCTGACTTTGAAGAATGCACGCATGCAATTCTGTCATGCGTTGCATATGAAACTTTGGTCAACGAAGAAGAACCAACTTGTTCTACTCCAGATGCGCCGCATTATACTTCTTACATACGGCGCATCACTATCAAGATTTCACCAGTTTCGATCCAAGATACAAGAGGACATGCGCCGCATCTAAGAATGGAGTTACGCCGCATCTTCTGGCGGTGTACGAATATTCCTAAATATATTAATCTTGGACCCCACGCGAAGTTAAGTCAATGCGCCGCATCTACTTATTAGATGCGCCGCATCTTACCCTCAGACAGAAACTATAAATACCCCAAGACCAGACGAATTTCGAGAGCCCTAGTTTTAGAAGACCGAAGACCACAGAAACCTAAGGCCGAATTCAGTCGAAGTAGCAGCACAAGACACACCTTGAACGAAGATACAAGAGCTGTAAGAAGGTCCTGCATGTATTTAATTCATTAAGTAGTTTTGTTTTATTGTGTTAGTAAACTTTAATTCATCAGGATTGGTGGCTTGTGTAATGTGACAACGGAAAGGTTGCACTCCCTTAAAACTGCTTTCCCATTAATTAAAGTTTATATGTTGATGTCTTTGGTGACTTTTATTAGTGCATTGATAACCTCTGTGTCTAGCTGAGCGTTGATCGGGTCGCCATGCCTCTGCCCTCGCCTATTTATTAGATCGCCTATGCATTCTATCGTCTGTAGAAAAGTAGGAAGAAAGATAAATAGGATAGTCATAAGTAATCATTAAGGGTTTACTCGCCGATAAGATTAGAACCAACGAGAAAGGACTTAATCTCGGTGCGTTGCATCGAACTATACACTTCATATAAAACTAGCAATAAAACAAGTGACAAACTACTTAACTATCAGGACAGGTCTTCTTATTGTCTCGAGTATTTATCTGTGTACGTGTGTGCTATTCGCTGATTCGTGCCTATTAGTTTAGTTTACCTTTAATCATAACCAAATCGTGCCAGTCTCTCAGGCTGAACCCCCTTGCGTTAGATTAGGTAGTATAGCTAACTTAAGATATTAAAATACTGATTAGGATAACTAGATAATACGTTCCACTCTTAGTGATCGACACTCTACTTACCATTATATTCATACTGACCGGGTACACTGCTCGTTAAAGTGTGTGTGTTATTGATAAGTCGGCTAAATATAAATTTAAAACTTGAATACTGCTAAAACTACAACGACATACCGTGGGTATAAATTAGAGCATACGCACACGCACACATCAGTCTGCTATGATTATGCGAATTCTTTTTTTGTTATGAGGTTATTATTTTTTTTTTCATTTTTCGGGGGGTACATTTATTTGTATCCCTAGAAGCAACATATCTTTATTTGTAAAGACTTTTATATATATATGATGTATCCTCTTATTGCTTTCGAAGACTGTTTTTTTTCCTTTATTATTATTATTATTATTATTATTATTATTATTATTATTATTATTATTATTATTATTATTATTATTATTATTATTATTATTATTATTATTATTATTTATGTTTGCTGGTTTTGCTATGGTTATTGGGTTGCTTTGTAGGATTTTTGTGACTTGTGATTTTCATGTGAGGTAGGATCAATTTGGTATCACAGCTTCACAAATGTAATTCCATGTGAGGTAGAATGATCGTAAACTAATGGGAGGTGATTTGCACACTTCGTTAAATGATTTGCGCACTCAAATTGTTTGTGTTATGACATTTATACATTTACATCTCTTTTACTTATATTCACCCTTTTAAGGGTATAAATGTCAAAAAAAACAAACAATTAGAGTGTGCAAATCAATTTATAGAGTGCGAAATCACCTGCCTAAACAAATACATGAAGCATTACAATTGGCAAAAAAGAGGATATGTAATGACCTTAATTTTAATGGGGATAAAAACAACTTTTATTGCATGAAAACCTTTTTGAGATAAACTAGAATTCAAGTGCAAAGATAGACTTGAAAGAAATTACAAAAAAGTACGTTGGTTGATAAATGGAAAGAAGAAAGAAGGTTCAGGTAGGAAACATAGAGATAAGCGTTGTCTAACTTCCATGTTTGCCTTCCACCTCATATTTATGGCCCGAGGTAATGGTCATTAAACTCATCATCTTTGCAACAGCGGCTCAGTGTCACATAATCATTCAGCCCATCATCAAACATTTGTAATGGTCATCATCAAACCTATTTTTAAACAAATTTAATTAAAAACCAAACTAAACTGTCATTCATAATTAAACATTACATTAAAATTAAAAATGCTGCTCTTTTTAAAATTGCCAAGTTCATAATATTAACTTATGTTTCTTCCGTCGTCTGTGAACATGAATGATTTAGAGTCCATTTGAAAAATGAGGAATGATAATATCTTTGTTTGAGTTGTGTAGATTTTGAGAAAGATGATGTTTGAAGTCGTGAATAAAATTGGAGTATGAGCGTATTTGCAGATTAATAAAATGATAAAATTAAAAATAAAAAAAAAAGTTTCTTATTTTATTTTACCAACATATACCCGTTGGGAGGGTGTATTTTATAAATTTTTGGGAATAAAATGTGTGCACTCGTTAGGTGGTGGTGATCATCGAACCCTAGCCAAAACCACCCGACCATGTGCGGTGGTGACCTAATGTAACGGGGCATTACGCGTGATGGTGTCTGGTGAAGGTGATCCACCATCTCTCATTACCTACAACCTATCCTTTAACTCTAGGGGTGGTTTTTTCACATAATTGTTTTTTCAAACCATCTCTATGTGTTAAAAAAAAAAAAAAAAAAAAAAAAAAAAGTTTTCTCTTGAGTTCCTCCAATCAAGTGACTATCTGAAAGTGGAAGCAAAAAAGTAACCCTGTTTGCGTCCACTTTAAGATGGCCACACAAAGAAGCATATGAAGGAATTAACATTAAACAATATACATAATCATGAACCAAAGTTTACTATTCATAAGCTTTTCTTGATTTTTGTATGTGATATATTTAGTAAACTAAAATTGAAGTGTTGCTTTAGTCCAATGATAAGATGCATGCTTATAGTTCAACATGTCTCAAGTTCAAACCCATCTATGGCACCTTATCTTTTTTTATACATTACTTCTAAACTCAAGATCAATCGAAAGTTTTGGTTCAAATAATAAATCGTATTTGATATTAGTCATCATATATATATATATATATATATATATATATATATATATATATATATATATATATATATATATATATATATATATATATATGTGTGGAAAGGCTTTGATTTGTTGCACAAACACTTGGGATGTGAATCTTAGTAACGTGTTTGGGATATTTATGTATGAATGTGTTTAGCATGCGGAATCTACTACAACACACTTAAAAGAACACAAAGGTGGTGAGTTATGTAAACGTGAGTATGCAATGAACAAGGAACACAACTTTAGTTAACACAAAACGATTCAATATTATTGATGAAATAATACAGATGATCTAACTATCACCGGGATTACAAAGTAATCTTGAATCTTAGATTGTAAAAGGATTTGTGAATTGAGTAACTAAGTTACTTGAGAGTTTGTTCGGTTTTGGTTAATAGTTGAAGAGATGCATGCATGAAGGAGTGACTTAGGGAACCTTTTATACGATAAGGTACCCTAATTACAAGTTGTCAAGTGGTTGAATATAATAAGTTACTTTGACTATTCTAGCCTACAATTAAATACAACTACCAATGTACAACTCTGCAATATTCTTCTGTGAACCACAGAAGACTAAACTACTTCTACTTAACGTATAACAATGTACAAAGACTAATAATTCAACTAAATATCTATTACAAAATATCTAACAACTTGACATAAAGCTTGGCAGGACCTTTATCAACTAGCAGTACCTTCTACCCAGAAGGTACTGTTAGTACATCTTCATACTCTTCAAAATCAACTAGCAGGCTCTTTGACATATCTGGCAGGCTCTTTGACTTGAACATTTTATTCCCAACAATCCTCCCCTAAACTTGTTATTTCTATTAAAATACACAAGTTTCTGATGAATAAAATACATACCTTGAGGATTTGAGGGAACTCTTACAAAAACCTTCACTCTCTGTTCTTCCTTTTTCTTTCACATTGCTCAAATATGCTCCTCAGCAAACTTTGAACAATTTCTGAATTCTCTTCATCTTTGTCACATCTTAATCTCTTGGAGATCATAGTTTTAAGCACTTCATAACTAAGTGGATACTCTTTCTCAGCCAACATAAAGAGTTCTATCCCACTTGATGTAAAAAGATGATGAATACTGCTAAGGCTTAGAAATTCCCATGTTGTTGAAGGATCATGATAGGGAAATTTCCAATGAACATCTTTTGGGCTAGGATCATACATCCTGTTGAATTCTACCCATAGTTCCTGTTCCTTAACATCATTACTAGAATTTGTGTCTAGCCTAATCTGAACTAGATTCCACAATTCTTCTAAATCTGCTCTGTCACATGCTCTAACTAGATTTTCAAAATTCTTAAAGATAGCAGACTGACCCCCAACCCTTGTTATTTTCCATGACTTTCCTAATCTATCATGGTTGATCTCCCAATCAATAATAGGGCGTCTACAGCTAATTGGATCAGCATGTATGATAGTTGGCAAAGTAATTAACATCTTACTTACTTGCTCTGAGTCCAATTTTGCTTCTTCTTTCTTCTGAGCATCTTACTTCTTCATTGAGGGCTTTGCATCAGATGGAACTTTGTAGTAAAGACTTTTGTAGGCTTGAAGATACAAGAAGTAGATTTCATCAGCAGATTTCTTCTTCAATTGATAATCAGTCCAATTTGCTTGACCTTTTAGAAATCTCTTCATAAAAGTTACTTGATCTTTCCATGTTTTGCCCACCTTAAAACCTCTTTTCTCACTTTCTTTCATCTTTTCAAAAATGTCAGCCAGAGCTGCTTCTTTATACTTCTTGTTGATAAAAGATTCAAGCTCTGCTGTTTTCTCATCAGAATTGAGATTCTTGTCATTCACTATTATTGATGCTTGGCCTTTCACAATTGGATCATTAGCAATAATCCATTGCATCTGTGCATCAAAGGTTTCTTGAGCAATTTGAGTTTCAAGAAGAGTCTGAGCAGTATCTTTATTCTCTTTCATTTCTGTAAGCATTCTTGAAGCTTCAAATGCTTTCAGTTCTTCTTCATGAACCCTTTTGGCCTCTTCTTCACCTAAAGCCATCTGTATCTGCTCTGTTCTCTTCAACTTTTTGGGCTTTGGCTCATCTTCAATCATAATGCTCTTGCCCTTATCCTTTGGAGTTGGTTCTTGAGATGGAGCAGAAGATTGCTCATCAGCAATAAAAATCCTCCCTTGAACAAACAAATTCCCTTGAGGCTCTAAATCCCTCTTTCTCTTGTATACTTTCTCAGTAGACCCTTTGTACCCCATAGCCAATAGCCTCTCAATCCTAGCAGGCTCTTGCTCTTGCCCAGCAGGCTCTTGCCCTGCATCAGCAGGCTCTTCATCATAAACTTGAGTTCCTTCATGGAATTCAAATTGAGCCTCCTCTTCATCTTCAGAACTATCCATCCTCCCCTTTTTGGAAGAGTGACCTAACCTATCATCATTTGATTTTGAAGAACTAGATAAAACAACCTTTGCAGATCTTTTACCCTTTAGCTTCTTCACTTGAACCTCCAATTTCTTCACCCTCTTGACTAACTTGATGTTGATCTCAGAAAATTTCTTGTTTTGACTTTTAAGAGCATCTTCTAAGAGCTTCACCTTCCGTTTTAGTTCTTGCACTGTCTGAGGTGATTGGGGTGGTGTTACATGATGTGATGATGTTGGTGGTGTTGCTGATGGTACTGGAGATGGTATTGGTGATGTTTGATGTGTTGGTGAGATGTAACCAGTTGAAGAACTAGATGATGGTGATTCAGCTGATGCTATTGGTTCTTCAGGATGTTGTGGTAACATTTCATCAAATAGTGGAATTTCTTCCCCTCTGAAACCAATTCTCATGTTTGAAAATACTTTGTGAGAAAGTTTTGGTGTTTCATAAAGTGTGTGTGGGGGAAGCAACAAATGTTTTGATTTTGCAATGATGGATGAAATAAATCTTGGATACATCAAAAACTTTGTTTCACTATTCACATTTTTAATCAATCCTTCAAAAATATGTTTGGAAAAATTGTATTTTCTGTTTGTAGCCAAGCAGATGAGAGCAGAAGCCATGTTTCCACTAAATTGCTCCCAAGAGGTTTTCTTCTGGCTCAAACAATGAAGGATTGTGTGAATCAAAAATCTCCATTGTGGAGTAAGATGCTTCTTTAGAAAAGTGAGTTTTGTAGAAGTAGCATGATACCCCATTCTTTCTAAATTTTCAAAAATTTCAGTATTTGGCAACTGACTAATACCATCAGAATCATCCAAATGAAGATGTCTTCTTATGGATGACTCAGTAAGAGTCAAAAGTTTGCCATCCACTTTGGCCTTAATTCTTTGTTCCCCATTTTCAGAGGTTTTAATTTTAGCAGTTTGCCAAAATTGTAAAATTTGAGATTCATAAATAGTGGGATTGACTAGTAAAGCAAACCTGATGTAGGAGTTATTTAAAAAGTCCACTACTTGATGAAAAGAGGCATTATCCTCTGACTTCTCCAAAAATGCTAATTGATTGTGACGTTGGACAAAGTTTAGAACAACTGTGGTATCCATAATGAAAATTTTGAATATGATGGTGGGATTTGTTGGTAGTACTGGTAGAAGATGAAAGGTGTATGTGAATTATGATAAGGACTGATGAAAGATGAAATGAGAGAATTACTTTTAACCGACAATAAGAAAGATTATAATAAGTAAACGAAAAGGCGGTTAAAAAGATCTTTTATATGTGAAATATAATATAATATAATCATCAGTAATTTACATAACTACCCCAACGGCTAATTTTAACTACCAGGCCCAACGGCTAAAACTTTGTCTGACAGGCTCAACGGCTATCTAGCAGTACCATTTTACTCTAGCAGTACCAATTTTGAACTACCAGTACCTTTGAAAGTTTTTTTTTTTTTTTTTTTTTTTTTTTTTTTTTTTTTTAAATCCCTTATAGTTTTTAGCAAACTACCAGCTATCAACGGATTTGAGTTGTCTTTACCAAAAGCCGTGTAAAACCCTAAATTTTAAATACCTAATTTTACGTCTAATTTGAAATTTTCCTAAGTTATGGATACGATTAATTATAAAACCGGAAGTAACTAAACGAATAAACCATATGTCCAAATAAATTAAACGAAACTTCACAAGTGAAATTCTGAACATATTTTGAATCCGAAAATATTCTGAAACCTAAAAGAAAATTCGAGAACTACTTCTACGCGACACGAATAATTATTTTGGGCCGTTTCTCTTTTGTTTCACAATCAATAAAACACTAAAAGAACCCAACTATTTGAGCCCATGAAGTCCTTGGCCTTTTGGCCCATTACCGAAATCCACAAACACAATAAGAGGAGACCGGTGTATTTTATCTCACACAAAATAAAGTACGCTTCAAGAAATACATAAAACCCTAACCCTAAAAATATAATAGTGGCATTCCTTCTCTGGTGTTCCTCTCCTCTGTTCGAATTCAAGAAAGCTTAAAAAGGTGTTTGATTGATCGCGTATAGCGGGTTCGAGTAGGGATTGGTGGTTGCTCGGTTCTCATTTTATTTTGGAATCTCTTGGTCCTTGTTTCTATTCTGTCGAGCATCAAAGGGTAACACACCTTTTCCTTGATCTCTTTTATCCTCATTTGATGTCTATCACACTTTTATGATTCATGTTTTGTGCTATATGTATCAGCTATTTAAAAGAAACATGTATACAAAAATCTAATCTCACATGAAATCACGAATTTTCTTAACATACAACCCTATAATGTGTTAACCATGAATCGACTTACATGTACACAAGTTTCTGGATTTTGGAAGATGACATGGATCGAATGGAACAAAAATATAAGAACCTATTTATTATCTTTTGTCACAAAAAAAAAAAAAAGAAGAAGAAGAAAGGGGTCCAATGGCTTTATGTATAATTAAGGTCTTGTGATTTAATTTACTTTCGAACAGGTGTAGGGTTAATCTAATGATGCTTTTAAAGAATGGTTGTGGTCTAAATAGTTTTAACGTGAGGCTACATGGTGTGAGTTCCGAATGTGGTCGTGTCGCATGAGTTTATAAAGGGGTGTCTCGGATTTGTTTTTGTGTTGCGAGGGTCGAGTCGATGTTGTTTTCTGCTTTGTCTTCTGAATCAGTTATTATGCGCTCACAAATCTGGTCTTGGACACTCAGTTTGATCTCAAATTCATGATCTAAAATCAGAATAGAAACCAAGATAATAAAGAAACGAGTAGCATGCATGATTCGAAAATAATAAGTAAAATAATTGTGTGAGTGTGATCATGAAATGGGTGCTAGCATGCATATGGGGTCAAGCATATCATAGTCATGGCGTTTGTATGAATATGTCCTATGTAATTCTATCTAGTGTAGAAATTTAAAAAAAAAAAAAAAAAAAAAAAAAAAAAAAAAAAAAAAAAAAAAAAAACAAACTGTTATAAAGCATGCACACACAACGAGTAGAGATATTAGAAGCTTGGGTCAATGAACGAATGGGTATTAATATAAATGGAGCTTGTGTGTGTGGTTGTCGAGTTAAAATAAAGAGCATGGACGATTAATAGTGTGGTTTAGTATGCATGATAATAAGTATTAAATAAATGTTAAGCGTGTGTGTACGAATTGTAATTGAGAGTCGTGTGATTATGTACGTTATAAAACATATTTTGGTCGTCGCGGTCTAAGATTAATATCAATGATATGTTAATAAATTATGAACGACGGGGTCTAAAATTATTATCTTGATATTAATTATATTATAAACCCTAAAATAATTTTATTTGACATTTTTTTAATATTTAATTTTGATAATTTACATTTTGACCCTAAACTCTACTAAACATAATTAACTCTAAACTATTATAATTGGCATTTTAACCCATAAATAGTATTAATTACCAATTATACCTTAAAGTATTAAATTTCTAATTCAGGAAAACTTACTAGAAATGGAAAGCCGACTAAATTAAGTAACCTGATTCGTATGAACATAAAATAATACTTGATTATCATATTCGTGTAGATCCGGTGAAGCGGGAGTAGTTGTCATCCCTTTTGTGATCACCTTTGGTGTTTGTTTGCTTTCGTCAAGGTACAGATATTCTGACCTTCTCTGTAAGGTTTCCTATGATTCTTTTCTGATCTGTTAAATTCTCTGAATTGATACTCTGTTACGATCCCTTGCTATGACACCTTTGCTTCGACCTTTGATCTCTGATTTTGAACCTGTGATATGAAGACCTTTTTGATATGAGATGGAAATGTTTTAAGTAAAGTATTTTGAAAGGGTTTTTCAAGCATGATATATTGACTTTAAGAAAACTATTTTGAAGTTCGTTTTATGAAAACTAATTGAAAGACCATTTATGAAAACTATTTTTGAATGATTGTTTTTAAATGAACCTTAAGAGAAAACCTTTTGAAAAGTACTTTTGATATTGAACCTTTTGAAGATTTGACCATCGGATACATTGACCCTTTTTGGATATTGACCTGGGATATTTGACCTTCTGATATTTGAACTTCTGATACTTGACCCTCTGATACTTTGACTGGTCTGATTATGAACTTCTGATATTGAACCTTCTGAAATGACACCCTGATTATGATATGAACCTTTGACCTTTGACCTTTGACTCTTAGTTTGATACCCGAGCCACTTTTCTGTTACCTAGCCAGGAAGGTAACCTGGCCGTGTCTGTGATGCACCACTGGCATGACTCATGTGTGGGTGAGTGATTCCTCACACCGTCCCCATTCTGATTATGATATGCGCATTACTTTGATTATGGATTATATATGTTTCTGGGGGGCGTATGGATTGCAATCCTAGATCTGATCTGTTTAGTGGATTTAATCTGATATGATATGACTTGTCTGGTGACTGGTGCTGTGTGCAATACACGCCTTTCACAAAATTTGGGAGCTAGCTACTCCATTTGAAGAATGAGGACACCCCTCATATTATCTGATTATCTGAGAGGTCTCCCCTCTATATGATTATGAAGATTTATGGTTACGATATGATATGATCTGTTTCTGGGCTCGTGGTAGATGACTATCCTATTTTCCTCTGATCATCCTTATTGTTTATACCTTCTGATATTTCCCAGCGCACTATATCTTATATCTGTTTCATTATCATTGCTTTGTATATGTATCTGTTCACTGAGCTTTTTAAGCTCAGCCGCACGTTTTCTTTTCGTGTGCGGCAGGTAATAAGCAGGACGACGGGTTTGGGTATGAGTGAAGAGACTTTTGGACTTAGAAGACTTTGATAGCTATTTTGGCTTAGAGATGATTTGAAGTTTTTATATTGTTTAGAATCTGTAGTCGCATTGTAACCTTGTAATTTCAGTTTTTCATTTGTAACCTTTGAGATTTCTTGTATTACTGTAATGTATGCTTTGTTTAATCTGATATGAAACCATTAGTGTGACATCTTAACCCTTGCCGGGTTGGGGTGTTACAATTATGGTATCAGAGACAGGTTGCGATTTCGTAATACATTTACCCTTGACCTGTGTAAGTTAGGACCACTAAGCCTTCCCTGTAGACACTCGTAAGTCAACCTTTGAAAATTGCTTTAGGATTTCCCATAGAAACCTAAGTTTTGACCGGTGAGGAACGGGTAGACTATAAGGCATTTGTTTAAGTATCTTTACTTCCGCATCACTCTGATTCGTGCCTTACTTTTGGTTAGATCCTACTGATATCACTTTGGAAAGCGAAAGCTTAAGTTTTGCACCACCTAAGATTCGAACCTGATTAAATTTGGAAGGCATTGAGAAATTTCATAATAATTGCCTGACACTATTTGATCCTTATCCTCCTATTTTCTTTTGTTAATCATTTTGATAAAGACCCACGTTGCACTCTGATTCTTTTGTTAATCACTTTGACGCCTCTTCGGGCATTCTGAGAATCTCTATGGCAGTAGCGTACTGGATACTTTTTGTTATTTTGTCTCTTGCTTTTAATAAGTATATATGGATCTTCCGACACCATTTGATTTCGTTTCACCCATCTCTGTTCTAAGCCTTTTGGTATGTAACCACGAGTATAAGAATGTTTTCCCCCTCACTTTTGAATGATAAAGCTATGATTTGCGAACCGTCTTTCTTTGAATAGTTAACTCGATTTTATTCTGATAAGGAAATTGTGGGATGATCAGTCAAATATTGACAACTACCTTTCTATGTCTCACCTTTGGCGTTTGCAACAATTTTGAACTTCCGACTACGATTACCAATTGTCTAACCCTTTGTTATCTCTATTACTCTGGAGACGCGTGTGTTACTTTCACGGTTATGAAGTTTTCCTAGACACCATTTCGTACGCCAATGAATGGACCTTATCGTAGAAGCCTTTGGTACCTTGAGTTTCTGAACATGAACCTTGTGTTGAACATTATTTGGAACCCTGAATTTCTTGAATTTGATTCCTGTTGAACCACCAAGTTTTCCACCGGGGCATGAAGTAAGATTTGACATGATACCAAGAGAGTTCTAGTCACTAACGAAGATGCCTTTCGGATCATACCAATTGATTGGAGCAACCGGGAAGAGCAGCCACCGAAGACCAGGAAGTAAGTTTACTTAAGTGTACCTTCTGGGCATGTTTTAGTTTGGTTCGCGATAAAGAAGGAGGGTAACTGGAGATATGTAAGGAAGCTGAACCGTATTAATGTTAAGAGCCAATTTTCCTCCACCCTAAAATGACCGTATGTTTGTTTAAATTCAGAGCACGAATTTTCTTCTGATAAATTGATTTTATCCTTGAAATCGCCTTCCGTATTCGTAAAAGACTGCTATGACGATTAGCGACGCTAATAGTACTAGCTAAAGCTCCGACTATCTTGGTGAATTTGATAGATGATATTTTCTCATGAGTACTGGACATATGGTCATTGTATGACTTAATGATACATTCAGAGACGAGGAAGAACATGTAAATCACTTTTGCACCTTGTTAGAAATTTGACGATCATTTGTGTATTCTGAGGGATTGATGTTTGAGAGACAACGGTGTTCTTTGCCTGACCTGGAGTTGACAACAACGGAGGATACCCTAAAGAGTGAAGACATTCCTTTCGATACAGACGTGTGGACGGTGTAGAAGATCTAGTCAAGATGGCGAACCTGGAGCTGATGAAGACGTACAGTCTCACTTCCCTATTCATCTTGGTTGTACTAAGATGAATTGAGAGCAGAAGCAGACTGTATGATGGAGAGACTGAAAGATCGTGCCAGAAATCCACAACACTCCATCACATTCCAAGAAGAACTGCAGGAGGCTCGACGACCCAGACACCAGTTTTCGATTTTGGTTTCACTTCCCGATTGATGGGCAAACGAAGACAGATTAACCAGACTTGAAGAGATTGGATGTTTTGAATGAACGAATTTTGGAAAATGACCTTTTATGTTTAGAAGAGTTGATTCTGTGAAGGATGAAGCTATGGATGACGTAATTCACTTCCTCTTAACCTACTTAGATTTCCGTTACCTGATGACAAAGATCCTTTGAATGATTTAGGCTCTCTATTAGTAATTCCGTTCTGTGTTCATTCAGCATATGTAGGCTGATGGTTTTGTTATGCGAATTTTGACGAATCGTGGAAGGAACATTGGGATTTATGTCCAGAAATGGGCGGATTTTTGAAACAACCACTTACTTTGGCTGAGTTGATCTTGGTGAATGATGAATGATTGACGCTACTAACGACGTACCTTAATTCTGAAAGACATTTTGGAAGTCCCCTTTACTCTTACGAGTAGTTTCGTTCTTCTTTTAGTCACGTTGTTTGATTTTGATGACCTCTGAGACTGTAGAATGATTAGGTGGATTAAGATAGGTTGTTTTGATTACGACTTTGAGATAAAGTATGACCATCATGAGGGCATATTTATATGATGCCAGTATTATGACGTCTGGCCAACGTGATAATACTTACATCATATAACGTGCACTTGTTGTGGGCATAGGATATTTCGAGAAGTGCCTTAGAAGCCTTAGAATTTTGATAGCTGTTGGAGATTGTCTGTGTTAGTGAGATTTTAGGTTCATTCTACCGATGCGTTTAATTTTCTTTCACCGTTATGCTATTTGATACGTCTGGATTCTCGACACGCGTTTTGCTGACCTCTGTACTTTCGATAAGAATCTTAAGTTCTGTTGTAGAGCTTTCTTCCGTTTGATGATATCAAACCATCAGTTTTCTGTGCGTTCTCATCTGATTTGTTTAATAAAATTCTATGGACGGCATATTCATCAAATCCTACGAATTCCCTGTATCTCTTCGGAGAGAATATGATTATCATCTGTTACATTTGGTATATTATTCTTTTGATCTGGATTCAGTATGGTATGTCTTTTCTGAGGAAGCCGAAACTATCTTGATCGACAAGATAGAGTCATGAGAAAAAAAGTCTTTCACACTTCTGTTCAATGTCCGTTGTGTTTCTCCGTTTCGTTTCATTTCAATTTTCGAGGACGAAAATTTTCTTTTTAGAGGGGAAGAGTTGTAAAACCCTAAATTTTAAATACCTAATTTTACGTCTAATTTGAAATTTTCCTAAGTTATGGATACGATTAATTATAAAACCGGAAGTAACTAAACGAATAAACCATATGTCCAAATAAATTAAACGAAACTTCACAAGTGAAATTCTGAACATATTTTGAATCCGAAAATATTCTGAAACCTAAAAGAAAATTCGAGAACTACTTCTACGCGACACGAATAATTATTTTGGGCCGTTTCTCTTTTGTTTCACAATCAATAAAACACTAAAAGAACCCAACTATTTGAGCCCATGAAGTCCTTGGCCTTTTGGCCCATTACCGAAATCCACAAACACAATAAGAGGAGACCGGTGTATTTTATCTCACACAAAATAAAGTACGCTTCAAGAAATACATAAAACCCTAACCCTAAAAATATAATAGTGGCATTCCTTCTCTGGTGTTCCTCTCCTCTGTTCGAATTCAAGAAAGCTTAAAAAGGTGTTTGATTGATCGCGTATAGCGGGTTCGAGTAGGGATTGGTGGTTGCTCGGTTCTCATTTTATTTTGGAATCTCTTGGTCCTTGTTTCTATTCTGTCGAGCATCAAAGGGTAACACACCTTTTCCTTGATCTCTTTTATCCTCATTTGATGTCTATCACACTTTTATGATTCATGTTTTGTGCTATATGTATCAGCTATTTAAAAGAAACATGTATACAAAAATCTAATCTCACATGAAATCACGAATTTTTTTAACATACAACCCTATAATGTGTTAACCATGAATCGACTTACATGTACACAAGTTTCTGGATTTTGGAAGATGACATGGATCGAATGGAACAAAAATATAAGAACCTATTTATTATCTTTTGTCACAAAAAAAAAAAAAAAAAAAAAAGAAGAAAGGGGTCCAATGGCTTTATGTATAATTAAGGTCTTGTGATTTAATTTACTTTCGAATAGGTGTAGGGTTAATCTAATGATGCTTTTAAAGAATGGTTGTGGTCTAAATAGTTTTAACGTGAGGCTACATGGTGTGAGTTCCGAATGTGGTCGTGTCGCATGAGTTTATAAAGGGGTGTCTCGGATTTGTTTTTGTGTCGCGAGGGTCGAGTCGATGTTTTTTTCTGCTTTGTCTTCTGAATCAGTTATTATGCGCTCACAAATCTGGTCTTGGACACTCAGTTTGATCTCAAATTCATGATCTAAAATCAGAATAGAAACCAAGATAATAAAGAAACGAGTAGCATGCATGATTCGAAAATAATAAGTAAAATAATTGTGTGAGTGTGATCATGAAATGGGTGCTAGCATGCATATGGGGTCAAGCATATCATAGTCATGGCGTTTGTATGAATATGTCCTATGTAATTCTATCTAGTGTAGAAACTTTTAAAAAAAAAAAAAAAAAAAAAAAAAAAAAAAAAAAAAAAAAAAAAAAAAAAAACTGTTATAAAGCATGCACACACAACGAGTAGAGATATTAGAAGCTTGGGTCAATGAACGAATGGGTATTAATATAAATGGAGCTTGTGTGTGTGGTTGTCGAGTTAAATATAAAGAGCATGGACGATTAATAGTGTGGTTTAGTATGCATGATAATAAGTATTAAATAAATGTTAAGCGTGTGTGTACGAATTGTAATTGAGAGTCGTGTGATTATGTACGTTATAAAACATATTTTGGTCATCGCGGTCTAAGATTAATATCAATGATATGTTAATAAATTATGAACGACGGGGTCTAAAATTATTATCTTGATATTAATTATATTATAAACCCTAAAATAATTTTATTTGACATTTTTTAATATTTAATTTTGATAATTTACATTTTGACCCTAAACTCTACTAAACATAATTAACTCTAAACTATTATAATTGGCATTTTAACCCATAAATAGTATTAATTACCAATTATACCTTAAAGTATTAAATTTCTAATTCAGGAAAACTTACTAGAAATGGAAAGCCGACTAAATTAAGTAACCTGATTCGTATGAACATAAAATAATACTTGATTATCATATTCGTGTAGATCCGGTGAAGCGGGAGTAGTTGTCATCCCTTTTGTGATCACCTTTGGTGTTTGTTTGCTTTCGTCAAGGTGCAGATATTCTGACCTTCTCTGTAAGGTTTCCTATGATTCTTTTCTGATCTGTTAAATTCTCTGAATTGATACTCTGTTACGATCCCTTGCTATGACACCTTTGCTTCGACCTTTGATCTCTGATTTTGAACCTGTGATATGAAGACCTTTTTGATATGAGATGGAAATGTTTTAAGTAAAGTATTTTGAAAGGGTTTTTCAAGCATGATATATTGACTTTAAGAAAACTATTTTGAAGTTCGTTTTATGAAAACTAATTGAAAGACCATTTATGAAAACTATTTTTGAATGATTGTTTTTAAATGAACCTTAAGAGAAAACCTTTTGAAAAGTACTTTTGATATTGAACCTTTTGAAGATTTGACCATCGAATACATTGACCCTTTTTGGATATTGACCTGGGATATTTGACCTTCTGATATTTGAACTTATGATACTTGACCCTCTGATACTTTGACTGGTCTGATTATGAACTTCTGATATTGAACCTTCTGATATGACACCCTGATTATGATATGAACCTTTGACCTTTGACCTTTGACTCTTAGTTTGATACCCGAGCCACTTTTCTGTTACCTAGCCAGGAAGGTAACCTGGCCGTGTCTGTGATGCACCACTGGCATGACTCATGTATGGGTGAGTGATTCCTCACACCGTCCCCATTCTGATTATGATATGCGCATTACTTTGATTATGGATTATATATGTTTCTGGGGGGCGTATGGATTGCAATCCTAGATCTGATCTATTTAGTGGATTTAATCTGATATGATATGACTTGTCTGGTGACTGGTGCTGTGTGCAATACACGACTTTCACAAAATTTGGGAGCTAGCTACTCCATTTGAAGAATGAGGACACCCCTCATATTATCTGATTATCTGAGAGGTCTCCCCTCTATATGATTATGAAGATTTATGGTTACGATACGATATGATCTGTTTCTGGGCTCGTGGTAGATGACTATCCTATTTTCCTCTGATCATCCTTATTGTTTATACCTTCTGATATTTCCCAGTGCACTATATCTTATATCTGTTTCATTATCATTGCTTTGTATATGTATCTGTTCACTGAGCTTTTTAAGCTCAGCCGCACGTTTTCTTTTCGTGTGCGGTAGGTAATAAGCAGGACGACGGGTTTGGGTATGAGTGAAGAGACTTTTGGACTTAGAAGACTTTGATAGCTATTTTGGCTTAGAGATGATTTGAAGTTTTTATATTGTTTAGAATCTGTAGTCGCATTGTAACCTTGTAATTTCAGTTTTTCATTTGTAACCTTTGAGATTTCTTGTATTAATGTAATGTATGCTTTGTTTAATCTGATATGAAACCATTAGTGTGACATCTTAACCCTTGCCGGGTTGGGGTGTTACAAGCCGTTTGCTTAAGGACTAGCTAACTATTTACAATTAAGTATGGTTAGTTAACAACCATATAGTTTTTGGTAAACTATCAACCATCAACGGATTTGATTTGTCTTTACCAAAAGCCGTTTGCTTATGGACTAGCCAGCTCTTAAGTTTGTAAAAACTTGGTGAGCTGAATACCAAAAGCCATATTGGCCTAAAGATGGTTCAATTTCCTTGGATGGAGGAAATTAAAAAGGCAATGATGCTGTGTATCTTGGATGATTGGTTCAACAAGTGAAATCATCTATTAGCATGCCTTTGAGTTGAAACTTTTCTTAGTTTGATCTAGATAGAACTTTCTCCTTTAGGAATGCTTCATCCCTTCTAGATATGTGATCTAATCCTCTCTTTTTCAACTTTTGCATCATCTTGTATGCTCTTGTCTTTTTCCTTCATAAATTGGTTTTTCTTCCATTTTGGGCTATTATTTCCTCCCCTGAGATTGTTACCTCTCCTGAGATTGATATAACTTTTGTTTCCCCTTTTTGTTTGAAAGATCTCTTGTTTTGTTATCAACCTGAAATGTGTTAGTTGCAAACCAAAAGAACAAAGTGCAAAGCACTTGATCTATAGCATTTTAAACATTCAAGCATCAATATGAACAAAACATAGCAAATTTAATACTAGCAGGACCAATTATGAATTGACAGTACCTTTTGACTAACTAGCAGTACCATGTTTAAAAGCCAATACCAGTTAATTTTACGTACAAAAACACATGTTTTTCAAAGATTTATCATTCCAATACATCCTACAAGATATTTGAATCTACCTAAATCAAAAGCTTTGGTGAGAAGGTCTGCATAATTCTTTTCAGAATCAATCTTAACAACTTGAATTAACCTTTTCTCATTGCAATCCCTTATGAAATGGTGTCTGATTTCAATGTGTTTTGTTTTTGAGTGTTGAACTGGGTTTTTAATGATACATATAGTAATGCTATTGTCAATATAAATAATGGTGTTAAGAAAATTGTACCCATAGTCAAGCATTTGATTTTGGATCCAAAGAACTTGCCCACAACAACTTGCACCAGCAACATATTCTGCTTCAGTTGTAGAGTTGGCCACCATTGTTTGTTTCTTGCATTGCCAAGAGATTAGTCTGCAACCAAGAAATTGACATCCACCAGTTGTGGATTTTCTGTCTAGAGTTGCACCAGCATAATCACTATCCGAATAAGCTACCAATTCAAAAGATGATTCCCTTGGATACCAAAGACCCAACCTAGGTTGACCCTTAAGATATCTAAAGATTCTTTTGACTGCTGTGAGATGAGAGATTTTGGGATGTATTTGAAACCTTGCACATACACATACTGAGAACATGATATCTGGTCTTGATGATGTAAGGTACATCAAAGACCCAATCATTGATCTATAATTATGCAAATCCATATCTTCTCCTTCAGCATCCTTGAGTAGCCCTTTATCTGGATCCATTGGTGTACTTGCAACCTTAGAATCAGTAAACTGAAATTTCCTTAGGATCTCTGCTACATACTTATCTTGGCTGATAAATATGCCTTCTTGAGATTGTTTCACTTGGAGACCCAAAAAGAAAGTAAGTTCCCCCATGGAACTCATTTCAAACTTACTATGCATAAGTTTTTCAAATTCTACACACAAGTCTTGGTTTGTTGATCCAAAGATAATGTCATCAACATAAATCTGCACTAGCAAGATGTCTTTCTTTGTTCTTTTGATGAACAAAGTTGGATCAATCCTGCCTCTTTGGAATCCACTTTCTAATAGAAAACAAGCCAATGTTTCATACCATGCCCTAGGAGCTTGGTGTAGACCATAAAGAGCCTTGGTAACCTTATAAACCTTGTCTGGATATTCTGCATCAATGAAGCCTGGAGGTTGAGACACATACACTGGTTCTTCAATTTCACCATATAAAAATGCACTCTTAACATCCATTTGATAGACAGTAAAGCCTATGAATGAAGCATAGGCCAAGAATAGCCTAATTGCTTCAAGTCTTGCAACTAGAGCAAACACTTCTTCATAATCTACCCCTTCTTCTTGATTATATCCTTGGGCCACCAATCTTGCTTTGTTTCTGATCACTATACCCCTTTCATCTTTCTTGTTTCTGAACACCCATTTGGTTCCAATTGCCCTATGACCTTTGGGCAAATCAACCAGTATCCAAACCTTCTGAATCTTGAATTGGATAAGCTCTTCTTGCATTGCTTCCACCCAACTTGCATCATCTAAAGCTTTGTTTATGTTTTTGGGTTCAGCCTGAGATAGAAAACATGAAAACAGGCATATGTTGGCACCTTCATTATTCTTTTCTTCATAAATAGAGGAGAGAAACCCTTCTTCATCTGAAGACAAGACTTGAGATAAACCAACTTGAGATCTTGTTCTAACACCAGAATTTATGCTACCAATCACATCATCAGTTGAGTGATCTTTGAGAATTCTAGTGTTGGGTGTTTTAGGAACTTCATAAGTAGATGGAAGATTGTCAATCCCCACTTCTTCTGGTAAAGAATCATTTATTTGAACATTCAATGGCTATAGAAGAGAAGACAAAAAATTTCTTGTAAGAAAGCCAAAAAAACGTTAGTTAATTTATTAGTAATAGACGAGTACCCGAGCATAGCAACGAGATTTTATAGCGGCGTATAGTTTAAAAAAAAGTTTATGGGTTATAAACGAAAAATAATAAAAGTTTAAGGATTTGAGAATTAAACATAATATTTTGAAACCCGGTTCGACCCGGGCGGTTCAACCGGTTGAACCGTTCCGGTCGAAAAAACGGGTCAAATTAAACCGGGTCAATCCGCTGGGTTGGGTTGAAAAAAAGGGTCAAATTATACCGGGTCTACTCGCCGGGTTTGAAACGACCCGTCTTTACTCGGTTTTCGATGTGTATTAATAGTGCGTTAATAGTTTCCAACTTTGCATATGCTTTCCGAAAATAGTGTAAGAACTTTCTAAAATACTTTAAGTTATCATTTTTCACTTTGTAGGTTTTTCCATTATATTTATTAGTATATCTCCTTTTTGGCCCATCTAATAATTTACACAAATGGCTCAACTCATATTATTTGGCTTTACACAAAATTGATGAAAGTATGATATAATAATATTAAATAAATACGAATAACAAAAGTAATAAAAAAATTATAAAAATATATAAAAAAAATCCAATCCTCCTAGGCCTCGTCGGCGGGGCTCCCAGACCGATCCCTCCTCGAAGGTGGTCGACCGCCAGACTAGCGCCTAACGTTTTTTGCAACATTGGCAGTAGGATCTGTTTCACGACTTATTTGTGGAGTTCAATAACAAGTGATGGATACATGGCGTTGAGAGCTCATTATGTTGATGAAGATTGGGTCTTAAGAAAGAAAGTCTTAAACTTTAGAGTTTTACTGCCTCGTTCAGGTAAAATTTTAGCATCGCTTTTGATTAAATTTATGTCAGATTGTGGAATTGATAAAAATTACTATCAACTTAGATAACGCCAAATGTACGATGGTTTCTACGTTGGAATAATGTGTTAGTTTGTGTTAAAAGGTGATTGAAGAATCCATGTACTAAATCTTATCGTACAAGTTGGGTTAAAAGGTGATTGAAGAATCCACCAAGAAAGTTTGGGATCAAGTGAAAGAGTGCAAGAAAGAAGGGTTTTGCAGAATGCATTGCACACCTGCAGTTGCAATGGGGAGGCTTGTTTGTCAAGATGTGGTAACGAAATGTAATTCGACTTACATGATGCTTTAGTGTGCATTAGTTTATCAGAATACGTATGCACTTTTGGATCTAGTTGATACAAATTATGAAAGTTGTTCACGTGACCCTCATATTATTATTATTATTATTATTATTATTATTATTATTATTATTATTATTATTATTATTATTATTATTATTATAAACACAAAAATAAATAATTAAAACCATATTTCACAAATCCACACACTGGTAAAACCACTCACTCATCTTCATGTCCAACTTGATAACCACTTCCACCATTAAAACTTGCAAACAAACAAATACAGATCTGAAACAAACATACAAAACCATATCTGAAACCAAAGTAAATAAATACGGCGGGGATGATGGCTGGGGGTATCGGCAGAGATGATCACTGGAGGTGGATGTGGATGTTGATGGTGGTGATGTCATGGTGGATGTTGATGGTGGTGATGTCGTGGTGGATGTTGATGATGGTGATTCGTTGGTGGATGTGGATGTTGATGGTGGTGATGTCGTGGTGGATGTTGATGATGGTTGATGGTGGTGATTCTTTTGTGGATGTGGATGTTGATGGTGGTGATGTCATGGTGGATGTTGATGATGGTTGATGGTGGTGATTCTTTGGTGGATGTGGATGTTGATGGTGGTGATGTCATGGTGGATGTTGATGATGGTTGATGGTGGTGATTCTTTGGTGGATGTGGATGTTGATGGTGGTGATGTCATGGTGGATGTTGATGATGGTTGATGGTGGTGATTCTTTGGTGGATGTGGATGTTGATGGTGGTGATGTCGTGGTGGATGTTGATGATGGATGATGGTGGTGATTCTTTGGTGGATGTGGATGTTGATGGTGGTGATGTCATGGTGGATGTTGATGATGGTTGATGGTGGTGATTCTTTGGTGGATGTGGATGTTGATGGTGGTGATGTCATGGTGGATGTTGATGATGGTTTATGGTGGTGATTCTTTGGTGGATGTGGATGTTGATGGTGGTGATGTCGTGGTGGATGTTGATGGTGGTGATGTCGTGGTGGATGTTGATGATGGTGATTCTTTGGTGGATGTGGATGTTGATGGTGGTGATGTCGTGGTGGATGTTGATGATGGTTGATGGTGGTGATTCTTTGGTGGATGTGGATGTTGATGGTGGTGATGTCATGGTGGATGTTGATGATGGTTGATGGTGGTGATTCTTTGGTGGATGTGGATGTTGATGGTGGTGATGTCGTGGTGGATGTTGATGGTGGTGATGTCGTGGTGGATGTTGATGATGGTGATTCTTTGGTGGATATGGATGTTGATGGTGGTGATGTCGTGGTGGATGTTGTGGATGTTGATGGTGGTGATGTCGTGGTGATTCTTTGGTGGATGTTGATGGTGGTGATGCCGTGGTGGATGTTGATGATGGTGATTCTTTGGTGGATGTGGATGTTGATGGTGGTGATGTCTTGGTGGATTTTGTGACTATTTGTTTAACAAGTCAAAATTTCTGATATAGATATACTAGCTTGCTGGCAGGGGAGGCCTAGAGGGGGGGGGGGGGGGAAACCCGATTCCCGGCCGAGGCACTATTTTGAAGGGGGCACAAATTTTTGAATTTTATATATATATATATATATATATTATACATATAATGTATAATGTGCTAAAAAATGTGTTATGTATATATATATATATCTATATATATATGTATTTGATTCCATTTTAATTAATGTCTAAAATGTAGATATACAATACTTTAGGTACTAAATATGTATATAAAAGCAAAGTTTGTATCCTTATCTACAATTTATATCAATTTATTTTACATTTTTACTAAAATGAAATTTAGAGGATAAAGGCATAAAACTAAAATTCTCCGAGATTTTTTCATATCACACAAAAGGGTTTTGTTTTTTAGTTATAAAAGATCTGCCGACATCAACAAAAGGCATAAACTTTTTGAGCTTTCTATTAATCTATTATTCTATACAAACAAAAGCCATAAAAACCGTACTCATAAAGGTAAAATTCGATCATTCGAAGTTTTCTATTATTAATATTTATTCATAGAATTTGATATTTATTCATAGAATTTGATTTGATTTAGGCTTGGTTATTTACTTATTTGTTCATCCCTAATCTGATATAGAGTTTGATATAGAATTATGGCTCCTAAACAACCATCCGTCTTTCAAAAACGTAAAAAGTAAAAAAGAGATGAAGAAATGAGAAAGTCACAAGCCGGTGCTATGTTTAAGTTTATGAAAAAAACGCCTGTTGAAGAAACAGAAGAGATGCAAGGGCCACAACATGTTGAAGAAAGATCGGATATTGATGCTCATGAACTTTATATGGAGTTGAAGTTATTTGACACATCACAAATCGATGAACTTAATAACCCTATAGATGTTTTGAAGCGTTTGAAAGAGCTTGGTTATTTCTAGGGGTGTTCAAAAAATCCGAGAAACCGAAGAACCGAGCCGAACCGCTCAATCCGAAACCGAAAAAACCCGAAACCGAAGAAACCGAAACCGAAAAAACCCGCTTATCACGGTTCGGTTTCGGTTTTTATTTTTTGATATCCGCGGTTAACCGAACCGAACCATGATTAATACATGAAGGTTTTTTTAACTAAATATTTAAATAAATGTACAAGTATTAATTATATTATTGCACTAATTTTATTGTATAACGCCTTTTTCGCTCCTAATGTGAACATTTCTAAACATTTATGTGTTAAAGTTGCTAAAGGTGATTGTAATCTATAAACGTCGAATAACTATTTATTTTGTTAATTGATTATGTATGGATATTTGAATGCAATTATTCTAACGGGATAACTTTTATATGACTATTATCTATTAAATGTCATTTAATTTTACTAAAATGACATTTTACGTTCTAGAACATGTTATTGTTTAAAAGGTTAAACTCGATTAAATGTCTAAAATGGTTAACCGTGACCCGAACCGCGGGTAACCGCTCATTTCGGGTACCCGCTTGTCCGGTTACCCGCCTAGTACGGATCGGTTTCGGATAGTAAAACTAATTACCCGCCCCGCGATGGATAATTTAAATCTTCCAACTAACCGAACCGAACCGCCCCGCGAACACCCCTAGTTATTTCCCAAATGCAACCATTGCATACAGAATATTGTTGACTATTCCAGTTACAGTTGCATCTGCAGAAAGGAGTTTTTCTAAGTTGAAGTTATTGAAATCTTATTTACGATCAACAATGTCCCAATAAAGACTTAGTGGATTGGCTACGATAGCTATCGAGAACGAAATCTTAGAGAATATAAACTGTGAAGAGCTAATCAACCAATTTGCTATGAAGAATGCTAGGAGGGCTTCACGTATCATCGGTTAACTAAGTAACTACTATGGTATGTATTTCTAATATTATGATCTTATTATGCATATATAATTTCTTATTATAATGTTAGTTATCATTTATAAAAAATTTTGTTTATATATTTGAATTCGCTAGGAGTTAGGGGCATTTTTTTCTCGGTTCGGCCTGGGTATTTAAATTCTCAGGGCCGCCACTGCTTGCTGGTGTCATTTTTTTTCTTCTTGTCATATTTTTTTCTTGCTGTAATTTTATGGTTGTTGTCAATGGTGGTTCTTGATAGAGTGGGATACAAAAGTCTATTACTTTAACTATGCAGAAATGATGTTTTATTTAGTTGTAGGATTATTGAATGAAATGTATGAAAGTCATATGCAAAAGTGTTTTATTTAGTTGCAGAAAATGATGTTGTGTATTAAAAATGAAATGATATATAGTATATAAGCATTTGAAGCATCATAATATCAACGAAAATAAATATTGTGTAACGTGATTTATAAAGAGAGTACCTGCAAGATTGCTAAATTTGTGATCTTCTTCCTCGTATAAGAAATTTATTCAAAATCTGATGGATAAAATGATAGGTGTGTGATCTTCTTCTTCGTATGAGAAATTTATTCAAAATCTGATGGATAAAATGATAGGTGTGTGGTTGTGAATTTATAAGAGTTGTAACTTTAAGGGTGCGTTTGGTATATGGGTATCACTTTAGGTTTAAGAAAACAAAGAATCAAAATGTGTTGGGCATATGGAATCGCTTTAGGTTTAAGAAAACAAAGAATCAAAATGTGTTTGGTATATGGAATCACTTTAGGTTTAAGAAAAAAAAAAAGAATCAACATGCATTTGTTTAGACATTTTGGGTTAAAGTTAGGGGATTACGATGACAATAACTATTTCAAAAGTTAACAAGGTTGTCACTATTTGATGTATTGGTGGGTAAGGGTGTCAGACGCGACTTGAACCCGAAAAGGCTTATCGGGTCTTGTTGTGTTGTTTTGACCCGAACCTGATAGTGTTATCGGCTCGGGTTAGGGTTAGACAATTAATGTTACGGGTAATCGGGTCAACCCAATAAGACCCGAAAATCAGTATTTAATTTTTTATTCTAATATTTTTAAAGGCCCACTGCAAATTGCATGGGACGTTTGTGTACTTATTTGTACTTGAAGAGGGCAATGCTAAGAAAGAGAAAAATTGAAATGATTCAGTAACACAAGATTTAACTAAAGCAACAGAACGTATCACATACGAGGATTGCTACATCCACATACATTTTAAAAAACAAATCCACACAAAAGACGTGGCAACATGTAATTGGTATGATGAAAGAGAAGAGGGAGAAAGTGTATCAAAATACACCAATCACATGTTGCCACCTACTTGTGTGGATTTGTTTTTGTAAAATGTATGTGGATGTAGCAATCCTCATCAAATATTAACCCTAAAATAAGCAACTGAACTTAACATTCATTATTAAACATGAAATTACATCAAGATAACAATAAACTCTTTCCATTAAACTCTATAAAAGTTTCATTACTCAATAGCTAAACTTATCTACATAAACATAAAATGAGCAATAATAAAATTGGTTGAAATTTAATTGTTGCATCGGTTCCGGTAACGAAAAGCAAATTAGCGTTAAAAAACATGCAAAGAGTCATGGTAAAATAGTCGTCGAAAAGACGAAACACAAAGATTGAACGCAAAATGCATAAGAGCCCGCCAAACAGGGGCGGAGGTACATGCAAGCCAGGGTAGCGGTCGCTACCCCTGAACTTTTACCTGGTAGTGGAATTTTTGGCCATTTTTTGGCGATTTCGCTACCCCTGAAACAAATTTTCGCTACCCCTAAACAAATTTTCGTATTTCGCTACCCCTTAACTTGGCTCCTAGTTCCGCCACTGCCGCCAAGATAGCATGGAAAAGAGCATGGCAAACATTTGTTGAACATATTACAGTTGATTGGTTCCGTTATAATAAAAATGAAAAAAAAAATACTTTTACGTCTCTCTCAAAAGACATAACTGTGTACATTAAGTTCAGTTATAAAATAACGCATAAAAAGGACATCTTTGTCACTCGTAATTCATAAATGAAACTTGTACTTAATTAACTATACACCAATATATAATAAAAAAAGACTAGTGTAAACTTTCTCAAATAAGGCTTCAAAACAGTGTTCATGAGTGACTGAAATGCGGAAGGTGCGTTGGTTAGCCCAAATGGCATCACCAAGAACTCATAGTCCCTCATGTGTCCTGAATGTTGGATGCTGTCTTTCCATTGTCATCATATCCTGATCTCAAATCCAATTTAGAAAAGAATTATGCCTGCTCAATTCATCTATTAGCTCTTCAATAACTGGTATTGGAAATTTGTCCTTGACAGTGTGCTTATTGAGTTGCCTGTAGTCAACACACATCCTCCATGTGTCATCCTTCTTTTTAACCATGACAATAGGAGAAGAATAGGGGCTTTGACTATCTCTAATAACTCCAGACTCCATCAATTCCTTGACCATTGCTTCTATGGCATCTTTTTGGTTTGGTGGGTGTTTGTAAGGTCTGATGTTAATAGGTGGTGTGTTTGGTAGTAGTGGAATAGTGTGGTCATGTGTTCTTTTTGGTGGTAAAGAGGTGGGCATTTCAAATACATCTTGATAATCTTTCAAAAGAGTAGTGAGTTGTGGTATAGCTGGTTCATTTGGTGTGGGACTTAGGTTGAATAGGGTGTTTGGGTAAACACACAACACTTGGGCATTGGCCTTGCCCCGCAACTCCCAACATCTTTTCTTGTTTTTTTTCCAACACATCCACTGCAAAGTGGCTTTCTGAGTTCCCCTCAACAGTCAACACCATTCTCCTATTTTTGTACACAAAATTCATCACCAACTCCTTGAAGTCCCACTTAATGCTACCTAAAGTGGACAACCATTGCACTCCCAACACCATTTCACACCCTCCCAGTGGTAAAATGAGCACATCAGACACAAATTCCACACCTTTTAAAGTCCATTTAAAGTCCTTACATTGAAACAAGCTATTGATGACTTAGCCATTAGCTACTGAGACTTCCATGGGACGTATTGTTTTAAGCCTGCAGCTTAACTTTTTGGTAGTTTTGAGATCCAAAAATGTGTGTGTATTACCAGAATCAACTAAAGAGTGCACTGTGCGTTTTCCAACATAAGCTTTCACCCTCATTGTCTTGTAAGTACTTTCTCCAGTTAAGGCATGTAATGAAATTTGGGGTTCCTCAATAACAGTTTCTCCAAAATTGTGTCTGCTCCTCTGTGTCACAATCTCCTATCTCACCCTCCTCAGCACAAATTTCTAAAGAGAACAATTGTCCACTACACTTGTGACCTGGCACAAACTTTTGATCACAATAGAAGCATAGGTTCTTAGCTCTTTTGTCAGCTATTATTTGGTACAAATGAAGGTCTAGTGACAGTGTTTTGTGGTGGTGGTACTTTTGGGTGGATAAGACATATTCCTATTGACATATGTGCTTGTATTAGCATAAGCAGACTTAGGTGTGGGCAACAAAGGCACTGATCTACCTTTTGTGACTAAAATAGTTGCTTCTTGCATTTTGGCTAGGCAATACATATCTGCTAGGGTGTTTGGCTTAAACATCCTAACTGCCATACCAATTTCATCTTTCAATCCTCCTATAAACAGACTCACAGCATAAGACTCGCTCAAATCCACCTTATTCATTAGTGATTCAAACTGGTCTTGGTACACTACTAACTTGTTTCAAATTCTTTAACTCTACCATTGGGTCCTCAAACACGGAATCAAAACGTTTTTGCACCTCTTTCTCATACAAAGACATGTCTCTTAATGAATTGCTTATGCCAATTAAGTGCTTTATCAAACATATGCATGGAGACTAACCTTACTTTCTGACTATCAGCAATAGAATCAAGCAAGAAGAACTGATTTACCCTATACAACCACCTCTGCACATCTTCACCATGAAACTTGGGGAATTCAAGCTTTGTTAACCTCCCATATTGTGACCCTGTTACTCCTCCTCTGTTACTTGTTCCTTCACCACCCGCTATTCTATAGATCTCACTAGTAGCAAATTGTTGAAAGATTAACAACCCTCTAATGTTTTTATTCATATGTTCCATTGATCTTTGCATGTTAATCAGAGTAGTGTTCAAGTCAACGGTGTTTGTGGTGGTCAAACCACCATTGTTATCACCAGTTCCACCTTCTGATGATCTAGTGTTAACCATTGTAGTTGGTTAGTAGAATAACAAGACTCAGTGAACGTATATGTGATTGAGAAATGGAATAAGAACAATCAATGACATATTTGTGTTGGAATATGTGAATCATAAATAAATGATAAACACGTAATCATCAAAGCTCACGCAGCAGAATAGATCAAACATAACATGTAAATTAATTAACTAAAAACTAAATAGAAAGCGTACATTTTTTATTCCTAGCAAGAACAAGGAATCGGATCTACAAGAACAATATAAACCCTAATTAGGGTTTATGGATGGATCGACTACTATGTAATCGAATAGGGTAAAGTAACAACAAGCTAAAGCAAGCTTGTACTCCGTTCTTGTACACACGTATTACTAGCATCTCAATGTGAAAAGCTAGGTTCATGTATCACAAATAAAACATCACAAAACCTAGGGTTTGATGTTCTTAATAATACATGATCGAACCCCCTAAGGATAGGACACACCACTGTACATCGAAGTAAATAACTTGCATGCATATATATATACGCATGTAATATATATGTAGCAATAATCTACCCATGTGCATGACTCCTTTTTCTGTATGTTGTCAGTGGGTGTAGGAAAAGGAGAACCAATAGATCGGTTAGGGATATGAGTCATACGATTGAAAAGTCAATCGGTTGTCATTAATTTGTGTCATCCGATTCTATTAAAACAAGAGGCTTTTATAGCAATAAAACTTGTCCTCCAAGTTTTATTTTTCACCTCCTCATGTTTCATAAATCGACACTTAACTCCCTCCACTTTTCTAGTTCGACCATGTGAATATTTGTGATTTAATAATTAATCATAAATCATTATATTAATTATTAATACATTGAGACTCATACGTAATGTGTGCAATCCCGAAGTCTCGTGTTCGAAACCGGACATACAAATATTAATTTATATCCACAAACTCTAACAGCTCCCACTTGGATATTCATTAATATCGTAATGACATGGGCTAGTCTAGCTTAACAGATCCCAATGCCCCCAGATCGAACCGAGTATGGTTTTCCTGGAAAAACCACGTGATGAATTTAATCATCATACTTATCCTTTTGTTACTAATACCGCTTTAATATGGATATGGATCTTGGTCATTCCATAATTAACAATAGTTTCTCGTTTATACTTAATTGATCAAGATTACCAAAACATCTGAACGTCTTCCAGATAGACTTTGGACATGGCCACGCAAACATCTTGTCAATCCTACGAGTGGCCGAGCAGTATTAAACTTCAACACAAAGTTGAAGGAACAAATCCTTTATTGACTACGAGCGTGACCCTCGAACTTTGCATCACCTCCGAAAATAGCCCTTATAACTACCTGTTACGGATAGCGTTAGACTATCTCACAGAAAATGAGCTACATCCTCGGTAGTCACCTGGTATCTCAAGTCTGAGGATAAATACTCATGATATACTTGATGACGACGATCCATAAAGTATAATCATGCGGTTGGGATAAGTCCTATATTCAATTTATCCAATATTGAATATCATGTGACATTGGTGTCTCAACCTTACAGTACATTCTACCAATCCTCACATTTGTCTTAATTCAATAATATTCCCATATTATTAATTGACAACGGACTATTTAGAATAACATTAGTTATTCATGGATTTAAACATGCAAATATAGGACACAAATATTAATAATGAGAATAAACGTTATCCGCACTTTATTCCATTAAAATAATAATTGTTTACACGTCCCTTATCCAAATACTAACTAGATCAATGCATGATAATTCTCATTAATGAATTATGCCACAAGTCATGTTCCACATACTTGTTGACAAGGCATAAATCAACTAATGTTGATCTATCGGAATTTTGAGAATACTTATTTCAATAATGAAATTCTTGTATGTGTGCATTCATCTATCTAGATATTACCACATACTTCATAAAATGCGTGACATCCTCATGCACGAATTTATGACAATTAAACTACCAAACCTTTGTAGTTAAAGTATTCTAATTCTTTATGTATAATGCAACTATGCTCAAATGAGCATAACTAGTATACATGGTCTCTTAATAAGGATGAGCTCCCACCATGACTAGTATTGAGTGTCATCTCAATCTTACTAGCATCATTGTATCAAACAACAATATGCTCTTTTAAAGTTCCGTAAACTTTAACATTCATCGTGTAATGTTTTGATATCTCCAAATCTATCAAGATTTGTCAATTATATCAATCATGCAGCAATATGCTATATGGTTCTTATTTAGAATTTTGGAGCAAATCCAGGCTGAGGATGTAAATTCTAAACCATATCCATTACACTTAGCTATCTAATAATTTCCAATTAGATACTAATGTTGTCAATCATCTTTTATTCAAGCATGATACAACAGGCAACATGATGTACATGAAAAATCCTTGTTTCAAACTTAGATTTTGTTCATGTCATATCTTTCCAAAGATATGTTTCTATTTATACCTTCTAAATAGAATATCATGTTCTTTTAGAATCAATTATTTTACCGCTTATGTTTATGATCAAATAAACATATACTTCAAGGTTTTATTTTCTATGTGAAGTTTCATTCCTAACTAAGACTTAACATTTAATGTTAACGTCAATGGAATGTTACTTCCCATATATTATACAACATATATGAAATAAGAAAATAAATACATCACTCCCACTAGCTTTCAGGAATATCAAGAAATATCTTAATTTTAATTATAAATCAAAACCAGATTTAATAACTAAAAATAAGTATATCTTCTAGATGCATGCATTAATCCATTCACAAATGATTTGCACTTTGTATACTACTAAAGATTATTTGAATTCAAACCTCCTTTCAATTACTTTCCGTCCTCGCACAAGTAATTATTAAAGAAAGAGTTTTGATATTCAATTATTAGTTTCATTTATATGAAATTAATAATGACAATCATAATCTTTATATATTTAATGTGCTTAGAAAGAATTTCAATCACATTTAATTGCTTAATTGTGATTGATAATCTTTTCACATATTAAATATGTATACAAGTTTGTCCATTATGATTTCTTCACAAGAATTTAAATCTGTAGGATTTTCATTTCCTTTGTAGAAATTCATTTCCATTCTATAGTGTAACTATAGAGTCTAAGATTAACTACGTTTCCAAACTAGTTATCCTTTTGGACTGCATCTAATTATTCATAGTATGAGTAATTTGCCAAATAACATTTGCAATTTATTAACAAGCATATCACGATCCTGTAACTCATAACCCTCAACATATTCTACAAATATTTGAGATATCCTTGCGGATCTATGAATTGAGAATTCCATCATCTTTGAGATTTAACACTAACATGTTAAATCCTCATTATGATTTTGCTAGCATATTTAGAAGATTATGTATCTTGTAATTTTTTTATCTTTTGAAGATAAAACTCCCACTCGCCTTTTGCAATTTATAGATTACCTATAAATGCTTAGCAAATAGAGCAACACAAAACTTGTTCTCTTTTGGGACTTTGCAGATACAAATTGACAGTTCCTAACCTTAATTTGTTAATAACCTACTCAACAAGTAGTTTAACAAATTCTGAACTTCAATTTTAAGACTTAATGTGATTCAACACATTCCATAATCAATGGTGTCTTATTAATCTTCTAGGTTGGAGTCTAATTGAGTATTTTCAATCCATACTCAATTTCTAACCTTGATATCTTTTAGGAAGATTAGAAGATATAATTATCTTTAATCATACAATTTTTTCAAGAGTTTGATTTTCCTAACTGAACATACCATAAATACTATGTATTTCATTAGGATTAATATTGTAAGTTAATCTTACAATATGTAAGATAAATATATTTCAGTTTTGGCTTACTTATTTACCAACTAAATCACTTTAATGGTACAATAGATTTTCCAAGCCAATTGCATAATTTATAACATAAGTGCCTTATTGTCCAAGCCACTTAATATCTATGTCTTACCAAAAAGACATAAACTGTTATAATCCCAATGTACGTTACAAATCATTGATCAACTCAATGACTCCTTGTATATGTCTTAATTAAAAAACATAACAATATAACGTCTTACTTTGTTATAAGTCTTATAATAATAAAAGATTTCATATTTATATCTTTATACTAAAATATAAATATGCATAACTAAAGTAATTATGAAACCCACAACTTGGTTTCAATAGTATTTCAAGTTAATTTATTACTTCATATATTTATGTTATTCCAAGAATACATAAACATTCAAATTATGAAGTAGTATAAGATTACTTCATTTATTTATGTCATTACAACAATACATAAATATTCACATTAGAAGTAGTCTTATTATCATATTGACACTTGTTCTAATAGTTATCTAATTTTTAGAAACTTGTAAATTAACATAGTTTCATCACATCAGCTGAGGCTGCAATGATGAAAGTATGTAATTTACCTTGTCATTAATATCTAGTAATGAAAGTAGATATTAACTCCAAGTGTTCTGTAAATTAGAATGTGTATAAAACACATTAGAACATTGATCTCTTACCTTACAGTCAAGAGATCCCTTTAAATCATATTCCTTTATGTTGTTGCTTGCACACAATAAGATTTCTCCCACTTGTACATGGAACAACATCATGTATCAGATAAACAGCACGTCAATAGTTTGCTTATTTGATCAATATGATTGTGTCATAGATATAAGTAGATATAGAATCACCTCGTCTAGTAAGGAAACGTACACGACTATCCTTAATACCACAAGTGTCTATAATTGGAAAGTATTTTATCTCAAGAATTCTAGAGATAATCCGGGTAACTACCAAGACTTGTAGCTCCCACTGAATTTAAGATCACTACATGAACTTATTATTCAGTTAATGACAACACAATGCTCCCACTGGATTTGACAACATTGTAAGTGTTGCATCACCAGTAAAAGCAAATAGCGTGCTGTTTACTTTCCTACACCTTTGATAAATCCCTTACGTGACATTACTAAGGTACTTCAAAGAATGTATTCTACTTTTGTAAATGATGGAATATCCATCAATGCAATTAACTTGAAAGAATTGGGTATGCAATTTCTTCCTTAGTTAGGTCTACCATCCCCATCATGGTATGTAGCACCTTTAAATGGTTAAAGCATAACAACTAGATCAAACATTCTAGTTTGCCTTTTACCACTTTTGCGGTAATTAGTCTAGTTTCTAATTTAATAACTCCTAACCATGCAATTTCTTTAAGAAATTCGCCATGAGTTATTTCTTAGAATTTAGACAATTCTAATTATCCTATTATACCTTTCTCATCCATGAAAAGGAATAGGATCAAGTCTCACTCTTCACACGGAAAGTGGACTCGGTTTATTCTTTTCAGCAAAAATTGACTCTATCCAAAACCCCTACGGGTGTAGATCAATTTACTACTAAAAGAATATCCCATGTTTACGATTTTAACGTTGCATTAAATACATTAAAAGAATTTTCAAAATTCAATTTTAGTATTTTTGATAATAACTTTTCAAGAAAATTAAACACCCACGGTAAATAAAATTTCACCATTTAATTTTATTGAAAAATAGGATCCAAATTGACGTCGTTTCATCACATCAGCTGAGGCTGCTAGCAATGAAAGTACACAATAAGGTAGAGCTACACTCAATTTCCAATATCCAATTGCAATTCCTAGAATCATGGGACTTACATTATTTTGCCAACATCAGTTGCAAATGTAAGCATGTTTCATCCCCAAATCTTTATGCCTTGACGCCGTTTCATTACATCAGCTGAGGCTGCTAGTAATGAAAGTGCTCAATTAAGTTAACCAATTTAGAAACGTGTAAATTGACGCCGTTTCATCACATCAGCTGAGGCTGCTAGCAATGAAAGTGCTCAATTTACCCCTTTTGACTACCATTCCTTGAAAACCATTACATCAGCCGAGGCTGCTAGCAATGGTAGAATGTCATCTTAGGTGTTTCCGTATTAATTGGTCAGCATATTACTTAAATTTTAAGGGTATTAAATTTTTGATGTGTGAAATCAAAAAATATGTACAAAGATGTCATGCATTCATCTTTGTATCATATATTTTTCAAAAACTTAGTTTACTCATTTGTAAGCTCAAATCATCAAAGTTTTTAATTGAGGCGTTGAGTAACTTACAACTTTGCCTTAAGATGCTTCGTATGTATCATGGTGTACTTGGTAAGTCTATTATTGACGCACAGGCGAGCGGAGAGGCAAACGTCTACCCTAAGATAGTTAAAAATGCGCCTCTTTCGGATGACAATTTAATGTCAAGCCTCCTTATACCCACTTTATAGTTTGTCAATAATAGGTCCGCCGCTTCGACCACTTAGTACAGTCGCATCAATCAACTAAAACTTATGATTTTCTTGCTTAAAACAATTTTATGTAGTAAATTATTAATTGCTAGTCTCGCCTGGGAGCAAATTACCGTGCGAAGCGAACCACTGTCGGCACATAAGACTTGACAATTAAATCGTTTACTACAAAGGTTTCATAGTTATTAGGTTCATTTATTTTTTATTGAAAAATTACCCTCTTTGTTGTTACAATCCATCATAATTAAACACAAAGACCAAGTAATTAAAAAAAAAATAAACACTCAATAACACATATATGATCATTAACAATATCATATAGCCACATGCAAAACTTTTTGATAAATCCTAATAATTATCTATGTGAATTTTAATGTATCTAATCAATAAAACTCCCATTGGTTTTCGAGCTCATTGTACCCAATGGACCACAGACGCCAAATAAATTTGGCCGCGTAAGTTTTAATTAACTAGATACCACATTGCACATAACCAATTTTAATTAATATATTAGGGTCTTCCCTAATTTAAGATTTATCTTAAAAATCATGTAGCAATTAAAACAACAAACATTCCATGACAAAATATGCAAGATTTTGTCATGGATCCCATATTGCACATATAATCTTGTAGTCACATATTATCATGTCAATATATCATGTACGCAATCTAATTAATTAATGACATCACATACGGTATTCATTAATTAAGCCCTAAAAATTGCATGCAATCCTAGGGTTTCTACTATTTTTAATCAATACATAAAACCCTAAAAAGCAATCATGGGTGTCGACCCATAATAAATGCAAATTAGGGTTTACAAAAAAATAAATAAAACCCTAGCTAATTAATTGCATGTATCTCAACAAGATCCAATTTTTAAGGTTTTTAGTAATTAATTACATGTTAAAAACGCGGCTCATGATGCCACTGTTGGAATATGTGAATCATAAATAAACGATAAACACATAATCATCAAAGCTCACGCAGCGGAATAGATCAAACATAACATGTAAATTAATTAACTAAAAACTAAATAGAAAGCGTACATTTTTTATTCCTAGCAAGAACAAGGAATCAGATCTACAAGAACAATATAAACCCTAATTAGG